>BPUM01000847.1:600000-1107945 GCA_020521455.1 Prunus kanzakura | reverse complement strand
TTGAGAATCAGAAAGCATCAGCGTCGCCAGTCAGGTAACCCAATTTGCCTTGTGTAGTAGCATGGAGTTCGATCATCGAAGCCCTATCTCATAGTTGGATCCATTCAATTTGAATCCCATAGGTAGTTGGTGGACGATTCGGTATGAACCATCATAATAGAGGAGTAGAAGAAGAAGATTCAGTGACATCTGACATCGTGGTAAATGGCGGCGGCAACAAAAGATTAGGTGTATAGGCTAAGTGCAGCGGAAATAGGTATTTTTAGGATTAGGGTTTTGATGTTGTAGAGACGGATCGGAACCCGCTCTGATACCACTCAAAAATAATTAGGGTTTAAACTGATATGTTTATTCTTCTCTCAAGAAGGAATATATATACTACATACTAGTGGGTACAAATAAGAAATATGTACAAAATTCCTAATTCTACTCAAACTAGATAATTACAATAAAATATAAATTCTATTCATAATAGGAACATTGACTCATGCCAACACTAGATTGCTCATCATCCCAACCCGGATTTGAGTGGCTGCCACGTCGGGGCATGCGACAGACTATGTCACGTGCTCGTTGCAGAAAATAGCAGACCATAATGTAGAGTCAACCTACACCATGTAATATTCTAATACATAATTAAACTAATGAACCCATCTAAGCACAAGTAGTTTCTACCTAACAAATATGAAAAATAAAAAAAAAGAGTCGAGTGTCAAAGAAAAACATCACAATTTATAGTGGTCAACCCTCCTTATCAAGCTGAAAAGATTGGCATTAAAAAACGAAAATGGACACTTTTGAGTTCATGCAAATTTGGAGAAATATCAACATCCACATCAGATGCACAAATACTCCAACTGACTTTATAATAAAATAAATAAATAAAAATTATCTCCCTCGTTCATTAATTTAATAATTATAACGAAATTTAAAAATTCAATGGATAAAAAAGGATTGTCCTAACTCCTAACTTCCTTCCTAACTCTCAAGCAATGAGCACGAGGCAGAAAAAGCTGACGGCTTTCAACCCAAAGCCAAAGTCGAACTAAGCTGAGTCGAATACGTTTTGTCGCTATACGATTTCTCGACCAAGAACGTCCAAATCGGCTGATGCCACAACCGCAACGAGCAGACCCTTGTTTATGTGCTCTCCGCGTGGCGCTTCTCCATTGGCCATATCGTTTTTCGACGAACTCTTGTTTACACGACAATTAGAGGACCAATAGGAAAGCGACACGTTGACTATAGAGATGATCGGTAAGGGCGACAACAAACATTCTCTAGACACGTTGAGCTTCCACAGTTAATGTCCACAGTCCCCACATGAAAAATCTACACAACATGCACACCTCCCAAAGCTTATAAAAGGGCACATGTCCCAAAATGGAGGTAATTGAATCATTCAGCATACTAAGTTATCGCCCTGCCCAGATTATTTACTAAATCCATACTTACTTAGGAATCGGAGAGTCTTTGCCCGGTACTACACCGGTGCCATAGGTCTTACCGAGCGTTTCTCATATTGCAGATGCAACATTAATCACCCTTCTCTTGCAAGACAAACAAGTCGAAGGTCTTCAGTTTCTTAAAGACGATCAGTGGTTTAGAGCTCCCATTATTCCTGAGGCGCTTCTCATTAATGTCGGTGATCAGGCAGAGTAAATCAAATGTTCTCTCCCAACCTGTTCAATTATTGGTTTTAATTCACTTTTAAAGCAATGCCTAATTGAAATTTGGTGAGTAATTAAAAGCTTAAAATGTACCCTTTCGGCTGACGGGATCTAGCCCAGTGGAAAAGGACTTTGACTTACAGACCAGTGGTCTCAGGTTCGAATCCCATAACAACTTTGTAGTGTGTGTGAGAAAACTCCCCTCCCCAATCGCTCGTATAAAAATGTACCCTTTTGTATCTCATTGTTGTTATGGCTAAAACAACTCATCAAATACCTTTCAATTTTTTGAATGAGACCCTTTGAGCGACTTTTAACAATCTAATACAGTTGGTTTGGTTTACAGAAGCTTGATTGTTGGTTTCCTTGTGATACACAGATATTGAGCAATGGAATATTGAAGAGCCCTGTATACAGGGTAGTGATAAATCCAGACACGGAGAGGATCTCTTTGGCTGCCTTCTGCATGCCTGAATCAGATAAAGAGATTGAACCCCTTGAAAGCCTGGTCAATGAGTCAACGCCAGATTGTACAAGAAGGTGAAAAATTATGATAGTATATATTTCGAATACAACCAGCAAGAAATGAGACCAATTGAAGCATTCAAAATTTAAACTTACTCTGTAATATATTAATTTGAGGGTAAAACACAATTTGTGTGTGTTAGGCTCAAAAACATACACTACAACACAAAAACCATTCCATGACACCTGATCTGCGCACATTAAATACTTATTAAATTTCTTAGTGAAACTAAGTTGAACTTTCCTCTCAGAATCATGAAAGAAGTTCCAGAAAACTGAACCGAAAATACTCGATAATTAGTAGAGTTTTTGATCAACTTGAAGGCTGTTAATTTGACTATTAAGTTTGGATGTGGAGACTGATACTCTGCTTCCAAGTGCTTGGCACATCTGTGGTTCTGTTTATTCTTCTGAGCAAGTTGAGATAGACAGTGCTTGCCACAATTCAAACTTTCTTTTGTTTTCCTTTTTCTAATTGTTCTCAACGGCTGTATGATAGAAGGCCATGATTAATTCTTAACAATTTCAACGGAAATAAAGTAGATTCAATGTTCAAATATCAAATCCAATCGTTAAAAAAATTAATTAGATATTTTAAATAAGATGTAACCCCAAAACACATCTCAAATTCTATAAATACCCATCCATTTATTAAATAACCCACCAATTTTTTTTTTTTTCATTTCTCACTTTGATGTGGTGTTGGGTAAAGGAGGATTTTCTTTCAGAAAATAATGGCAAAAAGACAACTATTCAGAAAATAATGGCAACAAGACAAAAGGGGATGTGAACCATGTCAGATAATAATTCAAGGAAGAGAGATAAGAAGATAGATGAAAGGCAGAGAATTCAAGAAAGGAAAAGCTGAGGAGATAGAGGAGATGGGCACTAAGTCAGAAATAATTGAAAGAAGACGAGAAGATTGGCACCAAGTTAGAAAATAATTCAAGTCATGTAGGATAATTGCCTACAAATATTAATTGAATTAAAATTAAGTTTGACGAATTTAATTTTTTTTAGGTTAAAAGGTTTAGAAAATTAAAGCATGAAGTTATAAACAAAAATTAGCTCTAGAAAACTAAACCGCAAAAAAAAATAGAGTTAAACTATTTAAAACTAATTGAATAAGGCTACGGACTCAAAATTTGAGTTTGGACGATTGAGGGAAAAAACTGTTTGAGTCCGTGCAATACATGAATAGTTGTATTTTGAAGGGTGGAAATTTGGGTTTAGCTCCTTAAGCATTGGAGATGGCCTCACAAGAATCCAATTTTATGTCCTTTCATCTTCTTTTGTTGTTTTGTTTTTGTTTTTGTTTTTGTATTTGTATTTTTCCGATACTTAGACCCCACTAAATGATAGTGAAACATGAGCTACTTTTCTTCACCTGCATAATCATAGCGGAGGTGCATACATTGAATATTAGGTAAGCTAAAAATATACCACAAGCAAGCTTCCTATATTTCAATAGGATAGAGAGAGGGTTTTCCTGCTTTTGGGGTTTTTTATGGCAAGGTTTTAAGAAGGCCCCACTTTTAGCCCTCTTGTTAAGTAACGTTTACTGGCTGTTTGTGCTTTTATTGTAAGGTTAATGAAATTTTCTCTTGATTAAAAAAGAAAAGGATAGATAGAGACTATTTATTTTCTTAATATCTCACCTTGAAATTGCAGAAACGTCCTAAGGTGATATTTTTCTTAATATCTTTCCGTGCAGTTGAGCACCCAACAGAAGAGAGATCATTTTCATTTGCAGCTGAAATTACAGAAGCTCTTTTTTTGGGGGGTGAGGCTAGAAAGAAACCAACCAACCAAGCAACCACATAGACAGACATGGCTGAATCTTCTTCCACTATTGCCAAGCCCAAGATAGAGTTAGGATCCAAAACTGTCCAAGAGCTGCTCCTGCTCGACGAAGGGGAACAAGTGCCTGAGAAATATATCCATAAAGTTGGAGCCCCATATGCTTCTTCTGTCCAGTTGAAGGATATTCCAGTAATTGATCTTGGTCTCCTCCTCACACCTTCCTCAATCACTCAACAACATCTTGACAATTTTCGATCAGCTCTTACTACATGGGGTTGCTTTCAGGTCTGAATTCAAATACCCAATTTAATTGTGTTTACTTGAGAAAACTTGGTACAAGTTGTAATGAATTAGCAAACTTTTGAATCATCCATCTAGGTAGATTCTCCAATAAGTATTTAAGTTAAGGATTTGGTAACATATTTCTAATCTCGGTCGTTGGATTACATTTCTTAGATGTGTTGGTAGATTTAATAAGCAACATACATACAATCGAACGGTCGAGATTAGAAATATGTAACTAATAGTTTAACATTAAATACTTATTGAAGAATTTTCCCATCACGTATTTGTAAAACATGTTTGATGCTCCTGCCTTAACTCTGTGTTCCAGGTAATAAATCATGGCATGACACCTGAATTCCTAGACAAGGTCCGCGAAATGACAAAACAATTTTTTGCACTTCCAGTGGAAGAGAAGCAGAAATACTTGAGACATGTACAAGTCAACGATATTCAAGGATATGGGAACGACACGGTTTTTTCTGAACAACAAACACTTGATTGGTCTGACCGGCTATACCTTTCTGTATATCCAGAAGAGCACCGAGAGCTCAAATTTTGGCCTCAAAATCCCAAATCTTTTAGGTAACTTGTGTTTGCCATACATCTTCTTCCTTCACACTGAAACAGTAACCATATCATGATCTCTCAGAGTTCAACATATATTATTACTGCAGTGAAACTTTAGACCAATATACGACGAAGTTACAAGTGGTAACAAAAACTGTCCTGGAGGCCATGGCAAGGTCATTGAATTTGGATGTTAATTGCTTTTGGGACCTGTATGGAGAACAAGGGAAAATGGATTTGAGGTTTAACTTTTATCCTCCTTGTTCAAGGCCTGATGTTGTCCTAGGTGTCAAACCACATGCGGATTCATCATTAATCACCCTTCTCTTGCAAGACAAACAAGTCGAAGGTCTTCAGTTTCTTAAAGACGATCAGTGGTTTAGAGCTCCCATTATTCCTGAGGCACTTCTCATTAATGTCGGTGATCAGGCAGAGGTAAATAAAATGTTATATCTCAACCTGTTCAATTATTGGTCTTAATTCACTTTTAAAGCAATGACCTAATTGAAATTTGGTGAGTAATTGAAAGCTTAAAAATGTACCCTTTCGGCTGATGGGGTCTAGCACAGTGGAAAGGGGCCTTGACTTGCAGACCAATGGTCTCAGGTTCGAACCCCATAACAACTTTGTAGTGTGTGAGAAAACCCCTCTCCCCAATCGCTTGTATAAAAATGTTCCCTTTTGTATCTCATTGTTGTTATGGCTAAAACAACTCATCAAATATGCCTTTTAATTTTTTTGAATGAGACCCTTTGAGCGAATTTTAACAATCTAATACAGTTGGTTTGGCTTACAGAAGCTTGATTGTTGGTTTCTTTGTGATACACAGATATTGAGCAACGGAATATTGAAGAGCCCTGTACACAGGGTAGTGATAAATCCAGACACGGAGAGGATCTCTTTGGCTGCCTTCTGCATGCCTGAATCAGATAAAGAGATTGAACCCCTTGAAAGCCTGGTCAATGAGTCAACGCCAAGATTGTACAAGAAGATGAAAAATTATGAAAGCATATATTTCGAATACTACCAGCAAGGAAGGAGACCAATTGAAGCATCAAAAATTTAAACTTACTTTGTAATATATTAATTTGAGGGTAAAACACAATTTGGTCATTGTGTGTGTTAGGCTCAAAAACATATTAAATACTTATTAAATTTCTTAGTGAAACTAAGTTGAACTTTCCTCTCAGAATCATGAAAGCAGTTCCAGAAAACTGAACCGAAAGTACTCGATAATTAGTAGAGTTTTGATCAACTTGAAGGCTGTTAATTTGACTATTATTAAGTTTGGATGTAGAGACTGATAATCTGCTTCCAAGTGCTTGGCACATCTGTGGTTCTGTTTCTTCTTCTTAGCAAGTAGAGATAGATAGTGATCAAATCTGGCTCCAATGAATGGTTTTGAAATCAAGAAAATAACTTATTTTAACAGCCCCAATAACATTATGTTTTTTAAGTCAGATGATTTGTATAAGTAGAGACTGATAATCTGCTTCGTAGTGATGGGATGTTGTTTTAAGGGTTTTGTGATTGGGTTTTAGGTTTGTTTGTTTCGTAAAAATTGTTTGACTCTTTTGTTTAGTTAATAACATGGGTGGTGCTCTTTCCTACCCCGGGGTTTTGTTTTCTCTGGAAAGTTAACGTGACCGCCATTAACATGCTAGTTCTTACCATGTAATGTTCCTTTCGGTTTAATGAAATATCATCTTTTCTCAACAACAACAAAAAGTCAGATGATTCGAAATCTCTTTCAACTTTTAAAAAAATTAATAAATATCACTACATGAAAATATGAGAGTGATGAAAATATGCATCTCTTGCACCTTCAATTAGATGATTCGATTTCTCAATCTTTCTAACTTGCTCCTACCTACTTGAAAGGTTTGGAATTTCTTGATATGACAGGACCAGCCCCGGATTTCCTCGGAAACCGGGACGGACCCTGTCTAAATTTTCGACATCCTACTGATGCCGGGCCTACTTACAAAGAACCGAGACTTTCTACCAAAATTTTGGCAGAGTCTCCCCTGTAAAATGAACCTATCCCAAAATTTCAACATGTTAAAAACACAATTAAAAAGCCCAACTGCCAGCATACATTCCACAAAGCATAGTGTTTACAAACCATGGCCTCCGGCCTCACAATTTAAACCCTAACAGGGCAATAACAGAGCATATCTAACAAAATTCAACAAACAAGTAGAAAAGGAAGTTCAACGAATTTACAGAGTACAGAAGCTCTACGAAGCTCAGAGTACTGAAGCTCACGATTCAGGAGCACACGACACAGCTCTGCTGCTCAATCCAGTCAACTACTGGCTGGGGGGCGCAAAACAGAAAATTGTGAGTGGACAAAACAAAGTTTAGTTCCATGTAAACCAAAGTAATACAGCCCCATCGAGAAAACCATGCATAAAACCAATGCATTCAAAACTGTCATAGCCATATATATATATATAGTTTGCTCAAAACCAGAGCTAAAATCTGAAATCTAGTGTGAAACTTACAAATCAGCCCATCCGAAACTTTCCTCATAAAACCCAAACCAAACTCTCGAAACACATGCCCATTGGCATGACGAGCGAGGAAGTATCCTCACTCAGAGACAAGAACAAATGAGTAGCTATATAGGTATAGATATGAATCTATGTATATAATATTAGAGATATAATATATATATATATATATTTATCACACACCTAGTTGTACCGGGGAAACAATCCAACTGGGGATGTTGACTAGTCCACATGTAACAGTCCTCAAACGACCATGTGGCTAGGGACGAGCCGTCCAACTAGGGGACTAACTCTCAGCCAGCACGTACGGACGAAGAATCAAGACCCGTACTCTTGTAAACAGCCTTACGTGCCCAGACTACCCAATTAAGGGTCTACAGTGACACCCCGTTAAGGTATGCCCCAGGTTTCGACATTTCCAAGTATCTCACATTTCCATAATCAAGTTCCAATCCATGGGAGGTACACAGGGTAGTGCTTATAGCACTTTAAATCGACATTCTAAAGCTCACCACTTTCCACATCTCAATACAACATCCCAGTACTCCCCACACATAAACCACAAGATAGATAGCAATTTCTCAAATATCATTTATATACGCTCAAGATACTTAAATATGTCAAAACCTAGATATATCACACATACTTTACCAAAAATAATAGTTTCAACCGTAAAGTATAAGGTGAATTTCAATAAACCTTTTAAATTCTTATGCATAGAAATTCTATCACGAAATCATGCTATTTATTTGAAAACAAAGTTTACTCACAAGTAGTCCCACGCTGCTTGACCCTAAGAGGGTCCCGCCTGCTGTGTATGCGGAGTCGGATTACCTATTTCAGAATACGAACATAACAAACTTGGAAATTGCACAATATGCAAAATCCGTTCGAGGTTCAAACGTTGTCCGAATTGAGATCTGAGCACACGTACGCGCTCGTAATAACACAAGGATCATTTTAGGATAAAATGTGACCTCACCCTACGGCCCACGCGCTGCCCCACGCGCTGGCAACGCGTGGTGGCTTGATCAAAATCTGGTGGTCGGAAAACTTCAAGATCAAAGGCCAAGGTTTCTACCCTAGATAAAAGACACTATTTGGAGCCACTTTTGTTCTTGGACCTACCCCAAAAAGTCGACGGAAGTGGCCGGAATTTCAATTTGAAAACCGGCCAAACTTAGGGTTCGAAATCGAGTTACTAAATCTAGAAATCAGCCAAATCCTACCCAATAGGCAGCTAGAGCATGAAGAGTAGATGAAAAACCCTACCTCACTCGTCGGAATCGGTGGCTGGACGGTGGAGATCGAACGACACCAATTTCTATCAAAAAACAGCTTCGTTTCTGCATTTTCCGGTGGCTGGGGGTTTTTGTCTCGTATCTTTCTCGTTACAAGTCCGATTCGAACCCACTACGCGTCTACGGACTCATCTCGGTACGAAACAAAGAGTGACCATTTTACCCCTACCGTTGAGGGTAAAATTGGAAATTCATATTTAATTAAATTAAATAATTTAACGGAAGGTTATATTTTGGGTCGGGATGTTACATGATATATTATTCTCATTGAGAAGAGATATATAATACAAAAATTTGACAAAGGTCTATTGTACAGCTAACAAACGGCTGAAAAATTAAAGTCCTCAAATTGAGTAATCACACAACTAATTAACAGTTATAGTTGACCTTTACAAGAGGAAATTAAGTAGATGACTGAGAAGATAAAATACGTGATTTAACACTCCCTACAAATCCGACGATCCAAGAGAGACGAGATTTGGTTGGAGAAGTTGGAACCGATGTGTAGAAAGGCCCTCAGTGAAAGCATTAGCAAGTAGGTACTGTCATATATAGTGATAATCAAGCTCAATGTGTTTAGTGAGAGCATGAAAAACCGGATTAGACACAATGTAGGTAGTGCTGAGATTGTCACACAATAAGGTGACAGGGCGAGATGGTGCAAATTGTAGTTCATTCAGAAGGTAAGAGACCCATATAGTGTTAGCACAAGCATGAGCAAGAGAACGATACTCAGCCTCAGCAGAGGAGTGAGAAATTGCTTGTTGTTTCTTAGCACTCCAAGATATGAGATTGGAGCCAAGAAACACACAAAAAACCCGTAGTGGAGCGTTGCGTATCAGGACATCCTACCCAATTTGCATCAAAATAGGCATGAACAGTGAGTGGACTCGAAAACCAATGAAAGTAAAGGCCAAAATCCATAGACCCCTTCAAATATCGAAACCTGTTGATCTACCTGAATAAGAATTGGAAGATGGTCTGAGTAGTAAGAGAGTTTTTAAGTGAGCTTTAAATGCAACTGGCATATACAAAATAGAATATTGCTGATGGATTTCATCTAAACAATGGACAAAACAACCTTCTACTCAAATTAATAAACCAATTCAATCGTCAGAAGTATTATAAGGCGTCCAAGAACCAATTTTTTATAGCAAAATTTCATATTACAAGACCATTAATCCAAAAGGGTAAGTGTCAAACAAGAGTTCGTGAACAAGAAGAGCCTACCAAGAGTTGGTGACCAATGTACAATATTGACAACTTTGGTATGTCTATCAAGTATATATAAGAGATATTAGGACTAATGTTGACGCTTTTTTTTGGGAGGGTCAATTTAGATAGATGTGGAATGGTGAATGATGTGTGAAAACGTGGGCCTTCAGCATGTGTATGTGCCTTCGGCAGGTTATTGCGTTCGGCAGTCAGTAACATTCAACGTAAATAAAATAAGTAAGCATGCAGAAGACAAGGTATACGTGGTTCACCCGAATAATGGGCTACGTCCACGGAGAAGGATGTTCTCATTATGATAATGTTTGTCTACATTTATACAAGGGTTAGACCCAAAGAGAAAGGGAAGAAGGCTCAAGGCCTAAGGTACAAAGCCCAAGAGTCCAAGGCCCAAGGGTCAAGATTCAAGTATCCAATTCCAATATTCCATTTATGAGGAGGTATACAGGGTAGTGCTAATAGCACTCTAAATTGACATAAACCACAACCCATTCTCATTCCATAATCTCATTCCCAACAAACCCATGTACCTCACACATAACCAAATATGATAGTACTCTCCAAAAATAGCATAAATCAATTCAAGATAATCAATATCTACAAATATCCGAATATATTTCAAATACTTTCATAAAAATATTATATTTCAACAATTCACTATACGATAAACTCAATAATCAAATAAATCATTATGCATAGCTTTCCATCTTTAAAATAATGATTATAGTTTAAAAACAAAGTCCACTTACAGATAATCAAATGTTGCTTGACCCCGAGAGGGTCACGCATGCTGGGTATGCTGGGCCGGAGTACCCATTTAAGAATACGAGGGCTAGATTAAAATCAAATGCTTCGAACGAGACTTTAAAATAAAATCCTAGTTTACTGGGATTCAAAGTGTGTACGACGAACGAGATGTTCTTAAGGTCCAACTATGTGTTTCGAATGGTGGGATAGCCTCAGGAGACGTTCGGTCAACCGAGTGGTCAAATTTTCCAAATTTGGTCAATCAGGCTCGTTGGGCCCACGATCTCCAATTTATGAATTGAAAGTTTCTATGGGTTTGACAAGATTTACTATACATGTCCTACAAGTTTGGTCTGAATCGAACGGTCGGATCGCTTGCGATCGCAAGATTGAACGGTCACCGTTTTACTCAAACTTTAAGTCATTGAACCAAAGCATCTAGGACTCTGATTCACGATTCGCAAATTCCTACACGATCCTAGAGGTTCCTAGATCAACATATTTGGAAACGGAGTCGATCCAATGGTCCGAACATATTGAACCCGAATAACGCCTAATATGCGTAAATCCGATCGATCGTCAAACTATAACCAAATTCAAATCCGAGCATACCGTCGTGCTCGAGACGACATGGGGACCATTTTAGGATGAAATGGGCCACCCATACGTGGCCCACGCGCCGCCACACGTGCTGGCAGTGCATAGGTGTCTTGAGAAATTCCGGAGACCGGAAAATTCTCGAAACACCCGACAATACATATACCTACGTGATCAGGACAACGAGTGGATCAACTTTTGTTCTTGGACCATGGCCAAAAAGTGACCAAAACTTGTTGGAAACTCGAGCCGAAAACCGACCAAACTTAAAGTCGTGAATCGAGTTTCAAAACTCAAAAATTGATCCTAATCAACCCAACCATCAATTAGAGCATGTTGAAAGGATGAGAAAGCATACCTAGATTGACAAAAATGGTGGCCTGAATCGTCGGGATGAATGCCGGAAGTTTTGGGTAAAAATTGGTCAGTTTTTGTGACTTTGATGGCGGTAGCGGCGGCTGCTGCAGCAGGGGATGGGCTGGATGGAGGGAGGGAAGTGGCCTGGAGGTGGTGGCGGTGGCCCAAAATGTGGCCGGCTGAACAGTTTGGGGGGGGGGGGGGAGGGGGTCTATTACGCGAGAGAGAAGAAGTCGTGAGAGAGAGAGAGAGAGAGAAAAAATCAGATTTTTAAAACTGGACTTTGAAATATTTATGGTTGTGCCATTGCACTTCCGTAGATTGTAACTTCTTCGTTACAACTCTAATTTGAGCCAACTACATGTCTACAAACTCATATCGACTCGATCTATGTCATGGTGCCATTCAATTCCCTAAAATCCTTTTGGATTGAAAAGTGACCAAAATAACCCTACCCCCGAGGTCAAAATTTTAAACGAATAATTAAAATTGGGTCGAGATGTTACATGTTGTCGGTCCTCAAACGGAACCAGTGAGGGATGAGCTTCTTCTGCCTCATCTTCTTCATCAGCTTCTTCTTGATTACGGAGGCCTGGTGGGATGGCTGTGCATATTTATCACAAGCCAAACGTGAAACTCACTTAAATCCCATGAAATCAACACAATACATGAACAAACAGAGAGAGAGAGAGAGAGAGAGAGAGAGAGAGAGAGAGAGAGATGGATATATATATATATATATATATATATATATATATATATATATATATATATATATAAAGACCAATTTCCATGAGTCTTGCTAGATCGAGTCACTGAGTTTGATGAGCAAGTTGAGCGCCTGAGATCGAGATATTCTTTGAAGAGTGTGAAGGTCCAAATCTTCACCGCATCCAAACAACTCTTGATTCTCAGATCTAGTGTCTCCCTCTCCATATTGTGGATCTGCAAAGAGCTCAATCTCACAACTCCGAGCTTGTACATTGCTTTGTGGATGATCGATTTTCTGATGATTTTGTAGGGAGAGAGATGGTTTTCACAGATACGGGAATATCTGAAAATTTTAGGTCTCAAATTCAATTAAACGGCCCTTTTTGTTTAGCATGTTTTAAAAGACGACGCTTGCTATTGGCAAGTGTCGTGCGCTTTTGTTCAGCGTGTTCTAAAAGACGAGGCTTGCTATTGACAAGCATCGTGTTTTAAAAATCAACCAAGAAAACTCGATTTTAGTAGTGTATAAGATGATATACCATGACCGTTTTATAAAACCGTCATCTTTTGAAACACAACTACATTTTTAAGGTGTACCGTCGTCTATTTTGTGTTGTGATTTGGCTATGTTGTAGTAGTATATGGCCGTCTCTTTTACAATTGTCCGAAACATGGAAAAACTATATAATTATGTTATATCTTGCTAAACTAATGGTCATACTTTCTTTGAGCACTCAGTAATAGTTTGATGGTTTTCATGAAAATAACTAAATGTCAGTCAAGGAACCTCTGAGTTATGCTCCCATAGCCCTGTAAGTTGGCATTTTTACAGTTCCATGTTCTAAAGAGTGGAACCAAAAAATTTTCAATGGGTGGGCTAGTTAAAGTTATTAGTTTAAATTCTAATGATCAATATAGACAATCATAAAATTCACTAGATACTCATTTTTTATCTTGTTGCGAAGAAATGTTTTAACAAGTTTGAGAGAAGGATGTCAAACTGACACGTTCTTTTATTTTAATGGGAAGCTACCTTATAATAAAATTTATATATAAAAAAATTGGACTTTTTAAAACTTTGTTAGGTTATTACCTACCTAATGGGAAATATTTAAAATTAGTCTTTATAAGTTTTATTTATTTTTTTTCCCAAAACTTCCCTGGGCTAGAGTGGGCCCTAGTTCCGCCACTACATGTTCTAGACTTGGTATCTAGTCATTATATTGGCTGTTTGACTACTTGACTCATACCTTGCTTCAAAAATATATAAGTGAATATACTAATTAAGACTTTTTCCAGTATTTAGGTAGAATTGGCATGAACATACTTTAGATGGAATGATTTTTAATTAACAAAATATTATAATATGAAAGGTGAATATAAATTCTTTTTAAATATATTGACTAAATTCACTAATATTCATAACATAATTAGGAATGCATCCTATAATTGCCAAGTGTTAACCCCTAAATTGCCTTAGCCTTGGATATAGGCCAAGAGATTGAATTGTGCGAGCATGCCACCATTAGTGCTAGAGATAGCCTAATAGAAAGATGAATATATTAATAATGTGCCCCTCGAATAAACTGACTTATAATCTAACCACTGTGCTCTGAGAGGGGAACAAGATTAGATTGGTTCTTTTCTATGCCTCAAGACAAATGAGAACTTTATTATTTTCCTAGTACAAGAATAAAAACAAAGCAAAAGAAAGCAACAAAAGGTGCCAGAACATCAAGGTTTGATCGGAACCACAACTATCACCACTATATAGTGGATGTGTCTCTTTGTTGATCTTTTGACCCTCTTTATAGAGTGGATGATCTCTTGGTGGCCAACATTATTTGGTGGGCAAGATTACTTGGCGTGCAAGACTTCTGATCGCATAATAATTCATGCTATAGCTTCATGGAGATACTTGACAAATCATATCAAATCGCCATTAGTTGGCAAAAAGATAATTGCTACTTATATTTAATTGCTACTTATATTTATTTGCTTCCAAATAAGCAAATGTTAGCCATATTTTGGCAATATCAGGATTATCTTATAAAACCAAGATAATATCTTGAATTTTCCTATATTTGGCCTACGTACATCACGTATTTTGGCCATAAATGGGGGAAATTGCAAAAATTGGGTATTAAGATTTTATTATTTCTTTTCCTTTTCTCCTGAAAATTTCCATTTACTATTTTTTTAATTGATTTATTTTACTTTTTCTTGTATGATTATTAGATCCTAAAGTTCAGTTTTTTTTTTTCCTAAAAAAGACAATCTAGTGAAAAATGGACTTGACTTGCAAACAAGAGGTCTCAAGTTCAAACCCCCATGGCATCTTAGTATTGTGTGTGTTTGTGAGAAATCCCCCTCCCCTTTAGTTTAGACTATCGCTTGTACTAAAAAGAGTTAAATTTTCTAATTTATTAATTCATCCTTTAGGTAGTGTGGAAGAGGTATTACGCACTACTTGATTAATTTATCCTATTTGTTCTACTTTTTCTGCTAAATCAATCACAAGTTGAATATTATTTTTCATCATAGGAATACTATTGATAGGGACATGATAGAACCAAAGACGTACAAAGAGCGACATAATATAGTGGCCTCATTAAAACCTTCCTAGGACAACCTCATGGGACAAACCCCAATGGAGGAAACAGTACCACACATATCATGGACTAACAAGATAGTCCAATTCAAGTCACTTTGGGCCATTACAATAAAAGAACAAATCAAAAACGAAAACTAACACAAAGACCTCCGATGAGAACTACACACTACCAAAAAAAGTGGCAACAGTCACCATTATTTGGTGACATTTGGTGTTAGTCACCCCAGCAAATGTCACCAAATAATGGTGACTGTGGCAACTAGAGACCAACACAATGGACCCACATGAGAGGACCGTAGAAACCCCAAATAGTAAACCCACAGCAGAGAACCGCAGAACATCTCAACTGTCAAAAGAAGCCTTCTATGAGTAAAATCATAGTTCTTTGACACCCACACACACTGCAAGGCATACCATAGCAAAAACCAAGAGAGAATACAGAGGAGGAACACAGAAACAACAACAAAAGGACCCACGAGAAGCACTCCACTTCAACTCAGAACCTGACAAAGAAAACCTCCTATTACCAAGCATAGTTCTTCGGTTGGCGCAGAGTAGAGAAGAGCAACACATCCCAACAATTACCACCAGCGTCGCTAAAGTCGCCGTCGTTGAAAAAGAGGCAAAAATCAGCCACCAGGTATTACAACTTTCTCGAGGAGAGACACAATCCAACGTCACTATTGTCGCCGCTGCCGAGACAAAGACAACACTAGTCACCTAGAACACTTGAAAAACAACCAAACAATACAAACAGACAAACAGACAAACAGACTTAGATGCGAACATATCTAAACTATCTAGGGAGGGGAAGGGGAGGAAAAGAGGGGAAAAGATGGGAGAAAAAGAAGGGGAGATGAGGAGAGGAATGGGGAAGATAGGCGGAGGGCAGGTGGGGCAGTGGCCACCTCCCCCCCTAGCTTCTTTGTGGTTGGTTGTCGGCAAGGAGAAAGAGGATCAGGGTGCAGCTGGTCCTTGATATATTTATTATTAATTATAAAATATGTGATTAAACTAACAGTTTATCTATTTTTAATTTCTCAACTATCTCTAATGATTGAAATTCTACTTATTTGCCTTGCTATCTATAAGATTTGTGAGGTTTTATTTATTTATTTTATGCTAGGAAATCTTTGAATATTTTTAGTCTAAATTTTGCCTAATTATATTTTAGAGAACTTTTCTGAAAATAATCCAAAAACTTAAGAATAATTATATTATGTTTATTGTGTTCAAATTAATACTTTTTGACTGGCTAATTAAAAGATGTGTAATATTATTTCTACATTAAGAAAGTATGATCGTGAGTTTATTAAGATAATAACATAATTATAATAGTTTTTAACTGATGATGGTATTGCTAGCAATCTCGAGGTATTAGCGGTGTATTAACAGTGGTCGATGTATGAACCACGTATCAACAATAATAGGGGTGTATTAAAAGTGGTCAATGTATGAACTTCGTATTAGGAGTAAGAAAGAGTATGAAAAACAAAGGAAGTTTTATTGATTAAGAGACAAGGGGATAGTACTAATAATTTTTTTCTTCTATGATGTACTTCTCACTTTAGAGAGATTCAGGCATGGTCTGGTTCGGTTCGGTTCTCACCTAAAATTAGAATTAGAACTGTACTGTTCATTTGGTCCAGTTTGGTCTGATTTTTATTAAAAATGATTGAGAGAGCCGAACCAATCCAAACCTCTCAAATTCCAGTTCAATTTTACCGGTTTTGGTTTAAACCGGAGCCCATTACAATTTTATTTTATTTTTTGGGTTTTTTAGCCTTAAAATATATAAAAACCCATTTCATTTAATTCTTGTTTTTTATTTTTAAGCCTTCATCTAAACATCAAAGGATCCATTTCATTATTCCTTTTTCCAATTTTTCTTCGGCAAGTCACATAGACAAAAGGAAATGAAATAAACGGAGATTAGAAACCCAAAAGAAATCATAAACATAAATAAGATCCAAAATATTTCATTTATCCTTTTATATGAATCTAAATAAAAACATCATAAACAAACATGAATCTAATGAAACCCACGAAAGAAATTCGGCATTTAAGTTGCTTTTAATTTATTTTTTCATGAATTTTAAATTTTAAAAATATTTTTAAAAAATATTATATTATATTTAAAACCACGTGGCTCTATACCGTTGGACGTGTGGGCTCTACACATGTGCTACGTCAGCAATTTAACATAAAATTTAACGGAAGCTAACGGCATGGACCATTTTGATGTGTGAAGAGTAACCTTAAGGACCATTAGTGTCACATAAAAAGTTAGGGATGAATTGTGATAATTTTGTAAACCTAAGGGACCATTTGTGATTATAAAAAAAGCCGATTTATGCAGCTCTTCATAGTCTTGCATGAGACTTTGATACTTCAATCTAGTCCTTGGATCGTCATAACCAACTTATGAAGAAGGCTTCATAGCAAGAGGGTAGAGAGAAGCACACAATAAAATACAGAGAGAGAGAGAGATAGAGAGAATTGGAATCATAAAGAGGAAGAAGAAAGAAAAAGAAAAGAAGAAGAAAAAAGAGAGAAAGAAAGAGTGAAGAAGAGAGACAGAGAAGCGGCGAACAAAGGAAGAAAAAGTAAAGATAAGGGAGAGAGAAATGAAAGAAAAAGTGGCTTTAGGGTTAGGTGTTGGTTAATGGGCTTTAGTTGTTGGGCTTGGGTGAGGTTAGATATTGACAGTTGGGCATATTATGAAAACTCCACAGAAGACATATTTATGCAGCTCTTCATAGTCTTGCATGAGATTCTTATGCTTGAATCTAGTCCTTGGATCGTCAAAACTAGCTTATGAAGAGGCTTCATAACAAGAGGGTAGAGAGAAGCGCACAAAAAAATACAGAGAGAGAGAGAAAAAAAAAATCGGAATCATAAAGAGAAAGAAGAAAGAGAAAGAAAAAGAAAAAGAGAGAAAGAAAAAGAAGAATAAAGATAAAGAGAAAGAAGAAAGACAGAGAAGTGGCGTACAAAGGAAGAAAAAGTAAAGATAAGGGAGAGAGAAATGAAAGAAAAAGTGGTTTTGGGGTTAGGTGTTGGTTAATGGGCTTTAGTTGTTGGGCTTAGATAAAGTTAGATGTTGACCGTTGGGCTTGGGAAGTAAGAAAAATCATGGGATTAGTAGTTGGGCCACCAAAATATATTCATATTTTTATTTTTTATTCGATTCCGGTCTGGTTTAGTCCGATTCGATTTTTAGAGATATTAAATTGAAACTGAAATCGGTCTAAATCGATCTGGTTCGGTTTTTGGTCAACTCAACCTGATTTTTGATCAACCCAATTTTTTCGGTTTAGTCCGATCCGATATTATACACCTTCATGTGCTTGCCCCAATTAATTGCCTTATAAATTTACATTGCACAACACTGTAAGACATTCACATTCACATCACACTACTTCACATACAAACAAACAACACACACTATCACACACCACTTCACCTGCACACACAAAGACGAAGCATGCACTTCAAATCATTAAAATAAAGTTAAAAGTACGTACACCTCTTCATATTGGGTTCACACATGTCGGAATTTTTTTTTTCAATCGTACGTAGGACTCAAAGGTCTTTTGTTGCTGAAGATAGGGGCTGTTGTGTCTTTGTTGAGTATTTTAGGCTTTTCCTCATTTGCCTTTCCTTAATATCTCACCTTGAAATTGCAGGCGTCCAACTTGCTCCCATCACGAGCTTTCCTTGCAGGTGAGTACCGAACATTTTGCAGCTGAATTTACAGAAGCTCTCTTTTTTTTGGGGTGCTAGAAAGAAACCAACCAACCACATGGAAATGGCTGAGTCTTCCACTATTGCCAAGAAAGAGTTAGGATCCAAAACTGTCCAAGAGCTGCTCGCCAAAGGCAAAGGCAAAGGGGAACAAGTGCCAGATAAATACATCCATAAAGTTACAGACGGTGGCATTGGAAACCCAAGTGCTTCTTCTGCCGCGTTGATGGATATTCCAGTCATTGATCTTGGCCTCCTCCTCACACCTTCCTCAATCACTGCACAACAACTTGATAAACTTCGATCAGCTCTTACCACATGGGGTTGCTTTCAGGTCTGAATTCAAACAACTTGTACGTAAACAATTTTTAGTTCAGGAAACTTGGTACAAAGGTCTAGATTTGTAAGCATATCCCAGGATGTTTATACTTATTTCCTTGCTTTTTGTTTGATTTGATCCACCTGTATGTAATGTAAAACATGTTTGAGGATTCTTTAATTCGGTGTTCCAGGTAATAAACCATGGCATGACTCTTGAATTCCTAGACAAGGTTCGCGAAATGGCAAAACAATTTTTTGCACTTCCAGTGGAAGAGAAGCAGAACTACTTGAGGCAAGTCAACGATACCGAAGGATATGGGAGCGACATGGTTTTTTCAGAACAACAAACCCTTGATTGGACTGACCGGCTATACCTTTCTGTATATCCAGAAGACCGCCGAAAGTTCAAATTTTGGCCTCAAAATCCCAAATCTTTTAGGTAACTTGTGTTTGCTATACATGTATCTTCTTCCTTCACATTGAAGCAATAAGCATATCATGATCCCTCAGAGTTCAACATATATTATTACTGCAGTGAAACTTTAGACCAATATACGATGAAGTTACAAGTGGTAACAAAAACTGTCCTGGAGGCCATGGCAAGGTTATTGAATTTGGACGATAATTGCTTTAGGGACCTGTATGTAGAACACGGAAAAATGGATGTGAGGTTTAACTTATATCCCCCGTGTTCAAGGCCTGATGTCGTCCTGGGTGTGAAACCGCATGCGGATGGAACAATAATCACCCTTCTCTTGCAAGACAAACAAGTGGAAGGTCTTCAGTTTCTTAAAGACGATCAGTGGTTTAGATCTCCCATTGTTCCTGAGGCGCTTCTCATTAATGTTGGTGATCAGGCAGAGGTAAATAAAATGTTCTTTCTCAACCTGTTCAATTATTGGTTTTAACTTTTAAAGCAATGCCTAAAGAGTAAAGCTTAATTGAAATTTGGTGAGTAATTGAAACCTTAAAAATGTACCCTTTTGGCCAACGGGGTCTTGTATAGTGGAAAATGGCCCTAACTTGAAGACCCGTGGTCTCATGTTCAAATCCCGTGGCACCTTTGTAGTGTGTGTGAGAAAAACCCTCTCTCCAATATCGCTTCTATAAAAATAAAATAATAATAACAATAAAAAAAAAACCCTTTTGTATCTCACCGTTGTTATGCCTAAAACCAAGTCATCAAATATTTTTAACACTCTAATACAGTTGGTTTAGCTTACAGAAGCTTGATTGTTCATTTCCTTGTGATACACAGATATTGAGCAATGGAAAATTCAAGAGCCCTATACACAGGGTAGTGATAAATCCAGACAAAGAGAGGATCTCTTTGGCTGCCTTCTGCATCCCTAAATCAGATAAAGAGATTGAACCATTTGAAAGCCTGATCAATGAGTCAACGCCGAGATTATACAAAAAGGTGAAAGATTATTCAGGCATCTTTTTCGAATACCACTACCAGCAGGGGAGGAGACCAATAGAAGCAGCAAAAATTTGAAGTTACCCTTAAAAATTATGCTGGCATCTATTTCAAATACTACTATCCGTTTTTCTGTTGTACCTATGCTGGCTGGATAAAGTTCCCCATTGACCTATCGACTATTCGCAGTTAATAAGTCAACTTTCTTTTATGTTTGAGTGTGCCACTGTTAGCGGTTAAAACCCCTAACAGACTTGTAAGATGTAATAACTTGCTGTTGTGTAAAACTTAACTCCCTTTAGGATCTTGTTCTTGATGGACTATGTAACAGACTCTCACAACCCACAACGATGAAAGAAACACTCACACACTCACAAGAAAAATAAGCAAGCACACAAAGAACACAAAAATTTATAGAGGTTCAGCAACTTGCCTACATCCTCTTGGTGATCCCCTTGAGAGAATTCACTAATGAAAGATAGGTTACAACTTTGGTTTACAAATGGAAACCCCTTTGAACACTAATCTCTCCCAAGCTCTCTTTTTCTCTCTCACCCCTTTCTCGAACCCTTAATGCTCTTGTGGACTTTCTTACTTTTCCCTCCTTAGTTTCTAGACTTACAAGACTCCAACTCTTAGCTCCTAGCTTGAGCTAATTGCTCTCTCTTCTTCCCTTGATGGTTTATGCCACACTTGTTGCCTTGCATCTACTTCCCTTTTATAGACAAGCCTTTGGACTTAGGAGGAAGCTTCTTCTTCCTACACATTCACCCTTCAGCCACCCAACATAGACTTTGAGTTAGGTGAACCAAAAAGAAGTCACCAATGGCTACACCTTCAGCCACCTTATGTACAAAGCCTTAGAAACAAGTCAACAAACAACTATAAAGTGCTATCCCAGCTTTCCAAGTGTTTGCCAACCTTCCTAGAACTCAGAAATGACTTGGGAAGTCCTTGCAACTAGGTAGAAAGCATAGCACATGGAAAAGATGTTTGAAAACGCGAGGAAAATCAACACAGCACGGTAGTGGCAACCGGTCGCTTTTAGACAGATTCTAAAACGAGCTTCTGGGCTTGAAAATGACCGGTCGCAAGTACCTGGCCACCGGTCGCTTTCTAGCGATTTCTGAGTCCCCCAATCTGCTTCAAAACGACCGATCGCGCCTACCCAATAACTAGTCGCTTCCTCCGAAGTTAGCATCCTTTAGGTAAACCAATTTTCCAACACTTGCGCCCCAAGCTATTGATTTGAACAAACGATTGTGAAATTTGGGTGAGGAATATCTCTCAAGTAAGTTCTTTTTCTTCCTCAGAAGGGTGAGGACTTCACAATATGTCTAAATAAAACTGGTAAATAAAGCGAAATACAAGTGTTTGAAAATAAAACAAACGAGTTCAAGGAGAATTGTTTGAAATACTACAAATGAAAGGAACTGCCAAGTCTGGAAAGACTTTAGAATATTGGACTTTGATTTCTGCCTGCTAGCTGGAAATCGATACCAATGTTGAAATTGGCAGAGCTATAATCAGGTTGATCTGTGAGTGGCTGGGAATTTTGAGCTGGAATTTTGAGCAGAATCTCAAAGATAGTGTAACATCCCTAGCCCAATTTAATTGATTTAATCCAATTTAATTCTTATGTGAAATTACAATTTTACTCTTGGGAGTAGGGGTACTTTGGTCACTTTTTAATCCAGAATTATTTTGGGGAATGAGTGGCAATGTTGCGTAGAGCTCGCTCTCACGAGTTCGTAGACACGTAGTGGACCCAAATTAGAGTTTTAACGAAGAAGTTGTGGTCAATGGAAGTACAGTGGCACAACCGTAAATATTTCGAAGTTTGATTTTAAAAACAGACTAGTTTTTCTCTCCTCCTGATCTCTCCGACACTCTTTCTCTCCTCCGCGTGCAACAGCAATTTTCCAACAACGATTTCGTCGTCATTTGGTGTCCGACTCGAGTGAAATTGGTTGCAAAAGTTTCGTATCGATGTCCTCTATCTAACCCACCCAATTTCCCAGCTAAAAACTCAAGGAAATTAAACTGGAACAAGTGGAAGTTCAGGTATTATCAAAGTTTTCATCCGCCATTTTCGTCGAGTGAGGTATGAAACTTCATCTACTCTTCGTGATCTATCCATTTATGTAGGTATTGTAGATCGATTTTGTGGTTTTATAGTTCGTTTAAAATACCCATTTTTGGCCGACGGTTTCAGCTCCATTCCGGCTAGTTTTTGGCCATGGTCCAAGAACAAAAAGTGTTCCCCTTGTTAGTCTAAACGTATTGGTATGGGTATTGTAGGGTGTTTCGAGAATTTTCCGCCGCCGAAATTTTCTCAAGCCACCCACGCACTACTCGAATTCGAATTTGGTTATCGTATGACAGTCGAACGGCTTTACGCCTATTAGACGATATCCAAGTTCGATATGTTCAGACCGTTGGATCGGCTCCATTTCCGAGTATATTGTTCTCTGTTCCTCTAAGATTGTGTAGGAACTCACAGATCGAGAATCGGGGTCCCGAATACTCCGAATCATTGATTCTAATGTTACGTAAATCGGTGACCGTCCAATCATGCGATCGAGAGCGATCCGACTATCCAATCGAGACCAAACTTACATAATGTGTTTAGTAGACTTCGTTGAACTTGTAGGAACTTTCATATAAAAAATCGGAGGTCGTGGGCCCCGCGGGCCCGGTTGACCAATATGGGAAGTTTGACCCCTTTGTTGACCGTGAGTCTTCCGAAGTAGTTTGACCCTTCGAAAAGTACTAGAATGACCTTAAACGAGTCTTGATTGTTATTTGAGTTATTTTGACTATGTTGGAATTATGAGATTATACTATTGCTATTTGAAGTTCATGAAATATTTGAAGTTATGGAATATATGATTATGGGATGCTTGATTGATTGGTTGTGAAAGCTAGTCTTGGGACTCAACTAGGATTATTAGGAAGTGAGTGGACATTGTTTTAATTAAGCATTACTTTTCCAAATGGAATTGCATGCATAAATGAGATTTGATTTAAAACTTGGCTTATTTGGTTTATTGATGTTTTATATATGTTTTGACTGTGATTTTATCGGAATGTGATATTGTTTTTCCAAGGATTATTATTATTATTATGGTTATTATTAAAATATATGGATTGGGTGATATGGGGTTTGATTATGAAAGTGTTTTATGGATTGTCATGCATTGATCAATTTTGGTTGGGTAAGTAAAAGATAAAGTGGGTGTCTACTTTTGTTTTTAAAGAAGTTGGAAATATTTATTCATTAGAGACATGCATATTCATCTTTAGTCTAATTCATTGTATGGTAGTTGGAGTTTTCCACTAGTTTGCATATCTCTTTTTCTGTCAAGCATGTGGTGTCTACTTGATATTGTTGGAAAGATATTGTATTTAAACTAAGTGTGAGGAGCAAGCAAGTTGGGTGGCTCTTTACATAATTGTGGCGTCATGTAAAATGGAGGTGGCATGTTTGTTTTCATCCTATTGACACCTCCACTAACATGCAATAGTTTAAAGTTTGATAGATATTTGATTTTGGCTTGGACAATATGTTGTTATCCCTTAAACAGCAGCCCATTGCTTCATCCAATAGAAATGAAAGTGAAGCCGACATTCCTTTAATATAAATAGGAATACAATTGTATCATTTTGAAAAGATGCAAACAATAAGAAAGAAAGGGAGGGAAATACTAGGAAGAGAGCTTGTGTGTGAATGCGGTGGAAATTAGGGAGTCGTCTTACAATTCTAGCAAAAGGTTTGGTGTCAAGGTAGGGGATTTCTTGGGGGCCTTTACAAAGATTGATTTAATTAAATTTTGTGAGCATTATATTATGCGTGATATGATTATTTGGTTAATGGTCTTGTTACAATTGAATGTGGTTTCCCTGTAGTGTTTATGTGTTATTGACTGGTTGAATAATGTTGGCATAATTATATATACTTTGGATTATTTTGATTATTGAGATTGAATATTTTGGGTCTTTATGGAATTTATGCTTGTGAGAATTTATTTTATATACTATGAATAAATATTTGGGTATATTGGAATATTCAGAACTTGGAAAAATGGAATTAAGGGAGGGTATATTATTTTTATATTATATATATGAGTTGTGAGTCTCTCCATCATATGTACCTTTCCTGGTTACTATACCCACACATGGCGTTGGATTTTTTGGCGTGTGGGCTCCCTTGGATACTAGTTGCCTTACCCACATGTGGCGTTAAATTTTTCGGGGTGTGGTAAAGCAGGCTGCGCGTGTAGGACATGGTTTGGTTTAGCCACACGTGGCGTTGGATTTTTCGGCGTGTGTGCTCACTTGGATACTTGTTACTTTACCACACATGGCGTTGGATTTTTCTGACATGTGATAAAGGATCCAGACACTTTGGTTAATATGACTTTACTACGCGTGGCGTTGGACTCTCCGGCGTGTAGTAAAGTAACATGAAGAGGGAAAAGGATTATTATACTATGTCGGGTGTTGGCACTAAAACTGAACAGATAGGGATGAGTGCAACTTACAAGTGCTGATCCTGAATGGAAGGAAGCCGAGACTCGTAAGGTCTATGGAACCGGTGTGGAACCAGCCTAAGACCCTCCGATGCCAAAGTAAGTTTGTTTTCTAAGAGCTTTTGCTGTTGACAAGATATTAGTATAAAAGTCAAGCTGAAAATTCTTACCCCTGTATTGTAGTGAAGGGGCCTATTTATAGAGGGCATTTTGTATGCTCTTAGTACTTAATTTCGATGTGGGACTCGTGGGAGGGCCCTACGAGGTTGACACGAGTCTTTAGATATTTCGGGCGGGTGCTTCAAGGTTGATTCTGCAGAATCGGTAGGGAATACTGATTGTAGACTGTGTTGGGCCGGTAGCGACCTTTTGCTGCTTTGAGACAATACCATCGGTAGCCGATGCTGATTGTTCGGAGCCTTGGGCACTTGGGGAGTTTAAGTAATCCGCGTGTCAATGGATGAGTGGAGGATCAGATATGGTACAAACATCGGGAAAAAAAATTAATGTTTAAAAGAATTATGCTTAGCATATATGAATTGTCATAGGGAAAGGGTTGTTGAGTTATGAGTCTTAAGCACGGAGTGAGTAAAGAAAAATGGGTTGGTGTTCATGAGCTGAGATATTGTGATTTTACGTAAAGGGAAAAGATGATTCTAGAATTAACTTATGGGTATTACTGAAAATAATTGTAGATTATCTAGTTCGTGATTATTGATTGAAGAATTATGTGTGGCTTGATCCCTCACCAAAGGGTACATAGGTAGCCTGGGGTTTCACCTAGGTGCAGCCGCAAATTAAACTATTAATTTCGTTGAGTTTAGTTTTGATTATGTCGGTGGGCTTGAAACCCAGTCAAGGTGAGATTAAATGCTTGTTTATATATTCAGTTTCACTGAATGGTTGTGGTTAAAATGTGTTTTTGGTTATGACGGGTCTAAAACTCGTTTGGATCGATGATTGATTCTAGCCTGTTCTGTAAACTGGGCTTTTACTTTGTGCGTGCTACCGGTTGGAATTTTATTATTTCTGTGTTTTGACATGTTGAATTTGGGAAATGTCTGTTTTTTAGGGGAGACTCTGCCGAAATTTCAGTAGAGAGTCTCGACCCTCTTTTCCTTTGTTTTTGGAGAAGAGGATGTTGTTAGTAAGTGGGCCCGGCATCGGGTGGATGTCAGAAAAACCACAGGGTTCGTCAAGGATTCCGAGGAATTCGGGGCGGGTCCTGTCAGATTAGGGTTTAGGGTTTAGGTTTGAAGGTAACCAAAAACTGTCAGCTGCCCATCTTATTGCTTCACCAAGACAATCCCATCTCTTCACGTTGCCTTCTTGATATTTTGGTGCGCACCTATCATGCATTTTCTGTTATTATTGCTTCACTTGGATGATGTACTCAGATTCTCTTACAATAAAGAAACCAAAAGATAATGTAACTTCTTGTCTTTCTCTCTCATCTTTTGGTTTTTATATCATTTCCTTTGAAAGTAACATCTTCTTTTCCATCTGATGTTGTCATCTCTCCTTTCTCTTTGGTTGTTGTCTCCCCCATCTCATTCTTTATTTCTCCTTCATTTCTTTCAATTGCTCATGGTTCTTTGTGCCCAAATTGGAATAGGAGAACTTGATGATGGCCATTAGATATTTGAAGAATAACAATTAGAAAGCATTCTCTACTTACCACTGATAGATAAGCGGTGATGAAGAAAGCCCCTTTCATATTTGTAGAAAACTGAACTCTGCTTGCTCTGACTTATGCTGAACCAAATTTGTAACAAGAGAAATCTCGTTTTGAATGATTTATTTCTCTAAGTCTGGACTGAAGTTGAGTGTCTTGACTGATAGCTGTTTGAAGGCTTTGGAATCAAGTGATCATTTTGAGTTTTTGTCTCTGGTTGATTTTTTGGTTGTTTGATTGAATGTCCTTTGCTCTGTTCACCCTCTCTTGTATTTATAAGAAATGTTTTGGGAGCGGGGTTTTAATTCTTTTAATAATGGGCGGCAAACAATCGCAAAAAGATCTTTTATTTTAAAAACAAAAGAAAGGGGGTTTTATCAATTTCTGGCAGTTAAGCCCTTAATGATCTGTTCCTGAGACAGTCACTTCCCCGTTTTTGATGGGGCGCCATACCTCCTTTTTCCAGTTTAACTGCTCTTTTAAGCTGTGATGATGAGTGTGATTTTCCATTTTAGCAACTACCTGTTTCCTGCTTATCTCCTTTTTTAGAAAGCATGGTCTGCGTATCCCTTGAAAGTGGTGCCTTCTTTGGAGCAGAAGAATATCTTGTAAATAAACAGAAACGGATTTTGATCTTCTAGCAGAGTTCTTCAGAAATAGAGATTTTCAGACTTCTTTATACCTGCCCCTGTTCATTCCTGTATTAATTCCAATTGAAATTGTTGACTTTTCCAAGCCAGTTGATCACGTGGGTCTGTTGCTTCATCTTTATTATTTTTCTAAAACATGCCAAGCCCAATTTGGGTTCCTTCGAGGCCCAAGTCATCTTTGTGATTTGATAGTTTCTGGGCCTTTAATTTTTGGTTGAGTGTATTTCTCCTTGGCCCAATCATTTGTTGGTGGCTTGTCAAACAAATGAGGTGGGCTTTTTGATTTTGGATTGGGCGCATCAAATTTAGGCCCAAACAATGCCCCCTAAGTCTGAATAATTTTTTGAACGGTTCCAGACTTAATGATTTTGGCCATTTAATTTGTGTGGGCCAGTTTTCTTCCGTTAGCCCACGTCTGCCTACCACGAACTAGACTTGTGGGAAATTGGTCAGTTACTAGCTAGTTACTAGCTCGTCTTGTCTTCTTCTTCCCATGATTACGAGCTCTTTTAAAAGAATTTCGAAAACTCCAGTTCTTGTTCATTTCAAAATCCCAGCCTCCTCAGACCTTGGTTTTTTCAGATTTTTCAGAAACCTTTTCCCTTTTTCTTTGATCAAACCTTAGTCCTTTCTTTGCTTTCAGTTTGAAACCCCAGAAAAATGTCTTCTCCAAAAACTCGTGCCCAAAGTTCCTCTTCTTCAGTTCCTCCTGATTACATCACTGGAACTGGAGTCGATGCACATGCACTGGAGGTCAAAAGCAAGCTCCACCCTTTTATTAATAAGAAGCTGGATGAGAATGTTCTTCACCTATTCGAGGACACTCTGGTCCTGGGACCTCGCTGGTTTGGTTCTGTTCCGACTGGGCTAGCAGAGCTGATGAAAAAAGATGCCGTAGCTCCCCTGTGTTTTCAAGTGAGGTGAGAAACAGTCCTGTAAAGTGGGTAGACTGGATTGACAAGCTTCTTCCAAAATTCGGAGCTCACTGGAGGAGGGCAGGGATTTATGACGCAATCTTGCTATCCAAACATTCCATCAACCGGGATGAGAATCTGCTTGCTGCCGCCCTGTGTTTCTGGAATTCTGCCAGCAACACTTTTGACTTTCGAATGGGCCCGATGACACCAACTCTGCTGGATATGGCTCAAATTTTTGGGTTCCGGCCTCATGGAAGGCCTGTTGACGCCGTTGGTGATTATCACCGAAGGAAGAATCAGGAGAAATTGGCCGAACCCTTCACTATCTCTCCTGGCACCATTAACCAGAATTGCTCATTTTCTAATTATTTGAGGAAGTTCAATGTGGAGAAAGACAAGGATTAGCAGCACATGCTGTTCCTCTGTACTGGCTGAACAGGTTTGTGTTTCCAAACCGTTCTTCCGTAGTTCTGCTGGAATATAGGCATCTGGCAGAAGCACTGCATAATCATACTAATGTCGGGCTTGGGCCTACAGTTCTGGCTCACCTCTTTAAGAATTTGCATGCTGCCACCCTGGAGAATCCTCTAAACTTGTCTGCTCCTGGCGCATTCTAGATGATCTAGATCTGGCTACAGGTGTATTTTCCTGAGTTACTATTCCCAGATATAGTTATGCCTGAAAACTAAGATCTGGCCCTTCCTTTAATGTTGGCAGAAGTGCCCAAGCGTTCTATTATCCTAACTTCTGTGCAAGGCAGCTCGGCTGTCCTTAGGTTATTCTTTTCAAATCCTACAAAACTACAATCGGGCCACTTCCTGGAGGAATTCAGATGATCTGGAAATGCATAAGGACGCCAGGTGTTCAGTGAACAAAATCAATAATAGCGTGGACGCCCTCTATCCATCTTGGGAGCCGAATTCCTGCAGTTCTCCTGATTTTGATGCTTGGTGGAAAGCTAGGTTTCATGGATTGCCTGCCTCGGTTACTGAACTCAGGATTCTTTTTGATGGCTGGGCTTCCGGGACCGTTTATGCAGAAGTAGAAGCTAAGAGCTTCATGGTGCAGAACATCCAAGATATTAATGCTCAAATCACAGAAGGTACATTCTAGATTCTGTCTATACCTTACCTATTCTGCCTCTGTTTAAAATGTTTAACATTTATTCTGCCCGTAACAGGACTTTTCGTGAAAAAGAACGTAGGCGGAGAATCACTCCAGGCTGGGGAAGTGTTTGGTAAGCTTTCCAATATTCTGTTCCTTCCATTTTTCTTCTGCTGGATTGACTTCTGACTAGGTTTATTTCTTGTGCAATCACTTAAGTTAGTGCCGCTGGAGATTTAGAGCCCTCTTCTGGCGGAGAAGAGGATGAAGGCTTGGCAGAACAACCACCTGTTGAGGCCAGTTCCTCTATTAGAAGAAAAAGAAAAGAAAGTGCTCCTGCTCAGGGCAGTGCTGATCAGCCTGAATTTTCCGGTAAGACTCTGACATTTTTTGGATTATTTTCTTGAATCTGTTCTGTTCTGTCCGTTCTTCTAACCTTCTTTTGTTCGGTGCAGCTGAAAGTCCTCCTCCCCCCCTTACTAGGTCAAAAAAACTTAGAAAGAGGAGTGGACTTGAGTCTAAGGATATGGGAGAATCTGCGGTTAATCCAGCTGAGACTTCTGGAACTGATGATGAGCTACAAGAAGCTTTCGAAGCTGTTGAGCAGGAGAAAGAACAAGAGGGAGAAAAAGAAAAAGAAGATCCTTCAAAAGGAAAAGGAAAAGAGTTTGAAGAAGAGGTGAGATTTTGTTCTGGCTGTATGATCATTTTGCCTCTGCTTTTCCTTTTTAAACTTCTGACTCTTGTTTGCCTGTTAGGAGGAGATCCCTACTGAGGTGATAGCATAAAGTATTGCCTTGGCGCAGAAGCAACAAGACGCTTCAAGGGCAGAACTAACCAGCTCGGAGTTGGCCCTTTTTGAGGATGCAGGGGCAGAACATTCCACTGCAGTTCAAATTTATGAGGAGCCGGCCGAGCAATCTGCATCAGCACCTGTGGAGCAAGTAGAACCTCCTGTTGCAGCTCTAGAAGAGCAAACTGCATCAAAGCCTGAGGAACAGGCAGAAACTCCTACTGCAGCCCTGGTAGAGCAACCTGTATCGGAGCCTGTGGAGCAGGTTGAGACTTCTGTTGCAGCCCTAGTAGAGAAACTTGTATCAGAGCCTGTGGAGCAGGCTGAGCCTCCTGTTGCAGCCTTGGCACCTGAAATGGAGGTGGATGCTACTATGGTAATCCTCCTTTGTAATTAATTTCTGTCCATTTTTCAATTATGCCCCGTCCTCATCTCTCCAACTCTTAGTCTTTTCAGGTAGAAGTGCCCAAGACTGCCGAATCATTGACAGTAATGGTCAGTCCTTTGAAGCCTCTTATTGCAGCCGTAAGTACTATTGTGTCATGGCTCCCTTTCTTCCCGTTTCTGCAGATGCCATCCAATCCCTTCTTGGTTCATCTACCACAGCTTCCTTTGCTGATCCAGAATTGGCAGAGTTTGAAGCTATGGATTTAGATGACCAACTTGAAAGGCTAGAGAAACTCAGTTCCACCCCTAACAAGGGTAAGCTCAAAGCGGTGGATGAGGCAATGGAGAGGTTGAAAATCTGGCAATCCAATGAGTTGGAACTGGATGAAAATAGAGAGGATGTTGACCAACTGATGAAGGACCTGGATCTACTGTACAAACAGCACAGGGCTCCTAAGCCTGTACTTGAAATAAGCCTTGGTCTAGCCAGAGATGTGCTCAATCTTTATGACCTTTATGAGGATCTTAAGCCCACTTTCAAAACTTCTGAGCTCTACAAGGCCACTCATGACGCTAACTTGGCTGATTACGCAAAATAGAAGGCAGAACTGGACCAGATGGTCATGGGATACAAAGAGGCCAAAGCTACTGCAGACAAACTGGAGGAGCAAATTGAGGAGCTTCAAAAACAGTTGGCAGAATGCAGGGAGTTGCAGCGTAGGCTGGGTGCTGGATTGAGTTCTAAAACCAAGGCCACCTTCCTTGGGCAGAGCATGGTTTCAGCTTCCAGTCCGGCTTTGGAAGTTGCAGAGGCTTCAATCCACCAAGGGATGCTGCTCCAAAAGGAACTCTCTATCAAGAAAGCTAGTTTGCAGGAGACCCTAAAAAAACTAGGATTTTAAAATTTTCAAATCTAGACTTGTAATAAACAGTTTAGTCACAAAAAGTGACTATATTTAAATAAAAGTTTATTTATTTTGTGGAATTTTGTTTTCCTTGACAAACTAAAAGAAAATTTAGAAGACTACAACAAAACAAAAAACTGAATGACAAAACAAAAAATTAAGCAACAGTTTCAATTTGTTGCCCCTCTATCCCAGGATCTGTCTGCACAGCTTGTGAATCCCACATAGTTGGATAAAATTTCTTTAACCACTTGCCATTGATTGGTGCAGCATGAACCTCTCCATCTCGATCCTGCAATCTGTATGCCCCTAGTCCGAGAATTTGGTTAATTCTGAAAGGCCCTTCCCAAGTTGGTGACCACTTTCCATAACCAGCTATGTGTGTTCCGAGGGGCAAAACTGCTTTCCAGACTATTTCTCCTTCTTCAAAACTTTTGTTTTTAACTCTTTTGTTGTAGGCCCTTGACACAGTCTGTTTTCCTGCTAAGAGTTTGTTGAGGTTATCAATCCTACTTGCATCCAATCCCTCTAGAGAGTAGTCTTCTCCAATCAGTTCGTGTTGATGGGCAATTCTGAGAGATTGGACTGCTATTTCCATAGGCAGAATTGCATCATGACCATAGGTTAAAGCATATGGGGTCATGCTAGTTGCCTCTCGTTTTGAAGTCCTATATGCCCATAGAGTTTCTGATAAGTTCTCATGCCACCGCTTTGGGTTCTTCTCAAGCATTTTCTTGATAATGTTGATGATTACCTTGTTACTTGACTCTGCCTGTCCATTGGCTTGAGCATAATAGGGAGTGGATTGAAGTAGCTTAAATTTGAATGCTTCTGTCATGTCTAGCATTTCTCCATATATGAAAGAGAATCCCCTGTCCGTTGTGATTGATTCTGGAATGCCAAACCTCTGTATAATCTGCTCTTCTATGAAGGTGATGATCTCTTGAGATGTGGTAGATTTAATGGGCTTGGCTTGGCAAAATTTATCTAGCCAGTAGTCCGTAGCCATAATGATAAAACAATGCTGCTGACTACTGGCTAGATAAATTTTGCCAATGAGATCCATTGCCCATCCTCTGAATGGCCATGGCTTGACTACTGGATTCATGGGAACTGAAGGAACCTGCTGGATTGGGCCATGTCTTTGACAAGTCTCACATCCTTTGGAATAATCAATGCAATCTTTCCTCATGGTTGGCCAGAAATAGCCATACCTTCTAATTAACCAACACATTTTTCTTCCACCTTGATGTGCTCCACAAATCCCTTCATGGGTTTCTCCCATGACCTTCATATATTCTTTCTTTCCTAAGCATCTTAGTAATACCTCATCTTTGCTTTTTCGGACCAAATCTTCATTCCACATAAGGTAGTTTGAAGCCATGATTCTGACTCTCTTCTCAGAAGGCAGGATTGGATACTGCATGTAATTTATGATGGGAGTTCTCCAGTCATCTTCAGTGATTATGGCATAATTGACATCTATCTCCATTCCTCTGGTCAGAACAGATGGTAGACTTTTCTTTCCTACCTTGATAATCCTTTGCACACAGTCCTCGGGCATTTGTATCCCTGTTGCTATCTGAGCCAGTTCATTGGCTGCAAAGTTTTCCTTTCTTGGAATATGTTCCCAAGTAGCTTCCCTGAATTCTGCCAGAAGATTCCTGGCTGCCACCAAATAAACAGCTAGGGAAGGATTTAAACACTTGTATTCTCTAGCAATATGTTTCAACACAAGCATAGAATCTCCTAGGATCTCCACAGACTGGACTCCTAGTTCTACCAACATTTCGAGGCCGATGATTAGAGCTTCATATTCAGCCCTGTTGTTGGTGCATTGGAAATCTAACTGGAAATAATAACAGTGTCTGATCCCCAATGGTTCCTCTAGAACAATCCCTGCTCCGGAAGCTATGTTAGTTTTTGATCCATCAAAGTACAGCTTCCAAGATGTGAGATGAATCGAATAGATGGGATTGTTAAGGCAAGTATGAGCTCTAGTCAGTAGATCTGCATTTGCTATATCCAATGAGTCCATGTTTTCAATTTCTTCCCCTGGATGATCGGCTAAGAAATCTGCTACAGCTTGTCCTTTGACAGCTTTCTGAGGAATATATTTGAAAGCAAATTCTGTCAAGGCCAGAGTCCATTTTCCAATTCTGCCTCCTCTCAGCATTGGCCTTGTTAGCATGTACTTGATTAGGTCTGTCTTGGCAATGATGTAGATGGTGAATGAGAGCATGTAGTGTCTGAGTTTTACAGCAGTGAAGTATAAGGCTAGGCAGAGCCTTTCAATATTTCCTTTCTACTTCTGTCAGAGTTCTGCTCAGATAGTAGACTGTCTGTTCTTTTCCTTCCTTGTTATCTTGAGCTAACAGACTCCCAATGGACACTTTTGATGCAGATACATAGAGCTTGAGCGGTCTGCCTCTCTTTGGTGGGGACAGAATTGGCGGATTTGAGAGGTAATGCTTGATTTCTTCAAAAGCCTGTTGGTGCTGTTCCTCCCATTTAAAAGTCTGTTCCTGCTTCAGTCTTAGCAAGGGGGAAAAAGGTTGGATTTTTCCTGCAGAATTGGATATGAATCTCCTTAGAAAATTAATTTTTCCTAGGAGACTTTGCAGTTCTTTCTTATTCCGAGGTGGTAGAGCATCTATGATGGACTTTGCTTTATTTTTGTCGATCTCTATGCCTCTCTGGTGGACCAAAAATCCCAAGAAGTTTCCTGCCTGAACTCCAAAAACACATTTTTTGGGGTTCATTTTTAATTTATGTTGCCTCATTCTTAGGAATGCCCTTCTCAGATTTGATACATGATTTCCCTTCTCTGGGGACTTAATTACCACATTGTCTATATATACTTCTAGAGAATGTCCTATCATGTTATGGAAAACATAATTCATTGCTCTTTGATAAGTGGCTCCTGCATTTCTTAAGCCGAAAGGCATTATAGTGTATTCAAAAGCACCTATATGTCCTGGACACATGAAGGCTGTCTTGTGGATATCTTCTTCTGCAACCATGATCTAATTATAGCCTTCTTTGATCGGCAGCTTGTGTTCTACCAACTTTCTGTCCAATCCAGGCATCTCGTGATAATGCCAAGCAAAACAATCTCTAAAATCATGCAAGAGTGCGATGATTTCACTTCTGAGTGGTTCTTCTAACAGACTAACACTACTCCTAGGAAAGCAAGTAAAGATAATGAAAGTGCATTACAGGAAAATATAAGTTGCTCCGTGGGAGTCTTGGGTTTGGTGTTGAACCCTTCAAATGTAGTCCTGAGCTTTGTATTTATAGGAAGAGTTCCTGGAGGAATGATCGAGGCTGAAAATCCGCATGGTGGAGCCTGATTAGCGCAAGTGGGTAGTCCAATCGACATTTGGGATTGTGAAGCATGGTGGTGTGACCCCCTGAATCCTGGTGAATCCCGGCCGCCGCCCTTGATCGTGGTTCCCGTGCAATTGGCCGTGGGGACGCATTTATTGCTCTGAAAGCTAGTCACCCAATCTCTCAAGTTGCAAGAATTCTTGTGAGAATGTCCACGTCTAATCACTCTATTTTCTGTCGCCAAACCCTGACTTCAGTCACTTCCCACCTTCCCTCATGCATTAAATGCTTATTCATGGCCAGTGGGTTTACTGCAATAAACAGAGGCACTACCTCATTAAATGAAGCATGGGACCTTGTCATCACGTGATGATTTGACTTTAATACTTCTGGCCGTGACTTTGCTCTGCCTCGGCCTCGGCTTGCAATTGAGGCCGAGATGATCGTGCCTTGGCATTTCCTCTATTATTTTCAGGGAGGCCAACCGCCTTGGCGAAAACACTGCGTTTCAGTTTTACGAGCAAGTGCGAGGGCCGAGGAAAGGGGTGCCTTCGGCCAATTCATGGCTGTGATTTATTAGGCACAAACAGTCTTGGATCCTCTTCTGTCCCTAGGTTTATCTCCTGCAATGGATCTTCCACTTCTGGTAAAGAGTCATCTAGTGCTGCTGGTGCAAAATCTAGTATTTCCTCTTGTAAACTCTCTTCTTGTTCCTCAGTGCTATCATGCGTGAATTCTGCCATGTTGATGGCTGGATTCTGCGCAAAGAGTTTCCTTTATTCCCAATATATCAACAATCTTTTTGTAATGGATCGGATTGTTGCAGCTCGATCCTTTTCTTGTTGATTGAGGCTAAACATCGGAGTTCTGGAAGTTTAGAACAAAAGGCCTATTCCAGTCCTTTAGAGAACTAGCCAAACCATCTTCAATGAGTCTCTGGGCCGTGACACCATCAGGGCGGCCGTTCTGGTTGACTCCAACGAATGTGAAAGGACCAAGGCCATCATGATAATACCTTGCTTCAAAACACATGGCAGAAGGCAGAAATGGCCAAAGGGCTAGTTGCTGATGGAGAGTGGAGGGAACACACACGCTTTGGTGAATCCAGTCCCTGCCAAGCAATGCATTGTAAGTGGTAGAAGTGGTGTCTACCACAAAGAATGCAATCTTCAGCTCTTTGGTTCCGACTATAACGTCCACGTCCAGGATTCCATAAGTCTTAGTGATGCCCCCAGCGAAGTTGGTGATCGTTAAACGTATTGGAATTAAATCCTTCTCTGTTCTGCCCATCTTGCTTAACAACCTGTGTGGCAAAAGATTAATGGATGCACCTTCATCTATCATTACTTTGGAAATAGGAATACCTCCCAAGTTTGCAGTTATGAACAGAGGTCTGAGGTTATTAGCCATTTCCTTGGTCGGCCTGGAGATGCAAAGCTATTCTGTAGCCAGTTTCATGGCAGTTCCATCTGTTTTGGCGGCAGGTGTTTGCTGTTCTAGCGCCTCTCCTACTTCTACCAGTTTGCACTCAAAACTTTCCTGGGAGAATACGTCTCCCTCCAGAGTGCTTCCTTGTCCTTTCGCTGCCCTGAATTTTTCTGACAAGACAAACACCATGTTAATGCCCAGATCACCCTGTAGCAGGCTCTTCAATTCTGCACCAAAAGCCTCAGTCTCTTCATCTAGTCCTCCGTCATACTCCATCTATTCTTCCCCATACTCTTCTGTCCAATCTTCTTGTTCTCCTGTTTCGAGGAGCCCGATCTGGTCCTCTGTAGATGGTTCATAATCCAATTGCTCTTCCTTATTTTCTTCAGTCCAGTCTTCTTGTCCTTCTACTGAAATAGGCTCGGCTCCGCTTTGTATTTTTGAAGGTTCAGGCTGATCAACTGAAGATGAGGCCGGATGGATGGGAGTTTTGCTTGGAGATTCTGTGTTCATTTGCCTTTGAGTTTGACATATAATTTGTTGTGCCCGAGGAGTTGCTTCTAGATTCTTTCCTCTTCTAGCAGAACTTGTTTCTGGAAGTACCTGTACGCCATCCCTGTTCTTGAGGAAGGTGCAATATTGCCTTTGAACTCTCCTTTTCTGGGTTCTGGTTAGCTCCAGAGTTGGTCTACCGCTTTTTCCAAAGGAATACCATCTGCCTTCTATGATAGTTGCCAAAGGCTTGTCATTTCCAGGCATCTTAATTGGTATTTCCTTCTTGGACTGCTCTGGCCTTCTTCTGCTGTGCTGGGCAGGCTTGAGATAGTCCCCTTGTCTGGTTCTGTCTTTAGAAGGAACCGGAACTGGGCCTTGTTGACGCAATGTTCCAATCCTGTCAAAAACACTAGGTGTGGTCTGACTTCGCCTGTCCAGGGTCACTTCCAACTCACTTTCACACTTGCACTTGCTACACAGCACTATTCCAGCCGAGATGGTTGCCTTTGGCCTTTGAATAGTCTCCCTTACAACTCTTCTGCCTCCGCTGGAGCTATCCTCTGTTGCTGGTATGTTTCCCTTCCGTTCTGGCCAGTTTAAATTGACCATGTTGACTTGACGTTGGGGAAAAGGATCTGTCGTCACTGAGGGAGGTTTTTCTGCCAGTTTCAGTCTTCCTGCTGTTATTCCTTCCTGTATGACATCTCTGAAAACAACACAACTGGTGGCGGAATGGTTCCAGGAGTTGTGCCACCTGCAATACTGTCTGCCCTTGAGTTCTTCTGGTTTGGGCAACCTGTGGGGTGTCTTTATTGCCTTCTGTAGTAGCATCTCATCAAACAGAGCATCAACTTTGGTTAAATTGAAGGAATAGACCTTGTTCTGTGTTGGTTTGTTTGGAAAAAATCCTCCTGTGAATGGTGGCAGCTTTTGGTCCTTTGGTGGCTTTGTAAGAGCTTTGCAGCTGATGGGATGTTTCAATTTTGCCATTTCTGCCACTATAATTTCTCTTTCTTCCGAGCCTTCTGTGTCTTCTTCTGACTCTACCTCAACCAGATGCACTGAAGAAAAAAGGGTCTTGTAATATGTGCCTTTAGAAGAATTCCTCTTCTGCTGTTCTTCCCTGAGCAGCTCCTCATATTTGGATGCTTTGTCCACCAGTTCTGCCAGATCTCTGAACAGCATCCCATCAAATCTTTTCCTCAAAGAAATCTTAAGGGCGGTTTGAGCCATCTAAATGAAGTGTCTTTCTTCCATAGGGATTCGACATTTTATTTTGAGTTTTCTGAATTTGGTTATGAAGTCTTGAGCAGGTTCATCTTCACTCTATTTGAGGGCAGCAAGATCACTGATGGTGACTTCTGGCTGGATTCTGAAATAGTAGTCATGAAAGACATTTTCCATTTGTTCCTAGGTCTGAATAGAGTTAGCTGGTAAGCTGGTGTACCAAGTAAAAGCTTGTCCCGAGAGAGAATTTCCAAAAAGTCTTAATTTTAACATGGGAATATTTTCTATGGCTATGCACTGGACAGAGAACCTGCCTATGTATTCAACTGATGAAGCATGAGGATCTTCTCCGTTGAACAAGGTGAAGTTTGGTACTTTGAAACCTAGGGGTAGAGGTATCTGATCTATGTAGGCTGGGTACGGCTTTCTGTAGGTGGGCCTTTCTCCTCTTCTGGCTTCAGGTTCCATCATTTCTCTAATCATTCTCTGTAGTGCCCTCATGTCATTCAAAGCATTGACAGGATGTGGATTTCGTCCCTACTCTGGCTGGACATGGTCAAACCTGTGCTCCATTCTGTATGGTCTGCGTAGAGCTTCCTCCCTGTCTTCTTCCTCTTCTTCAACATCTGGATGATTCCTCCAATTTGCCCCTGGTCTATTTCTGTCATTGTTGGCAAAAGGGTTAATTCCCCATCTGCCTCTTCCCCTTGCTGGTGGAGGAAATGGATTGGGATTCATCCTTCGAGGTCTGTAGGGTAGCACAGCTGGTACCTCATGTAGAAATAGCAAGGGTTGATCTCACGGGGCCACAGGTTGTGGAATAGGTGGTGGTTCTGGCTGATTTTGGGGAGCCTGAACTGGTGCAGGGCCTTCTGGCCTGACTGGAGCCTTCATGTTCCTGGGCGGGAAGGACTCCTCCCCTCTGTCCAGCTTGGATCTCTTCTGGTCCTGGTATTCCAGCTATCTGTGCAATGAGAGGGTTCTCTTGATATGGCCATGCTAGTCCTAGTGGAGGACCGTAAGGGAGGTCTAGCTGCTAGACCACAACATCTGGGTTCGGAATTCTGGCCATGGCAGCTTCACGATCCTTCCTGAACTGCCTGTTAACTTGCCATTGCATCATGGCTGTCATGTTATTCAGAGTATCCTGGCTCCTTTGTGTTGTAGCCTCCTGTCGGAACACAGCTTCCTGTATCTGATTCAACCTCCTCGAGCTAGTCCTGGAACGTCTACTTCCAGTACTGACATGGGCTAACTGCCTAGCATCACTTTCTTCTGATTCTGGTCCTTCCCGAAAAGCCGCTTGGTCTCGTTCCATTGTGCGACGTGGATTCTGGCTAGAACTTCCAATATTCATATACTTTTAGAATATTTCTCTAGGAGTATATATACTGAGAAGTCCCACTGGGCGTGCCAAATTGTTCACCCGTTTTTATTTGTCTCCTGTGATGGTAGGGTAAAGTTCCCCATTGCCTTGAAAACCATTAGCTAGTCAACAAGTCAACTTTCCTTAGTGTGCGAGCGTGCCACTGCTAGCAACGAAAAATCCTAGCAGACTTCTTTAAAAATAGATAACTTGCGCCCCAAGTTACTGATTTCTGAACAAGTGATTGTGAATTTGGCTGAGGAATATCTCCCAGGTAAGTTCTTTTCCTGCCTCAGACTGGTGAGGACTTCACAATTTTTCATAGTACAAAACTGGTAGTTCTTGCCAGAATAAATGATAAGAAAGTGATCTGTTTTTAGGCAGAACTCTCCTTTACAAAGCTCAAAAGGAAAAAATTGACTATAAAAAGACAAAACGAGGGCTGTGCTTCCATTTTTGTCCAGGTAGATGCTTCTGATCTGGGCTGGATTGGGTATGCCTGTGCTGGACTGGACTTTCAATAACTTCAACTGGTCTGTTTCAGCTGCAAATCGATGCCAACGTTCGAGTTTGGCAGAGCTTTAATTTATTTCAAACCCTGGAAATCTTTTGATCGGGCAGAATTGAAACTTCTTCGGTCTGGAAGAGGCAGAAGTGACTGGAACTGACTACTGAGCTGGAGCTTCACTGTGGCATCTGCCCTGCTTAATCAAGGCTCTTCATAAATTTGTTGAGATTTTCATATTTGTAGAAAACTGAACTCTGCTTGCTCTGACTTATGCTGAACCAAATTTGTAACGAGAGAAATCTCGTTTTGAATGATTTATTTCTCTAAGTCTGGACTGAAGTTGAGTGTCTTGACTGATAGCTATTTGAAGGCTTTCGAATCAAGTGATCATCTTGAGTTTTTGTCTCTGGTTGATTTTTTGGTTGTTTGATTGAATGTCCTTTGCTCTGTTCACCCTCTCTTGTATTTATAAGAAATGTTTTGGGAGCTGGGTTTTAATTCTTTTAATAATGGGCGGCAAACAATCTCAAAAAGATCTTTTATTTTAAAAGCAAAAGAAAGGGAGTTTTATCAATTTCTGGCAGTTAAGCCCTTAATGATCTGTTCCTGAGACAGTCACTTCCCTGTTTTTGATGGGGCGCCATACCTCCTTTTTCCAGTTTAACTGCTCTTTTAAGCTGTGATGGTGAGTGTGATTTTCCATTTTAGCAACTCCCTATTTCCTGCTTATCTCCTTTTTTAGAAAGCATGGTCTGCGTATCCCTTGAAAGTGGTGCCTTCGTTGGAGCAGAAGAATATCTTGTAAATAAACAAAAATGGATTTTGATCTTCTAGCAGAGTTCTTCATAAACAGAGATTTTCAGACTTCTTTATACCTGCCCCTGTTCATTCCTGTATTAATTCCAGTTGAAATTGTTGACTTTTCCAAGCCAGTCAATCACGTGGGTCTGTTGCTTCATCTTTATTATTTTTCTAAAACATACCAAGCCCAATTTGGGTTCCTTCAAGGCCCAAGTCATCTTTGTGATTTGATAGTTTCTGGGCCTTTAATTTTTGGTTGAATGTATTTCTCCTTGGCCCAATCATTTGTTGGTGGCTTGTCAAACAAATGAGGTGGGCTTTTTGATTTTGGATTGGGCGCAGCAAATTTAGGCCCAAACACAAATGTCTTAAAATTAGGGATTGATGAGCTTCATCAATCTTGCTAGCATCAATCCTACTCTTAGACTTTCTCAAAGCATGCTTGTAGCCTATGCTAGCCTATTCTAGAGTCTAGGAAATGCCAATACAATTTTCATACTAACAATCTCCCCCTTTGGCATTTTCTAGACAAAATACCTATTACAACTCAAAAGAAATTACATGGGATTTAACAAAAGAAATCCAACGTACTCTAAACTCGAAGCTCTTAATCCATGCACATTATGAAACAACAAAACCAAAGAAGTATGTGAGAAAAGAAATGTAATTCAAAGCAACGTTTCAACACCACTCCCCCTTAATACCACATTACAATCTCTCCCAAAAATATAATACCACTCCCCCTTAATTCCATATATCATAATCTCTTCCCCTTTTTGTTAGGAAATCCAAAGGCAAAAAATATAAAAAAGGAGCAAATATAAGAGTAAAAACAAGAGACTTTATAATCATCCATTGGAAGCCCAATAAATAGCAATATGTAACAAGCCAAAAATTACTTACCTCTTAAAACAATTGGTTTCTAGTCTACATATTTTCATTCCCATTACCAATAATTAATATCATAAGGAAAATGATCCTTGTGGACTCCCTTTCCTCCAAGTTTAAGTATGACATTAATTTTCATTGTCATTTCCTTAATTAATATCATAAGGAAAATGATCCTTGTCACTGCAATCCTCTGTATCAGTTTTTGAGGCTTCATTGTCTTCAATTGTGGAGAAGAGAAAGATGAAGATACAAGGACTTGAAGGAGTAAGAAAGTAGATGTGACGCAACAAGTGTGAGGTCCAAGAAGAAGTGAAACCTAGCTGCACAAATAACCAAGAGGCATAAAACGACACTGTGTGTGAAAGCAAATGATATTTATTTTTTAAACCAATGGCTTAAACAAACTAGAACTAAAAAAAAATAACACACCAAGAAAAACACAAGCACTGAAAGAAAACACAATCAAAATGATCACAACACCTTGTGCAATTGAACAACAGTTCTTCCCTAAGTTTATGGCAATGATGAACACAATGATAACACACAATAAATAAACGATGAAAAATAAGGAGAATAAACTGAAACAAGAAAATAAAAGGAGAATAATTCATACATGCCAAAAATGTTGTTCATGTGCCAACACTATGTGTGAGGATAGACAAGAAGAACCAAAACCAATATCTATCTGAAAGCATTTGAAGCAAAGTCTTTCAGAATCCAAGGCACATCAAATCACAATGATCTAATCAAACACAAGGATTGTAAATGGGGAATCAAAAGTATTTGAGAGAGATAAATTCAATCAAATGAGAAAATATCAAAGACCAATCTCTTATAGTGTGACTAAGCTTGCTTAAGAACAGAGAACAAGTCCAACCAAGAACAAGCCAAGACCAAGGATAAACACACATACAAAATGCTTACGGAGTTCACCACATTTCACCTTTTTTTTCATGCTAACTTTATTAAGCTTTCTAAAAGAGTCATGTTACCGGTGTTAAATCAATGTGCTCAAGTCAGTTGACTTTAATACAATGGGCATAGAAGCACCTCTAGGACGTACTAACCCAAGTAATGTAGGCTACAAACAAGAGTAATGTATACATCATAAAAGTTTTTTAACGCAAACCTTGACGTGGGTTAGACAAGAGGCCCAATTATTTGGCTAACATCAAACACTTATTTTACTTACTTTTAATTATGAGTAATGCTACTCTCATCACATTTGTTTACCACATTCTCATACCACATTATGTGGTAGATGAAGTGGACATCCACATCAATTAAAAAGTGTCAATAAATCATAATAGAAAAGAAAATGTTAAATTAATTTCAATTGATGTGGTTGTACACCTCATTTGCCATATAATGTGGTATGAGAATATAGTACACAAAGGTGGTAAGAGTAGCATTATTCTTTAATTAAAGAGATATTATGAATTTGTAATGAGCTCAATTCCAAGAAGTACAATGCAAAATCTAGTATCCAAACAAGGAAAAGGCGAGGATTCATTCAAGATTATTAAGCAAGATTTAAGTGTATGTGCCAAAAGTGAGATATGGATTTGATACAATGAGCATTTAAGAGACTTTAGCAAAGACAAAGATAGTCGAAAACCATTCACATAAACCCAATATTGATCTACTCAAAGTGATCCAACGCCAAAACTCTAATCTAGGATTAGCAAAAGCTCCCAGACGTCAGTAGGAGTGAAATCCCTTAGCAATCCTTGCACGTGCTGGACAAGGTACTTAGAACATAAACAAAAGAAAATTCGAAAAGAAAAACCAAAATAATGACGACCTTTTGGCATGCATTATAACACAAACAATTATTCAAAAGAGGAAATATCTAAAGACTTTCTAAGAGTGTCAAATCGAAGATTGTATAGAGGTTTTGTGAAAATGCCCATTTAAAAATCCGAAAGAGCAGTAGAAGCAACAAGACATTTAAGGTTTAGATTTTTTGAAGCAGCAGGTTCACACACAACATTAGAAAGAGTAGGCATGCATTTTGCATCCTCTCTTTTTTTCCTCCATAATAACCTCGTCTTTGTTAAGTACAAAGAATTTAGAAGAATATAATTTGGATAAGTGTTTTACCTCTTTCATAAGATTTGAAATCTTATGTTGGATACTTACCTTTCCACCCATGACATGAGAATTTGAACTTACAAATCCGTTCTGAAGCTTGTTGCATCTTGGTCTTATTGCCACAAAAGTGACAAATTGGAGAAAATTTATTGACTTTTTTAGTATATGCAGGTTCAACAAGTAAAGGGGATTTGACAAACTTTGTTTTAGACACAGTGGAAGACTTATTACTTGGTTCAAATCCCAAGCCTCGTTTGTCACCATTTCTTCTTCCCATGCTAATCATCTTGTCAACATTTTTTTTTTTTTGCACTAATGGTTAAAGAAACAATCCTGCACCAAACTTGTTTTAACTTCTTCTATCAGACTCAGAATTATGAACTGTAAAATGCTCCAGAAACTAGACTTTCTCATCTTTCCAATGGTGTATGGTCACTAGCTGGTTCTTCCAAATAACGAACAGCTCAATCCGTAAATTTAACTGATCTGCAAAGACACTTTTGAGCTATCTTGACTCAAAAACGCATTAAATGAGTTCTAAAGCTTAATGAACTGAAAATCCAAATGATGGTTAAAAGGAAAAGTTTCATCCAACACTATGATCAAATGATAACCTAGGATGGTGCAAAATGATATGTAATTAGAGACTGATAAGAGCTTTTGTGAGGCAACTAGCAAGTCATCATATTTCTTCAAGACGTATTCATTTTCCAAATCTCCATCATCATTATCACTCTTTGGTGATTCATCCATGCTTACAATGGTTATGAATGCAATAGTCTTTTCTTCTTATTCAAACTCCGATTGACTGTCACTCCATGTTATATTCAATGCATTAGCTTTGCCATTTTGCTTCTTTTGTGTGTTGACACATTCGGAAGCTATAATATGACCATAACCTTCGCATTTAAAACATTTTTCATTTTCTCTTTGGTTCTTTCGTTCATTTTACTTGTGAGATATAGACACATCATCAGTATAGTCAACATTCCTATTTTTAGAATTTATACCTTAATTTTCTTTGAATCATGACTCCTTGAATTCTGATTCTTGAGAAAGTTCTTGAATCATCTTGTGCGAAGCGTGAATTCCTCATCATTGCAATCCTCATTTGAATGCCCATCATCTGGGTTAGGGAATTGAGCTTTTTGCTTCAACTTTTGTAGTTGTTTTTGTAGGTTCAGAGTATCCATATATCTTACAAGTTTTTCACCAAAGTTTAAATGATACCCATGTTCAATGAGTTGTCCAAGACTTAGAAGATTCTGCTACGAATAAGGTACTAGCATGAAATCTCATAAGAACATTCTTCCCTTCTTTGTCTTTACAACAATGCTTCCCATTCCCTTTGTATCAACTAAATCTCCATTTCCCATCTTTACTTGGGTAGTCTTGGAATATACAAAAGCTTCTTGTTTGCTTTCATATGGTTGCTGTAGCCATTGTCAACAAACCAAACATTGTCTTCTTGTTGTTCAGTTGTAGCATGACACACATAAAACGTGTTACCATCTCCACCTTGTTCCTCAACATAGTGAGCTTGTTCATTTCCCTTATAGGTGCCATCCAATTGCATATGCCCAAACCTATTACATTGAAACATTTCACTTTTCCCTTTAACCAACACTCACTAGAATGATGTTTATCACATATTTTACACTTATAAAAAGTGTTAGAACCCTTCTCATAGTTTTTCTTCTCTTCAACATTACTATTTCCCTCCCACTTCTTGTTTTTGTCTTTCTCATTCTTATTGGCCTTGACTAGAACTAGGATGTTCTGATTTTGCAGAACTTAGGCTAAGTGTTTGAAAAGCAGTCTCAACAGCATCAATAGCATGCCTATTTAACCTTTGATCAAAACCTTTAGTGAACCAATCACTTCTTCAATACTCAAGGTTGACAAATCCTTGGTTTCTTCTATGATTGAAACTATAGGATTATACTTTTGTGGTAAGCTAATGAGGTATTTTTGCACTATGATTTCATCAGGTAAGGTTTCTCCATAGGTTTTCGTCTAATTAATTACATATGATAACCTACTAAAGTAAGTATCTAGCAACTCATCATCTTTCATCCTTATGTATTCAAAATCCTTTTTCTACGATTGGAGTTTAACACTTCTTACCCTTTTTAGAACCACTGTATACCTTCTCAAGTATCTCCCAAGTTGACTTTGCAACTGTTTCAATTGAGATTCTGGGAAAGATTTCATCTGATATAGCACTTTGGATGAAACTAAGAGCTTTAGCATCTTTCTTGATGGTGTTCTCCAGTTCTTGTTTTTTAGCTTCTAACAAAGCTTCAGTTTTCTCTGGTTTTTCAAAGCCATCTTCAATTAGACTCCATAGCTACTAAGACACAAGTATTGTTCTTATCTTGATCCTTTAGAAGTCATAGTTCACTTCATTGAAGATCGGAATTCGAATATCACCATTGCTACTTGAGCTAGCCATCGATTTGAAGATTTTGATTCTAGAGATTCACCTGGAAATTTCTCCTTTTTCGTAAGCAACAACGCCCCACTAATCTCTATCTTCTTGATCAAACTTACTCTGATACCATTTTGGATTTTATGCAAGATGAAAGAAGAGAATAGTAGAGACAACGCCCCACTCAATCTCTCTATTCTTGATCAAACTTACTCTGATACCATTTTGGATTTTATGCAAGATGAGAGAAGAGAATAATATAGACAAAATGAACTTTGAGGTCTAAGACTTAGAGTTGGTTCTTAGATATATTTTTCTGATGTTTTGATTGCTTAGTTTTGTTAGATAAAAGTGTTTCCCTCTCTTTGATATATAAAAAGGAGTTGTGTGTAGTACACCCATTTCACACACACCAACCCTTACAAATCATAGAAGAAACAACAGACAAGGTCTCTACCAAAAGTAGCTCGAGCTGTTTTTGTCTGAGAGTTACAATAAAGGATTAAAATGAAGGCTTATTTACTGTTTCACCCCCTAGAACTCGAGCTCAGTCTCACTTAACCCCCTTGAATTGAAATTTTCGCACTAACCACCCATTCTCTCATTTCGTCTAAAAATTACCCCCTCCGCTTGACACCGTCCCATTGACCCGTTAAATGAGCTTGCCTGGCAGGGAAAGTGGGCCAATTCACACACGTGGTGGTGCTGATGTGGCGATGTGCTAGTGTTGTCTTAAAGAGGGGAACTTAAAGGGTTATTTGCCAGTGTGGGAATCCATGCCAGGTGGAGACATCGTGGACTAAAGCTAACCCAGGAAGGAGGTTTCAATTATGTCAAAGGGTAAGGAATTTACTTTTTTTTTTGTTGGTTTTTCAAATTGAATGTGTGTTTTTCCAATGTTGATATATGGGTTGATTGATATAGGGGAGGAAAATGGATGTGGGCATTTTGGGTGGTACGATCCTGATATTTGCCCCCGTTCTAAGGCCATCATACCAGGGTTGATGAGAAATGGTAAAAAATTGGAAGAAGAAGTGGTTGTTCTTCGAGCAAAGCAGAAAAAATTGTGGGTTGTTTTGGTTGTTAGTTGGTTTCTGGTTTTTGCTTAGGTTTTGTGGTAGATTCTCATGTGTTTTAGTGAAAGGAATGGCAATGAAACATATGAAGCACATGCGTTTTGTGGTAGATCTCAGGTGTTTCAGTGGAATGAATGAAAATGAAACATTGGAAGCACATGTGTTTTGTTGTAGATCTCATGTGTTTTGTGGTAAATCTCATTTGTAATGTTAGTTGTTAAAGAAATGGAAATGAAACATTGGAAGCAGTTTGGTAAATCACAACCTTGCATAGCAGTTTGGTCATTTTCTCCCTAAGAAACTTAATACATAACAAGCAAGCACAAAACTTAACACATAACAAGCAGTGAAAGGAAATTACAACCTTGCATTGATAAATCTCCAAATTACAAGGAGTTTGGCAAATTTTCCCCCCTGCAACTTACATTCCAAGCACAAAATATACACTTCCAAGCACAAACCTTGTGCAATAGTCTCCAAAATTTACATTCCAAACTAGTTACCAACTCTTTGCAACAAAATAACAATTGTTTGCAACAAAACCATTCAAACTAGTTACAAAATAACATCCAAGCACAAAATACCATTCAAACACAAAATACCAATGATTATGTGCTTATTTCTTTCTATGTGTTGGATACTTAAATCTTCTTTCAATAGGTGGAGATGGTTGTGAGTGAAGAACTTGTGGAGTAGGTTATGAGTGCACTTGAGTTGGAGTAGCTTGAGAGAACACTTGACTTGGAGCAGGCTGTGAGTGCACTTGACCTGGAGCAGCTTGTGAATGCACTTGACTTGGAGCAGGCTATGAGTGCACTTGACCTAAAGCAGCTTGTGAATGCACTTGACTTGGAGTAGCTTGTGAATGCACTTGACTTGGAGCAGATTGTGACTACACTTAACTTGGTCCAGCTTCTGACTGTACTCGATTTGGTCCACCATTAGGTCTTAGTTTCCTCACCTTTTCAAAATAACATGCAGTTCAATATGGGAATACATATGTTCTTAGAACCAAAAAACATATAAGATTTTGGAAAACTTACATCAAGTTTAGGTGGTGTTTGCTTCTTTTTGGTTTTTACAGTTGAGGTAGTTCTTAGAGGCTCCTATAATATAAAGAAAAAATACATTAGGTACAGCACAATTTAATATACATCAAACTCACAAAAAATTAATAGGCAACATTGCATTTCAATCTATTATGACCTTCTGCACCACAATTATTGTAGTGAAGGGTTGTGTGGTATCTAGGAAGCTTGTGAGGATTGTGGTTTTTCTTTGGTTCATCATGTGCTTTCTTCCTACTATTTCTTGGCCTTCCTGGCTGCTTATAATACAAAGGAGGCATCAATGGTGGTAATCCAGTCTTTGGCCACTGATCTTGGCTTGCCATAGGACTTATCACGTACTTGTATGTTCTTACATAAGCAGGCTTCAACCAATTATGAACAGAATCTTCTGGATTGCCATTAGACCAATTGATTGCATAACATGCATGAGGGCAAGGGATCCCGCTAATGTCCCATGATTTGCATGAGCAAGCGCTTGCTTTCAAATCAACCATATAAGACCTCCCACTGCAATGCAAAATTTGGAACTTGTCATACCCTGCTGGTTTAGGAATGCACATTTGCCCATTCAGCTTGTTCTTATCCAAGGCCTGCTAGATTATAGGCCTAATTAATCAATGTCATCTGTCACATGCCACTCTTCTTGATGCCATTAATAACATTAAGTACATTCTGATCCTCTCCAGCATTGCCAAGACTGGCTTAATTCTCGCAGGTAAAATGCAACTGTTGAATGCCTCACGTAATTGTTTAGCAGCATTGTTCTTATCCAAGGCATGTTGGATTATGGACCTAACTAATCCATGCCATCTGTCACATGCCACTTTTCTTGATGCCATTAATAACATTAAGTAATTCTGATCCTCTCCAGCATTGCCAAGATTGGCTTAATTCTCGCAGGTAAAATGCAACTGTTGAATGCCTCACGTAATTGTTTAGCAGCATGTCACATTTACAATGAGGATTGAAATGTGATCTACACCATTGACTTGCATCCCTCTATGTGAGCCATGCGTGAGCTTCCGCATCTAAATCCAACATCCTTCTCATCTCATCTTCAAACCAAGGCCTTGTAGTAGCTCTTGCAATGGACTCCATTTGTAACATAAGAGCCAAATCTTTGTGCTCTATCACGAAATGGGTAATGAGATGCTTCAAATAATGTCTATGCTCGGCATATGGAAAAAGCTAATCCACAACATCAATCAAACCATTTTGTTTGTCAGTCATAAAAATGTAGCCCTTGCTATTTTCAATCTTCAAATCAACACTTAACAACTCTAGAAACCATTTCCAAGTGTTGTTATTCTCAACCTCAACAATTTCATAGGCCATAGGAAACATCCTATTGTTTGCATCTATAGCAACAACAGTTAAAATTTCTCCAGGGTGAGGGCCTTTGATATAGCACCCATCCAACCCAATGAAAGGCCTACAACCTTCCAACCACCCTTGTTTACAAGCTGCCAAGCAAATGTACATTCTCTAGAATCTTGGCCTATCACCTCTCAATCTGATTTAATAACAACTGTGCATCTAGGATTCACCCTCTTCAATTCCTCATCATAATCCCACAAAGCTGCATATTGTTGTACATGACTCCCTTCTAACATTTGCACTGCATTCTCCCTTGCCCTATATACCTTTGTCCTACTAGGAGTAAATCCAATAGTTTCATTAACCTCCTATGCAAATGAAATGGAATCCTAATTGGACTTAGTCAGCTTAGTTGTAAAATGCTTGGCTAAATAATTAGCATTGGCATGTTTCTTTTTTTGCATCCTTCCACAAGTGTGTTCCCCATTCAAGGTTTTGACTTGGAGGTATTTGCTTTCATTGACTAATGAAGCATATATCACAAAGGGACAAGGCTTCTCACAAACAACTCTTATAGCATCCATATCATTCTTCTTAAATGCCAACTCCATAGCAATATTGAAAGAATATACCCTTACAGCTTCTCTAAACATGGCAGCAGTTGCAAACCTCAAACCAAGTATGAAATGTGGATTCTTCATATCAATGTCAGGGATAAAATCATCAAACTCATGCCACTTTCTCTTTTTCCTTGATCTCCCCTCATCATCCTCTTCACTAGAAACATTAAGGGACCCATTTATTCTTGGTGAGTTCGTATTGTAATCCTCATGTTCAACTTCTTCTCCTTCATTGGGGCCACCATCAAATGTGCTTGGGTCAACACACCCATCAAAAAATGCATCATCATTGTTGATCAAATTATGTTCTTCATCATCTTGAATAAAGGCTTCATCCACAAAATCAGGATCCCCATAATCACTATCACTCTCAGTTTCTACAGCTTCACTTTCACTTTCAATGATCACTGTTTTTCCTTTTTCCCTAAGTCCTCCATTTCCTCTATCACTCGCAACTTTTTTTGCTTTCTCATTTTGTTGTTGTTTCCTTTTCTCAATCACCTTTTTTTCTTTTTCTCAGTCACCGTTTTTTTAAATGTTCTCAGTCACCACTTCCTCCACAACCTCCTCTTCATTTCCCAAATCAATAACCTCTTCATTTACATTACACTCTCTTAAGTCACGTTCTTGGAAATAAACCACAATAACTTTTCTTTTGCTTCGCAGATATGGCCATACTAGGTCAAGAACTGACATATCAGTGTCCAACTTCACCAATTTTCCTATTGCAAGCTCTTTAGAATAATAACTCAACTCATCAGCCTTATATCCTAGGAAATTAGCAAGATCATGAAGAGAAAACAATGACACATTGTCACCTTGGCACTAGTCACCCCAACTAATTGTACCACCCATGTAACACCAACCAGTCTTTACTTCCACCAAATTACCCCCATGACAAACCATCCACGTGAACAAACTTTCATCATGTATAACAACCAATATTCAAATCCAACAACGACATTTAATACACCAATGAAATAAAAAAAGTATAGCAAGGGACGACAAAGTCTTTTTATCTTAGCAACATAACAAAAATAAGACAAAAAAAAACCGAACAAATACACCACACACTCGACAAAGACAATTAGGCCAAACAAAGTCATCAATTTTCTTTAACGAACATTACTCGCATGAAGACCACAAGAAAGAGACACTTACTGTACACTGGGTTTGGTGCTCCATTCTCTATAATACTCATCTCTGACTCCTTTTTTTGTCAAGATTCCCTCTAGCTTTTTCCCCGACAAAAGCTCAAACACACCAACAGTACCTTCCTTTCCATGACAAAAGCTCAAACACCTCAAGATTCCCTCCCTTTCCACGACAAAAGCTCAAACACCCCAAGATTCCCTCTTTGTTTTGTCAAGATTATGCAAAACCCCCAAAATCTTCCAACGACAGTTCCCAAATCCCCAGTTGTTCGAACCCTATGGTTCAGTGCGGAAATTTCAATTCAAGAGGGGGTTAAGTGAGACCAAGCTCGAGTTCCAAGGGTGAAACAATAAATAAGCCTAAAAATGAACTTTAACAATGGTGGTGGTGTCAAGGAAAAGGGCCATAGCCCCATCACTTCTCCTTTGTCATTTCTCATCTTGTTAGTTCTGTTTTAGTACAAGTTAATCACCATAAGGCTGTTATGTAGTGGGGACTTCTATTTGAGAACCTCTATGGGAGAACATCGTTGGATCTAATCTAATGGTTCAGAAGAAGCAATCCTAAGTGAAACTGTGTGAAATGTTGCAATGGAAGGAAGCCTACTCCCTCCAATTTTTCAGGCTCCCACACTTCTTTTCAGACTCCATCTCCTGTCAAACCATCTCCTATTTTCTTTGGTGAATCGATTCCTTTCTCAAACTCCCTCTCTCAGTTTCTCTGCGTAGATATCCCTTCCCGCCGTCATCTCTCTCTCTCTTTCCTTTCCCTATCAAAAATTGAGGTCCAAAAGTCCTATTTACTGCTCTCATTTGGTATCTCTTTCATTTTCCTATTCGTTGTGTCCCTCTACCTGTGTTGTCTCTCTTGCCGTTCTCTTAGTTGGAAACGCCCATAACCCCCATGTCGCTAGAACACCCACGCTAATATCTGAGATCTCGTTGAGAGGGTAATAAATTTTCAAACTTTCGCAATATGTTTTGTATTTTTTATTGCGTTCACTTAATTTAATTTAATTTTTTTTGGATTTTAGGGCTTTGATTTTCTGGGTTTCCACTTATGGGCTTATTTCTTTAAGAACACGATTGTGTCTCTGTGAGATTGAGAGATTGAGTGAATTTTTCTTTTAATGTTTTGTGACGTGAATCAATGCAGTGAGGTCAGTGATGATGACGATGGTGAAGAAGCCAGAAAGGCAGAGGCTCTGCTTCGTCAGTTCAATGTAAGCTTGTCTTTTCTTTCTTTAACTAAACATTTTGTCCCTAATCATTTTTATGCTCAACAATTTCTTGGCGTGTGTTTTGATGGAGTTATTTATTCATTTGTTATTTGATGTTTTTTTGGTGCTGTTTAATAAATAATGGTGATGTAAAATGTAAATTTTCCTTTTTGTCTTCTTTTTTAAATTAATACAAGCTTCTCCGCACGCGCTTCCGCGCATGCGAGAGTTTTTTTAAAAAAAAATTATAATTTATTTTAGAATTAAAAAAGATAATGGGTAATTATGTTCCATAAAAATAGAATCAATTATCTGATTTTTCTTTTAATTTTATTTTTTTTTAATATGAAAAAGTGTGAATTTATTATATTATCTTATTTAATTAATAATTTCAATTCTTAATGTTTGCATTAACCAAGGGCATTTTCTAGTATTTTGAATGTTTTACCATTCTTTGCCTTTTGCTTTATATATATAGAAGATAGAGAAAAAAAAGATTAGCTTTGGGATTTTTTAAAATTAAATAAATAAATAAGTCTCTGTGTGGTTGTTCAGATAGACAATATGGATATTTTTAGGTTGGTTTATACTTTTGGATATCTAAATAGAAAAGAGAAGGAAAGAAAACAAAAGATTTTCGTTTAGGGTTGGCAGAAAAATTAAAATGAAAAGACCAACTTGATGTTGGAGACGAAAAGAAATGTAATTTATCATTAGCTTCGCTTTCATATTATAAACTTGGCATATAATCTGTCATCATTTTAACACGGTTGCTTATAATTATTAGATTTTCTTTAATATTTAAGTAGTTGTTCTCTGCTTGTTAAATTTTATAGGAATAGGAAATCATGTTTTGGTGGCTAAGTAGCGGAATAGAATGGATATTACCAATCCAAATATCCAAATGGCTGAGTGTGAACTAGGTTATTTAGCTTCTTAAGATTATATTGTATCTGCTTTCCATTGACGTTTGCTGTTCAAACTGCAGCTTCTCACTTATTCAATTTCTTGGTTTTGTCTTCTAAATTCTTTGAGTATATGTCAATTTTTTTGGGAATTTTGTCATCTGCTTGTATCATTGTGCTTTCTTCACTTGTTTAGATCAAGTATTATGTTGACAAGCTTTGGCTGGCTTGACACTTCAATATATGTTTTGTACACACTCCAAAAGGATTCACTATAGCTTCAACATCGCTTCATTTACTACAAATAATAATAAACATAAGATAATGACAAGTAACATCACTTGAATGGTGTGTCATTGGTGCCATGTGTCATTAGAGTTTCATTTTTTTGTGTTAACCTTAAAAATTTACAAGAAATTAATAAAAATACAAAAATAGATTGATTTTGTTTTCCAAACTCCTTGCAACATTATCCTCGACTATGATGTATGAAAACAAAATTTTGACCTTGGGAAATTTGAAGTAGTAATTGGAGGAAGAATTGTTGTAAGGGAGAGTAATGATGTTCAACATAGTATTATTGTTAGTATAGAAACAAACTTAACTTTGAGAAATTATTTGAATTTTTTGTATTTCAAAATTATATTTTCAAGCCTATAGGATGACGGAAATGTGACAAGGAGTTGGTGGTATTTTTTTGTGAAATTTTTTGGTGCATTTTTCTGAATTTTTTATTCATTTTTTGTGATATTTTTACGTTTAAGATACAAAAATGAACCTCTGATGACACGTGTTGCTACGCGCTACTAACACTTTTCGGAAACTTTGATGACACACCAATCTGGCGCTGCCATGTGTCTTTCTCTTCCATTTATTAGTATTTTCCAATGCTTTAACTTCAAAAAATCATAATAAATTCATACAAAATCTGAAAAATTCACCAAAAAATCCCACAAACTCCTTATCACATTTCCTTCCTCTTTTAAGCTTTAAAATATAATACTTACATATACAAAATTCAAAAAAATTGGTCAAAAATTGAAGTTTGTTTATAAACTAATAGCAATACTATGTTGAACATCATTACTCTCCCTTACAGCAACTCTTCCTCCAATTATCACTTCAAATTTTACAAAGTCAAAATTTTGTTTTCACACATTATAGTCAAAGATAATGTCACAATGTGTTTTAAAAAAATTTCGGTGGATTTTTCTGATTTTTTATTCATTTTTTCTGAAATCTTTACCTTTAAGATACAAAAATGAACCTCTGTTGACACATGTCTCTATGCGCTAGTGACACTTGTTGGAAACTCTAATGACACACCAATTTGGCGCTTCCGTGTGTCATTCTCTTCAATTTATTAGTATTTTTCAATGCTTTAACTTCAAAAAATCATAATAAATTCATACAAAACCTGAAAAATTCACCCAAAAAATCCCACAAACTCCTTATCACATTTCCTTCCTCTTTTAAGCTTTAAAATATAATAGTTACATATACAAAATTCAAAAACATTTGTCAAAAATTGAAGTTTGTTTATATACTAACAATAATACTATGTTGAACATCATTACTCTCCCTTACAACAACTCCTACAATTATCACTTCAAATTTTCTAAAGTCAAAATTCTGTTTTCACACATTATAATCGAAGATAATGTCGCAATGAGTTTTTAGAAATTTTCAGTGGATTTTTCTGATTTTTTCTGAAATTTTTTCTGAAATTTTTACCTTTAAGATACAAAAGTAAACCTCTGTTGACACATGTCTCTATGCGCTACTGACACTTGTTGGAAACTCTAATGACACACCAATTTGGCGCTTCCATGTGTCATTCTCTTCAATTTATTAGTATTTTTCAATGCTTTAATTTCAAAAAATCATAATAAATTCATACATAATCTAAAAAATTCACCAAAAAATCCCACAAACTTCTTATCACATTTCCTTCCTCATTTAAGCTTTAAAATATAATTTTGACCTATACAAAATTCAAATAATTTCTCAAAGTCAAGTTTGTTTCTATACTAACAATAATATTATGTTAAACATCATTACTCTCCATTACAACAACTCTTCCTCCAATTATTAATTCAAATTCAAAATTTTGTTTTCACACATCATAGTTGAATATAATGTTGCAAGGGATTTTTAGAAATTTTTTATGCATTTTTCTGATTTTGTATTCATATTTTGTGAAATTTTTACGTTTAAGATACAAAAATGAACATCTGATGACACATGTTGCCACGCGATACTGACACTTGTTGGAAACTACGATGACACACCAATCTAGCCCTGCAATGTGTCATTCTCTTCCATTTATTAGTATTTTCCAATGCCTTAACTTCAAAAAATCATAATAAATTCATAAAATTTCACCAAAAATTCCCACAAACCCTTTATCACATTTCCTTCATCTTTTAATATTTAAAATATAATTTTCACATGTACAAAATTCAAATAATTTCTTAAAGTCAAGTTTATTTCTATACTAATAATACTATGTTGAACATCATTACTCTCCCTTACAACAACTCTTCCTCCAATTATTACTTCATATTTCCCAAATTCAAAATAATGTTGCAATGGATTTTTAGAAATTTTCTATGCATTTTTCTGATTTTTTATTCATTTTTTCTGAAATTTTAACGTTTAAGATACAAAAATGAACCTTTGATGACACATGTCGCCATGCGATACTGACACTTGTCGGAAACTATGATGACACACCAATCTGGCGCTGCCATGTGTCATTATATTCCATTTATTAGTATTTTCTAATGCCTTAACTTCCAACAATCATAATAAATTCATAAAAATTCACCAAAAATTCCCACAAACTCCCTGTCACATTTCCTTCATCTTTTAAGCTTTAAAATATAATTTTTACATGTACAAAATTAAAGTAATTTCTCAAAGTCAAGTTTGTGTCTATACTAACAATAATACTATGTTGAAAATCATTACTCTCCTCACTACAACTCTTTCTCCAATTATTACTTGAAATTTCCCAAAGTCAAAATTTTGTTTTCACAAGTCATAGTCGAAGAAAATGTGGCAATGGAGTTTCAGAAATTTTCAGCTTTTTTTTTCCATTTTTTGTGAAGTTTTTAAGTTCAAGACACAAAAATGAACCACTAATGACACATGTCGCTACGTGATACGTACATCTGTTAGAAGCTCTAATGACGCTACCATGTGTCATTCTCTTCCATTCATTAGTTTTTTTCCAATGCTTTAGGTTCCAAAAATCATAATAAATTCACCAAAAAATCCCACAAACTTCTTAGTAAAAATATATATATTTATGAAGCTTTAGTGAATAGTAAATCATGCGGTGTTGAAGCTCTAGTGAATCATTTTGAAGTATTTATTGCTATTTCCAGTGATGTAATGTTGTTCTACCTTCTTGTCTACCTTCCTACTTAGTAGCCAAGAAGTCCATACCCGCTTTGCACCAACAGAAATCAACGAACCCGGAGTTTCTATGTTCTCCATTGCTGCATTTTGTCCATTTCACATATCGGGTATGTTGGTCGCATCTGACGGAACTATGCTTATCTTTGACACAGGGCATATTGATCTCACAGCTGATCCACCAACATGCTCCCTAAGCAATTTTGATGCAGACCAATTCTCAACACCTGGCATATACCTAAGTGATCATTAGACAATTAGCTAGTCTTGTATAAGCACCTGATAAATCACTCAGTTTTGCCACCCAGGCGGGTTCATATGTTAAATATGTAAACGTGAGTTATTTAAATAAGTATGTAAATATATTGTGAATACTAGGAGTCCTTTATTAGGAAGGATTTATTGTTGTGTCCTTTATTGATTAATGTTTCCTTATAGAACAAGGATTGTATATGTATATATTTCAAGGAAGTAATACAATGAAAAATTACCCCGTAAAATTCTATTTGGTATCAGAGCAGAGTTGCCGTAACCCTAGAATATTTTCCGCTGTTGTTCACGGCCGGCTGTTTCTTTTCTGCAATTCCCTTGCATAACGTCAGGTTGTGTGGGTGTGTGTGATAGTGCCGTGTGTGATTTGGCTGTTCTGTGTGGATTGCTACATCAAGTGTTGTGCACTGTAAGATAGGATGGCTTCTTTGGAAGATAGTGCGGTTTTGAAATTGGAGGGTAGCTCTTGTACACCAACCAATAATCCAATATTGAATCCTATTGTTATTCAGAATGATGCGTCTGCTGTACCAAACACAGTGAAGCTGAATGGATCAAATTATCCTCTTTGGTCCAAAGTTTTGGAGATGCACGTCGCTGGACACGGTAGGAAGGGCTTTGTGACGGGGAGTACCAAGGAACCTGCTGAGAATAGTGCTGGGTATGAGACGTGGGAGACAGGGAATGCAATCGTAAAAGGGTGGTTGATCAATTCCATGGAACCTTCTATCATGGGATTTTTTATTCACCTACGTACTGCTAAAGAAGTTTGGGAAGAGGTGGCTCGGACCTATTATGATGGTTCGGATATTTCTCAAATTTATGAATTAAAGGTTAAATCTTTCAGACTCCGTCAAGAGGGCCGACCGGTTGGTGTGTATTACGCTGATCTCAAGTCCGTTTGGCAGGAGTTAGATCAAAGGAGACCAATCAAGATGGAGTGTGCAGTGGATCTAAAGACCCTTCGAGATGAGATTAAAATTGATCGTGTGTATGCCTTTTTGGCGGGTTTGGATGATATCTTCGATAAAGTACGTAGTGATATTCTACGTACTCAACCTTTACCATCTGTTGAGGAAGTGTTTTCTGTTGTTCGGCGTGAAGCACAAAGACATACCACCATGATGGGTGGGAGTAACAACCAAGGAGGGCTGCCATCCATGGCCATGGTCTCTCGGCCCGCTGCTGCCTTTCGTCCTAGTAATCCTTCTAATCAATCTTTAAATTCTCGTCCCTTTACTCGAGAAAATAAAGATGATTTGAAGTGTACTTTCTGTGGACAACCCCGTCATACTGAGGATACGTGTTTTGCCAAGCATGGGGTACCTGATTGGTTCCCAGAATTGAAGAAGAAGCTACGTGCAAAGGAGCGTGGAAGTGGGGGAAATAATGGAGGCCGTGCCTCCCTGGCTACTGCTCCACCAAAAGCTAAGGAGGACGAGACTATCTCCAATGACCTGAGTCAAACTTTATTGACTTGTTCTACCCATGGTGGTTCATCCTCTACTGCAGGTACTGTAGGGCATGTTTTTTTGGCCTCCGACACTGAGCATCATGCAGGTTGGATTCTTGACTCTGGTGCAACGGATCATATGACGTACGATAAGAATGTGTTTCAATATATGACAACATCTCACAGGGAATATATTGCTACTGCTAATGGTACCCGTGCACCTGTTGTTGGTGCTGGTACTGTGTATCTCACAGCCTCTCTCCCTTTACACCGATGTTTGCTTGTTCCATCTTTATCACATCATTTACTTTCCATACCACAGATTACTGAACAATTGGATTGCGTTGTTCTAATGTATCCGTCCTTTTGTCTACTTCAGGATATTCAGACCAAGGAGATAATTGGGCGTGGCACTAAGAGAGAGGGGTTGTACTACGTGGACGATGTCGTTCCTGGCAGAGCTCATGCAGTCCGAGTGCTCCGTGATAGTAATTTACAAGAAGTATGGTTATTGCATCGTCGATTAGGCCATGCATCCTTTAGCTATTTAAGGCATATGTTGCCTCGTTTCTTTAGTGGAATAAATGAATCAGACTTACATTGTGAAGTATGTATTCTTGCTAAAAGCCATCGTGCTTCGTTTCCTCCTAGTATGAATAAAAGACCTTTTCCATTTGATCTTGTGCATTCTGATGTTTGGGGGCCTTCTCCAGTTGTTACTTCTTCTGGACTTCGGTGGTTTGTTACATTTGTTGATGATTGCACTCGTATGACATGGCTTTATGTGTTGAAAAATAAAAGTGATGTTGGTGCCATATTTCGGTCATTTGCTCAGATGGTTCATACGCAATATTCTTCCGTTATTAAAGTTCTACGTTCTGATAATGGAGGAGAATACCTTAATTTTGAGTTGTCGGAGTTTCTCCGTGGTCAAGGGATTCTGCATGAAACCACATGTCCGCATACCCCTCAACAAAATGGGGTTGCAGAGCGTAAAAATCGCCACATTTTGGAGACAGCCCGTGCCTTACTTCTTGGGGCCTCGGTTCCTCCACGATTTTGGCCTGAAGCTGTTACTTATGCCGTGTATGTCATTAATCGTATGCCTTCTCGGGTGGTTGGATTTCAAACACCTCTTCAGGTCCTCACTCAACATACTCCAGTGGTGTCAAGTAATACTCTTACTCCTCGAGTGTTTGGTTGTGTGGCTTATGTTCATATTCAGAAAATACATCGTAGTAAATTGGATCCGTGTGCACTACGGTGTGTCTTTGTGGGTTTCTCATCTCACCAAAAAGGGTATAAGTGTTACCATCCCGAGACCCGGCATATGTATGTAACCATGGATGTGACCTTCTCTGAAACGGAATATTTCTACACTTCCGTACCTTCAACTTCAGATCACCAGGGGGAGAACACTGATGGTAATCTGAGTTGGTTGGATTTAGGGGGAGATGTGACTGTTGAACAGCATGTAGAACCTGGAACTGAGCCCATATTAGGAGAGTCTCGGCCAGCTACTGTCGAGAGCTACCCTGCTATTGAACAGCCTTGTGCAGAGCCCAATATACCCCTCCTTACCGAGCCTAGTACGCCTTCTCTCTCTAGTTCCGAAGTGCCGCCCAATACATCTTCTCTGAATATGCCTGAGGTAAGTATTGTAAATGATTGTATAACTAATCCAAATGTGAGTACTTATAAATTGCCGCCAAGACAAAATCGAGGTGTGCCTCCTGATAGGTTTTCTCCTAAAGGAAAGGTGAAGTATCCGATAGCTAACTATGTATCATGCAATAAGCTTGCACCAGAGCGTCAGACGTTGGTAAGTAATATGGAGTCTATCCAGGTACCAACTCGAGTGGAGGAAGCTCTAAAAGATCCAAAGTGGGCAAAAGCAATGGATGAGGAAATGTTCGCATTGCAGAAAAATAATACTTGGGAGGTGATGAAGCTACCCGCAGGGAAGAAGACAGTGGGATGCCGGTGGGTATTTACAGTTAAATATAAAGTTGATGGAACAGTAGACAGATACAAAGCAAGGTTGGTGGCTAAAGGATATACCCAAACATATGGGGTAGATTACCAGGAGACTTTCTCCCCGGTTGCCAAGATGAATACAGTACGTGTTCTTATCTCTTTAGCTGCAAACATGGACTGGCCATTAAAACAGTTTGATGTGAAGAATGCATTTCTCCATGGGAATTTGGAAGAAGAAGTGTATATGGAATTTCCTCCTGGATATAGCAATGGTGGGAACACCGGAGTATGTCGGTTGCGTAAGTCACTCTATGGACTTAAGCAATCGCCTCGTGCATGGTTTGGTAGATTTAGTCAAGTCATGAGAAATAATGGATATTGTCAGAGTCATTCTGATCACACTTTATTTGTGAAGCGTAGACAGAATAAAGTAACAGCCTTGATTATCTATGTAGATGACATGATTATAACAGGAAACGATGTTGATGAGATGTCCAAGTTGCAAGGAAATCTCGCGGTCGAGTTCAAGATGGACTTAGGGGATTTGAAGTATTTCCTGGGAGTTGAAGTTGCTCGCTCGTCGAAAGGTATCTTCTTGTCTCAACGTAAGTATGTACTGGATTTATTAAAAGAAACTGGTATGTTGGGATGTAAGCCGGTAGAGACTCCTATTGTTGAGAAGCATCATTTGTGTTTGGATCCAAAGCAGAAACCGGTTGATAAGGGTAGATATCAGAGACTTGTAGGGAGACTGATTTATTTGGCTCATACTCGTCCTGATATTGCATATGCTGTGAGTGTTGTGAGTCAGTTCATGCATTCACCGAGTGTGGATCATATGGCTGCTGTTATGCGTATCTTGGCATACTTGAAGTCGGCACCTGGAAAAGGAGTCTTGTATAGAAAAAATGGGCATTTGAGGATTGAAGGGTTTACTGATGCGGATTGGGCAGGTGATGTAACTGATAGACGGTCTACTTCTGGGTATTTTACCTTCGTTGGAGGGAATTTGGTGACATGGCGAAGTAAAAAACAGAAGGTGGTGTCACGGTCTTCAGCTGAGGCCGAATATAGAGGTATGGCTCAAGGAATCTGTGAAATCCTTTGGCTCCGAAAACTTCTTTGGGGACTTGGGTTTAAACCAAAGGATACCATGAAGTTGTTTTGTGATAACCAATCAGCAAGAGACATAGCTGATAATCCAGTACAACATGATAGAACGAAGCATGTAGAGGTTGATCGTCATTTTATCAAAGAAAAGCTTGAGAAGAAGATTGTATCGATACCATTTGTGGATTCAAAGGGGCAACTTGCAGATGTTCTTACTCATGCAGTATGTAGTCGAAAGTTTGGTAACTCACTTGACAAGTTGGGCATGTGTGATATATATGCACCAACTTGAGGGGGAGTGTAAACGTGAGTTATTTAAATAAGTATGTAAATATATTGTGAATACTAGGAGTCCTTTATTAGGAAGGATTTATTGTTGTGTCCTTTATTGATTAATGTTTTCTTATAGAACAAGGATTGTATATGTATATATTTCAAGGAAGTAATACAATGAAAAATTACCCCGTAAAATTCTATTAAATAAATATCATACATATATTCATTCTTATGTAGGCATAACATGCATGTATACTGTCAGCTCAGTTCTCAAGGTTAACAAAAGTGTAAATACATTCAATTATACTATACAATAAATTCAACTATTTTTCCCTTTTCAATTTTATTTTTAAATTTCAGATATCAAATAGCTAATAATTATAATCATACCTAGTCAACCTCACAGTTCTATCTTCACACCCAGTTGCGATCCAACTAGACGCAGAGAAGAGGTTGTGCTTCCCATATACTCCAGGTTGAAATCCTTCTGAGACAAAGCATATGGAACGCATCTCTCTCCCATGGAATTGCATATGCAAATTCCTGGAGAGTATCTTCCTTTCACCATCAAGCACCCACTGCCTATGAATATAAATGATTTCATCCAAATAAATCAAAGAAATATAGTGCAGAGTTAAGATAAAATTTAAATGAAACCTTATCTTTTCAAAGTAAACAAATGAAACATTTGATCAATTATTAACAAAAGAAAGAATGATGTGCTTAGCAGCAAAACAATTCACAAAGCAATTCATGACACAAAACTAAAGGAACTCATATCATGCATTTATGGATGTGTATTTTCAGATGATAAAAAATACTTTTGACCTACTCCGTGGATATATCTTTCCACAATGCTTATTTTATTTGTGCCTCTGAAATTACCAATTATAAATAGATTGACACGAACCTTAACATATGCAAAGCAATTCTTTATTTCTGGTACATCACCAAGATAATAGGAATGAGGACGACTCCCTCCACCGCATGGAATTTGCACAACCAGCAACAAAATATGGGTCCTTAGGCATCAAAATAAATAACACGAACAACTTACAAATCATTTCAGTAAGCAGTCTGAGGTACAGGAAAAGACTCTACCTTGGTCTCAGTTATTAAGTTCCAAATAATAAAATCCACTGATGCAAAACCAGCAGCACAATGGCAGCTTGACAACTCATTGACAGAGCTATTATCAGTGGAGACAGATTGAATAAGACTCAACTCCTTCACTTGCTTCATCCCTATAAACTCTAATGTCTATTGCTTCATCCCGTAAACTCTAATGTCTACTGCGGCTAAGCTTTAAAATATAATTTTGACATGTAAAATTCAAATAATTTCTCAAAGTCAAGTTTGTTTTGATGCTAACAATAATACTATGTTGAAAATCATTACTCTCCTTTACAACAACTCTTCCTCCAATAATTACTTCAAATTTTCCAAGGCCAAAATTTTATCATCACACATCATATAGTTGAAAATAGTGTCACAAGGAGTTTTTAAAGAAATTTAGGTGCATTTTTTTCATTTTTTATTCATTGTTTGTGAATTTTTTAAGTTAAAGATACAAAAATGAACCTGATGACATGTAGCGCTACACGATATTAACACCTGTCGGAAACTCTGACGACGCACAATTCAAGTGTCACCACTTGTCATTCTCTTACGTTTATTACTATTTTTGTGTACTTTAACTTCCAAAAATCAGAATAATTCATTAAATAACATGAAAATACACAAACTGCTTGCGACACTTTGTACATCTTTTGAGTATAAAATAGTAATGAAGACTTCTTAGTAAAAAAATAAAAAAAAAATTATTTATGAAGCTTTAGTGAATAGAAAATGACACGATGTTTTGGTGGCAAACAAGAGATAGATTTTGATGGCAGCATGAATCATCTTTAAGTTAGCAATTGGATAATGAGTGGAACTCAATGAGTTGGCAATATGACAATAAAAAAGAATCTGTCATTGAACAAAGATCCGCACATTGAACAATAATCATGCTTGACACGCTATCAATTTTATTTCAGATATCTCAGAACTTGAAAATTACAATACCAACCCAATCATTCACACTCTGGAAGATGTCAATGTCATTTTCCAAGTACTCAACTGACAACTCCCTTCCTTTTGAGGAACAAACTCATCTCTTGTTCCAACAACAAATCACAAACACCAAGACATGATTCAGAATCTCATAAACAATTGAGAAACATTCGCACATAATCACTACTAGTATAAATCCCTAAACACTAAAAAATATTCAGAAAATTTGCCCTAATTCCTATATAAATCGAAAATATATACAAAAAGATAATGATTTTCACAAATAATTTAGAATTAAATACCCAAATATTTTAACCCTAAATCAAATTAGGGATATAGAAATTTAATTTTCAAAAAACATAGAAAATAATTCTAAGACAAGGAAGGACAGTTGTTACCTATGGAATGGAGGAAGGGAGGCTCTCATGGACAGAGAGTGCGAGAACCAGCCAGCCAGCCAGCCAGAGAGAGAGAGAGAGAGAGAGAGAGCAAGAAAGAGAGCGCCGGCGACAGAGAGGGAGCCGTCGATGCCAAAACCAGTCTACGGAAAAGCAGATCACGATCCCAAACAACAACAAAAGCTGAAATACTGAAACAGAAAAATAGAGTAACAGACCCAAGTACCAGGGAAACAGGCCCAAGACAGAGCCAAGGCCCGTCACTCTACCTCTTAGACTGGCGGGCAAGGAAGGCCGTAGTGAGAGAGAATGAACACAAAAAATAAAAATAGTTAAAATTAAAATTAGGATTCTAAGAAATATATTTGAAGGTTGGAATTCTAAAAACTAAAAGATTTTCTTGGGATTCATAGATGTCTGAGGAAGGCAATGTCGGTGTTTGGGTACAATGTGCATGAAGGAGGTGAAGGAGATGGGAAAAATGTGAACAGTAACTGTTATCAACCCTAACCCAATCGCCACTAACACAGAATAAACAAGAGAGAGAGAGAGAGAGAGAGAGGAGAATTTGTTGGAGAGGAACAAGAGGGAGTCTGGAAAAAGAAAAACATGCGCCATTGGATGGAAGAAAGGCGGGATTCGAAAAGGCGTGCGAGGACACGTGCGCTAAGCGGAAGTGCAGCGTACCCATTTCTATTATAAGTTCTCTTTTTCTCTCCAGCCATTGAGATCACTTTGATGGCTGAGATGGAGCTGCAAATAGGGGTTCGCAAAAAGGAGTTCCAACCTGAGCCACGTGCATCACGATAAGGGCACTAAGTTTAGCTTGTGTTTTTTTCTTTACAAGAGTCCAATTTTCTGTTCTTTCTTCTTCTTCTATTTTTTTTTCCTTTTCAATACTTCGAATCATCTCCAGCAGACTCTCATCACTAGATGTTCACCTGTTTTGATTTGCTTCCTGTGATGGTAGGGTAAAGTTCCCCATTGTCTCGAAAACCATTAACTGGTCAACAAGTCAACTTTCTTTAGTGTGCGAGCGTGCCACTGCTAGCAATGAAAATCCTAGCAGACTGTTAAAAAATAAATAACTTGCGCCCCAAGTTACTGATTTTGAACAAGCGATTGTGAATTTGGGTGAGGAATATCTCCCAAGTAAGTTCTTTTCTATGCCTTAGATTGGTAATGACTTCATAATTTTTCACAGTACAAAACTAGTAGTTCTGGCCAGAATGAATGATAACATGATGAACCGCTTTCAGGCAGAACTCACTTTTACAAAGCTCAAAAAGGGAAAAGCTGACTATAAAAAGACAAAAAGAAGGATGTGCTTCCATTTCTGTCTGGGTAGGTGCCTCTGTTCTAGGCTGGACTGGGTATGCCTGTGCTGGACTGGACTTTCAACAACTTCAACTGCTAGGCTTCAGCTGCAAATCGATACCAAAGCTTGAGTTTGGCAGAGCTTTAATCTATTTCAAGCCCTGGAAGGCTTTTGGATGGGCAGAACTGGGACTTCTCTAGTCTGAAAGGGGCAGAAGTGGCTGGACTTAAGCTGGAGCTGTACTGTGGTACCTGTGCTACTTAGTCAGGGCTCTCCATAAATTTGTTGAGGTTTTCGTATTTGTGAAAACTCAAACTCTGCTTGCCTTGGCTTTGCTGAACCAAATTTGTAACGAGAGAAATCTCGTTTTGCTGGTTTGTGAACTAGGATTCGAATCAGAAGCAGTGTTCTAACTGTCTTCGTTGGGAAAAAGTAGTATGATTCTGCAAGCTTGGTGTGAAGCTTTTGAAATTGAAATGTTTCATACTCTGGGTCTGTTTGGATCTGTTTGAAGATTTTCTGAGATCAAGTGATCATTTTGAGTGTTTGTCTTTTGACTAAGTTTTGGTTGTGTTGATTGTTGGTCCTTTCTCTGTTCACTCTCTCCTGTATTTATAAGAAATGCTTTTGAGAGCGGGAGTTTTGATTCTTTTAATATTGGGCGACAAACAATCTCAAAAGATCTTTAGTTTAAAAGGAAAAAGAAAGGGAGTTCTATCCGTTTTCTGGCAAGTAAGCACTCAACAATCAGTTCCTGAAGTGATCATTTCCCTGAATTTTGATGGGGTGCCATACTTTTCTTCCAATTCAACTGCTTTTCAAACCGTGATGGTGAGTGTGATTTTCCATTCCAGCAACTCCTTGTTTCCTGCTTATCTTTCTTTTTAGAAATCACAGTCTGCGTATCCTTTGAGAATAGTGCCTGTCGAATTTTCTATTATATATTTATATATATATATATATATATATATATATATATATATATATATATATATATATATAAGGATTTTGATCTTCCTCTGTTTGTAAAAGACTGGAGAAATTTTCTGCAGGTGCGTGTTCATGAATCCCTGTAACTTCTCTCAGTGACTTTAGTTGCAATTTTTGACTTTTCAAAGTCAGGTAAGTCACGTGAGTTCCTTTGGGCTTCTTCTTCTTTCTTCAATTTTAACGAATCTGCCAAGCCTGCTTTTGGTCTCCAGCCCAATTTGGGTCTTTTTCAAGGCCCAGGTCATCTATGCGGTTTCAATATTTTGGGCTTCCTTCGTTGGGCTCGAATGTACAGTCTTGGCCTGTTTATTTGAAAATGGGCTGGGCACATCGATGGGCTGAGGGTATCATTTTTAGGTCCAAAACAGGCGGCCTGAAAAATGATGTGGGCTTTTTGTCTTTGAACTGGGCGTGCCAAATTGAGGCCCAAACACTAGCTACTTTGGTTAAAAAGTCCTCCTTCTAGCGTACTCCCTACTTGGCTCTCTATTTTGGAGAACCAACTTTTGGCTCTCTACATCTAGAGAGGAGGAGAGAGAATTTGGTTAGGAGAAGAGAGAAAAAAGGTGAGAGAGATAGAGACATTTGGAAGGTTGATGGGGTTGGGTTTCTACTTTTCTTTTTAATATATTTGATTTGCAAGAGAAAATAATAATAAAATATTTCAGATTAGCTAAAATAGAGAACATTGTTGGAGGAAACACTTTTTAAGTGGTTTGCTATAATAGCTTTCTAGCTATTTTAGCTAGAATTTGCTAAAATTTCGACACTCTCCTGGAGATGCTCTTAAACACTTCCACCCCAAAGGGCAAGGGCAATGCAAGGACAAAGCAATGTTTGTCACTATTCACTTGAATAGTGGCAGTCCTTACCTTTTTTGTTTCCACCTTTAGGGCACTTCAAACAGTGAAACCCTCGCCATGGCAAGGGGGGGGTTAGGTCTAACACTATTCATGTAAATAGTGTCTGCCCTTGCAAAAAGTAAGTTGCAATTCCAGCAGTTGCCATGGCAAAGGGCAAGTACTATTCAAATTTTTGTTTTTTTCACAAATTTGTTTACCTAAACAATTAATTTGGACAATATTTTCGGATGAGATTTTCTGATAAAATATTCGGATAAGATTTTCGGTTTCAAATTTCAGATAAATTTCAAATTTTAAATTTCATATAAAGTGAATAATAGTTGGAGAATGAGAAGATGTATGAGGATTTGTTGTTAAAAGTGAAGAGTAGGGATTGGTATTTATAGAAGAAAAAAAATCAGTATTTTTTGGGTATTTTTTAATAATTTTTTGCCTTGAAAAATTCCAGGCCGTTGGATTGGATGACAAAACGAATCAGAAGGACCAGAAGACGCCACGTGGCATAGAGCCGTTGGAGGAAAGCTAACGCGCGCGTCGCAAATTTTAACGTTGGCGCGTGCCAACGGTAAAAAAAATTCAAACCTTCCTACTGGCATCAGCAATGACGTCAGTCGCGCCTTCGGGCTCGCGCCTTCGGGCTCGCGCTCGGGCTCCCCCCGCCTTCGGGCCAGCCCAGGCTCGTGGACCCCACCTCCTGCCCGGGCCAGCCTTTGCTGCTGGAATCCCATTTCGGGCTCTTCTCCCCTCCTAGCCCGAGCCTTAGGGGGCTGCTAGAAATGGCCTTATGGGCAAGAGCAAGGGCAATTACTGTTCACTTTACTTTATTTTCTATTTTTTATAAACGATTAATTTTGATAAGATTTTCAGTTGCCACGTGTCACTATTTGTTATAAAATTCTCAACTAAAATTTCAAATAACATTTTCGGAAAAAAAAATTTAGGATTACATTTTCGGATAAGATTTTCAGTTGCCACGTGTCCATATTTTGTTATAACATTCAGATTTCAAATTTCAGATAAGATTCTCGATTGCCACGTGTCGATATTTACTATAAAATTCTAATCTCATATTTCAGATAAGATTTTCACCCTCTAAAATTGCGCCACGTGTCATCTCTATCTTCTAAATCCCTCTATAAAACTACACCCTCAACTTAGACCTCTTACACCATATCTTCTCTATCTTTTCATTTCTCAGATTTTGTAAAACACATTATACTCTCAATGTCTAACCTGAGGAGGGTGTTGGAGAGACAACAGGGAGAAGATGAATTTGGATAAAATGGCATTTAGAAATATTTTACCTCGTCGGGAAGATTTTGATTGCTTCGAATATTGTCCCTCGCTTTTGCCAACGCATCTCTCCATTTCCCTAACTATTTATTCAAAATTTTCCACCTACTAGCCAATGCTATTTCTGTACGAGCCAAACCCGATCTCATTACTTGTGATCGGACGATGACCAATGTTGACCCAACACTCACACAACAAAATATCTTCCACAGTTGTCCATGCACCTCCGGCTTTCATGGAAGAGGCCATTTGTATTTTTTTACACAAATAGAATTTAGTTGTAGAAAATTTTGTGGAAAATGAAAAATATTGGAAGGAGATGAATTTATATAAAGATTTGGTGTGGAAAGTGAATAATATTTGTAGGAATTTATAGAAAAAAATTTCAAGAATTTTTTGATATTTTTTAGCCAAAAAATGGACAGTCGTTGGAGTTGACAAGATTTTGGATCGGAGGCTCAAGGAGAAGCCACGTGGCTTGTAGCCGTTGATTTCTAGCAGTTGTAGGTCAGCGGTAACGTCAGGCTGGCGTTAGAGCATCCCCAACCGATGTGTCAAAAGTACCACATAAACATTTAACAGCTAGAAATAACATCTCACATCACTCCAACCGATGTGTCAAAGCTGATGTAGAATGAAGGCTGGAGGTTGAGATGTTATTTTTGACATCCCAAAAGCAAGATGTGAAATGAATATTTGATTATTTTTTCTTTTCTTTTCTTTTTAATTAAAAATAAATCAACACTAAAATTTAATAAAATAATAATTTAATTTGACATATCGGGTGGAGTGTAAAGTCGTGTAAGATGTCAAATTGCCACATCAGCCATCAAATTTAAATTTGATGTTTGGTATTTGACATCTCCCTTGGAGATGCTCTTAGCGCAAGAAATTCAAAAAAAAATTACCATTAGCGTGCGCTGACATCAGCAGCCCGAAGGCAAGGAGACGGGCCAAATCTCCCCGTGGGCTTGCTCGGGCTCGTGAGTCCCACGCCTTGCCACGGCTGGATCTTAGACCCCACCAAATAGTCAAAAGTGAGCTAGTTTTCTACACCTGCATAATTGAATATTAAGGAAATAAAAAATATATGCACTGCACACGTAGGAGACATACCAGCAAGCTCATATTATAATAGGATAGAATAGATAGACTATTTCTTTTTCTTAATATCTATCACCTTGAAATTGCAGAAACGTCCAAGTTCTTCCCACCACGAGCTTTTCTTGAAGGTGAGCAGTGAGCACCGGGAGATATTATTTTCATTTGCAGCTGAAATTACAGAAGCTCTTTCTTGAGGGGGCTAGAAAGGAACTAACCACATGGACATGGCTGCCAAGATAGAGTTAGGATCCCAAACTGTCCAAGAGCTGCTCGGAAAAGGCAAAGGGGAACAAGTGCCTGAGAAATATATCCATAAAGTTGGAGCCCCAAATGCTTCTTCGGCCCAGTTGATGGATATTCCAGTCATTGATCTTGGCCTCCTCCTCACAACTTCCTCAATCACTGCACAACAACTTGAGAAACTTCGATCAGCTCTTACCACATGGGGTTGCTTTCAGGTCTGAATTCAAACATATTCAAATACCCAATTTAATGAATTAGCAAACTTTTGTGTTTAGTTCAGAAAACTTGGTATAAGTGATCTAGATTTCTAAGCATATCCCAGGATCAGGATGCTGTATTATTATTATTATATTAAATTTGGTTTTTCCCTGTGTTCTGTTTGATTTGATCCATCCACCTATATGTAAAACATGTTTGAAACTCTGTGTTCCAGGTAATAAATCATGGCATGACACCTGAATTCCTAGACGAGGTCCGCGAAATGACCAAACAATTTTTTGCACTTCCAGTGGAAGAGAAGCAGAAATACTTGAGACAAGTCAACGATATTCAAGGATATGGGAACGACATGGTTTTTTCAGAACAACAAACACTTGATTGGTCTGACCGGCTATACCTTTCTGTGTATCCAGAAGAGCACCGAAAGCTCAAATTTTGGCCTCAAAATCCCAAATCTTTTAGGTAACTTGTGTTTGCCATACATCTTCTTCCTTCACACTGAAACAATAACCATATCATGATCTCTCAGAGTTCAACATATATTTTTACTGCAGTGAAACTTTAGACCAATATACGAAGAAGTTACAAGTGGTAACAAAAACTGTCCTGGAGGCCATGGCAAGGTCATTGAATTTGGATGTTAATTGCTTTCGGGACCTGTATGGTGAACAAGGGAAAATGGATGCGAGGTTTAACTTTTATCCTCCTTGTTCAAGGCCTGATGTTGTCCTGGGTGTGAAACCGCATGCAGATGGAACAATAATCACCCTTCTCTTGCAAGACAAACAAGTGGAAGGTCTTCAGTTTCTTAAAGACGATCAGTGGTTTAGAGCTCCCATTGTTCCTGAGGCGCTTCTCATTAATGTCGGTGATCAGGCAGAGGTAAATCAAATGTTCTTCTCAACCTGTTCAATTATTGGTTTTAACCTTTAAAGCAATGCCTAAAGAGTAAAGCTTAAATTGAAATTTGGTGTGTGATTAAAAGCTTTAAAATGTACCCTTTTGACCAACGAGGTCTAGCATAGCGGGAAAAGGTCTTGACTTGCACACTAGTGGTCTCAGGTTCGAACCCTATGACACCTTTGATTGTTCATTTCCTTGTGATACGCAGACATTGAGCAATGGAATATTCAAGAGCCCTGTACACAGGGTAGTGACAAATCCAGACAAGGAGAGGATCTCTTTGGCTGCCTTCTGCATCCCAGAATCAGATAAAGATATTGAACCCTTTGAAAGCCTGGTCAATGAGTCAACGCCAAGATTGTACAAAAAGGTAAAAAATTATGTTGGCATCTATTTCGAATACTACCAGCAGGGGAGGAGACCAATTGAAGCAGCAAAAATTTAAACTTAACCTTATGTTTCTCACTGACCATTATATATAAATGGGGGTGGATGCATGGCACTCTGTTTTTTACATGAGTCTTGGCACAAGTTTTGCAATATTGAATTAATACACTATAAATGGCTGAGATTAAATCTCACAACTAATTTATTCGTTTTAATAAATTATGAAGAGACATAAGCTGGCAAACGTTTTCCTCCTTTCTGTTTGAGGTAATTAACTTTTGATTGTCAAATCTACTTTTTTTTTTAATTTATAAATTTTATAAATGGTTATTTAGCATTACTCTAATCAATGAAACTACTGCAATGATACTTCTTAAATTTCTTAGTGAAACTAAGTTGAACTTTTCTCTCAGAATCATGAAAGCAATTCCAGAAAACTACTCGATAGTTAGTAGAGTTTTGATCAACTTGAAGGCTGTTAATTTGACTATTAAGTTTGTGTAGAGACTGATAATTCTGTTTCTTCTTCTGAGCAAGTAGAGACAGATTTCACTAGGATTTTAGTTTCCAGATTTTTAGTGGGATTTGATTTAAGTTTCCTAAATACTCAATTCACCCATATCCTACATCAAATTTGGTATTAGAGCCAAGTTTTCGTTTCCCTTGGGCTCAAAATTTTTGAGTATTTCTTGTTCTTCATGCCATGTGTCAAGTGATGGCTCCGACTAAGCCTGAAAAGACAAACAAGCTAGAGACGGACTTTGAACATCTTGTTCAGATGATGGAAAACCTATTAAAGCAAGTGGCAGATTCGGACACTACATCCAGACTCACGGAACGTCGCCTTGCAGACTTAGAAGCAGCTACCCAACATGATGAAGCAAGTGTGAATGGAGAAGTGAGGAATCATGATCGACAACGTCATGATAGAAGGAATGATTGAGACGCAGAGAGACAATTTTCATCGTGGCTATGAGCAAGACCCTGATGAAAGGGTGATGAAATCAGTTAAAGTTGACGCTCCTAATTTTGATGGTGAGCTAAATCCTAAAGCACTCCTCGACTGGTTAACTACCATGGATCGCTATTTTGAGTGGCATGACATGTCTGAAGCTCGAAGTGTGAGATTTGCTAAGATAAAATTGGTGGGTCAAGCTAGATTGTTTTGGACCAATGTTGAAACACAGTTAGAGAGAGCTGGTGAAGAACCAATCATCCATTAGGGTGAGATAAAAGAAAGGTTGACGTAGAAATATCTACCATTATCCTATCAACAGAGTTTGTAGGACAAGTGGTAAACTCTTTGTCAAGACAACATGCCAGTTGCTGAATATATTGCAAAATTTGAGGAATTCAAGTTGCGATGTGACATAAGGGAAGATCGAAGGATGACTATTTCTCGGTTTAGATCAGGACTTCGTCCAGAGCTTCAAAGGGAATTAGTTCCTCATACTGTGAATACTTTAGAGAGGGTTTTTCAGATGGTACAAGAATTAGAAAAGTATTTAAAGTCGTCCAATGTAGTCAAGCAAACTGATTCTCAAAGATCTGATTTTCATGTTGGCACATTTGCGACTCCAAGTTCTACAACTAATTTAGTAAAAATTGCCAAGGGAAAAGGAGTGCTAGTTGATACACGTGGTGGTGGAACGCAAAGATGTTACAGATGCCAAGGTTTTGGACACTTTGCTGTCCAATGCCCAACGAAGGAGGCAATAAGAAATCTGTGTGCACACATCAACGAACAAGCTGACAATCAAGGCGAATTCGAGGAAGATATTTATGAACCCCAACAACCTGATGCAGATTGTGGAATCGACTTTGAAGTCCCTCATCCAACATTAGTAGTAGTAAGGTGTACTTTGGCTCAACCTAGGAAGGAAACTAAGGATTGGTGTAAGGCTTCCATTTTCCACACTTACAGCAAGTCTGGAGATAAAGATTGTAAGGTGGTCATAGATAATGGGAGTTGTATCAATGTGGTGTCAATGCTAACTCTTTCGCGTCTTGGTTTGTCGCTCGAGAAGCATCTTGTGCCATACAGAGTGGCATGGATTGACAATACATCTTCTATCCCTGTTACCCAACGGTGTCATGTTCCTATACAGTTTTCATCTTACAAAGATCATGTTTGGTGTGATGTAGTGGATATGGATGTGAGTCATATTCTCTTGGAAAGACCATGGATCTATGATTACAATGTTACCATCTTGGGTCAAGAAAATATATGTTCATTCATACATAAAGGAAAGAAGATCACAATAAAGCCACTTCAACCCAAGCTCGTGAATCAATCCATACCAAACAAATAGGAGCAAGACAAAGTAGGTAAAACCGAAGCTCTACATATCATTACGCTTAAAGAACGTAAGGAAGATGTAGAAGTTCCTAGTCAAGTGGAAGTTAAACCAGATTCTCATGGTACTCATATTACAAAGGAGGACTTGCCGCACATTGATCCCGAAGTTTTGGAATGTTATTACAGCTTTATCTCGCTGGAGTCGTGATCTTTTCAGCCAGGGGGAATTGATGTGGACATTATTAGTTAGTTTCCTGATTTATTAGTTTCCTAGATTCTCTAGTTTTCCATATTTCACTAGGATTTTAGTTTCCATATTTTTAGTAGGATTTGATTTAAGTTTCCTAGTTTATTTTACTTAGTTCCTTGGTGGATTAGGATTTCTGTTTTAGTAAGGGATTTTTATCCTATTGTCTCTAGGTTTTAGTTTGCTATAAATACCCTCCATGTAGTTCTTTAAAATTCAGTTGTTGAGATATAAAGAAAAGTTTATTTTCCAAAGATTGGAGACTACTTGGTGTGAAGCCAAACCTCTGGAGTGATTCCAGACCTATCCCTTTTGTTCTATTTTCTGTTTTCCATTGTTTTCGCTTCCGCTAAACTACCTAAATACTCAATTCACCCATATCCTACATCAATCTCTAATTGTTTTCCTTTTCATTCTCTGATGACGTAATTCATCTTCCTGTTTCTTGCAAGAGCAATAGAGCATTTTAGGGTCACTTGCTTCAGACTCACATGACGTCTCTTAGTTTTACCGTTTTCTTCAACTTTTCCTTCACCTGGGATTGACAAGACATTAAATTTCTCAGCATCTTGAGCATACACCAGACAGATCTGGCACTGTTTCAATTTCAATTTGGAAGCGTAAACTGGACTGCCATGATAATTCCTCAGGCAGAGGCTGTCACATCTCGGGATCGGCTCCGCCGTAGCACGATATTGTCCACTTTGGGCCCCCCTCTCTGCCCTCACGGTTTTGTTTTTGGGAACTCACGAGCAACTTCCCAATGGGTCACCCATCCTGGGATTGCTCTAGCCCCCAACTCGCTTAACTTCGGAGTTCCCATCACTTCAAAGCTAGTGAGCTCTCAAAAGGCCTCGTGCTAGATGGATGCGGGCATGTACATGTAAGGCACATCACCCCCCTCTCCGTTGGTCGATGTGGGATCTTACAGAGGCCTCAGTGGAAACATTGTAAAAAGAACTGGTGTTGCATTTTGCACGTTGCATACAATCAAAGGCATTATACCACACAAACATGGGATCTAAGTTGAAACTGTTCATGTTGCCTCTTCGATATCTGCCTTCATCCCAATTCGGACCACACAAATGACAATCTGAGTCAAGCTGTGTACCATTATTGGTTTTGAAAGTGGAATTACATCCGAACTCGTAATCCCAATTAAAATGAAAGTTACTGTCAAATGCAAAAACAACAGACACAGCGAAACCAAATAAATTTGGATTATACCAACCTGGAGGAAGCTTGATATTTATTGAAGATCCCTCATTTTGATAGCTAAACCAATTTGGAATTTCATTTTCCGGACAAACAAGCGTAACTAAAGATGGTTCAAATATAAACTCCCTTGACCATTCAAAACGTTGTCTGTACCACTTTGATGTCAACTTTGCCATTCGCATGATTAAAATCTGTGCATCAGCCATTATGTTGCTCCTTTCACTCTGATCCAATTTTAGGCAATTAGAAAATATAAGTTGCTTGTCCAAAAGAAACCGACGATAATCTTCACTCCAACCTTGTGTGAGTGTCGTCCTTGAACTTGATACTGTCTTCAGTGATGTGCAGCCATCCGCTATAAGAAGCAGCCATAGCGGGAGCTCTGGTAAAGAATGAAGGCTTTTGCAGTTGGTTAAGTATAGGCGATGCAGCCAAGAAGCTTGCTTGATGCTTTCTGGTATGCTCTCAATCATGGTTCCACTAAGATCTAAAGACCATAATGAGGTTAAGCAAATCAAGTGATCAGGGAATTCTGATATACCGCTGTAACTGAGGTCTAGCTTTTCCAAACCTACTAAGCAGGGTCGCAACTTATAAGTTTCAAACAGATATCACAGCTACTAGGGACAACCTCAAGGTGCTCGAACCAACTGATATTTAATCTTTTATGCCAGAAAGATTTTGAGTCAAGGACGGTAGTTCTATAACTGATGTGCCTTCTAAACTGAGTAATAGCGGATCTTCCATGGGCTCCAAGATTTCTGGGAAGCATTCAAATTCAGAGCAACTATTCAGATCAAGTATCTTAAGAGATTTCAACTTACAAATACTCATTGGGAGACTCAAAAGCCTTCTGCAACCTTTTAGTTGAATTTTATTGAGACCAGAGAGATACTCAATTGATGAGGGTAGCTCTTTAACTGCTGTTCCTTGTAAACTAAGAAACTCCAGACGTCCCATAGGCTCCAAGATTTCTGGGAAGTGTTCAAATTCACAGCAACCAGAGAGATCGAGTTTCTCAAGAGATTTCAACTTACAAATGCTAGTTGGGAGACTCACAAACCTCTTAGACTCTCTAAGCTCAATTGTTTTTAGACCATAGAGACATTCGATTGATGAGGGCAATACTTCTATTGCTGTCTCAGTCAACTTTAAAAGTTTAATCTCCCTAGGAAGCTCAAAAAACTTGCCGAGAGATGAGCAGCACATGACAGAAAATTCTGAACAGAATTTCAGATTACAGCTGCTGCTTGGGAGATCTCAAGGTATTCACAATATTCAATATCCAAGAAATAAATTTTTTCATTAGACCAAACTGACGAAGGCAATTCCTTTATTGCAGCCCTCTTTAAATTCCAGCAGCTTCCCAGATGAATATAAGTAAGCTTGTCAAGATATTGAAAATATGACTGAATTTGAACCAAACTTGCACAACATTCAAGATTTATATGCCGAATCTTTCGACTATGAGAGAGATCTGGAACTTCAGCCAGATGATAGGAGTAACTAAGATCGATCAGTTTTAAGTTCCCCAGGTTCTGTAACAAACAAAGAGAAATGGAAAGAATTGTAACTTAGCCTGAATAACTTACCACACTACATTTTACACAACAGTAAAGTAAGCATATGTACCTGGCCTCTATTCCAAAGTTTCTCTAGTTCATTGTGGGGCATTAGAAGCTCAACAAGATTTTATGCAGAAAATGTTGATGGCAAAGATTGCAAAGGGTATCTCTCCCAGTAAAGATAACAAATAGTATTGGGAAGAGACTCGGGACCTTTAGAAAAGCATAATTTGCTGCAGTTGCCAATGCAGGAATTATAAATCTTTAGCAATCTTAGATTAGACATCTTTTTGAATGCTGCACAACTCAGGTGTAGCTGATCTTCATATTCAGCCATGTTAAAGAGCATGCATTGAACCTTCTTAGTTCCCTGAAATCAAAAGCAAGGTATAAATGAGTATGCAATATGCAACAAATTTACCCAGAACAATATTTGTATAGGCAGAACTTGTTTATCAGAAATGATTGTTTCCTTGATTTCCGAAGAAAGTTACTGCATTTGACCCTTAACGTTCTATTTTTCAATACATGATAGATATCCTCGGCAACCCACAACCTATTGCGTCTTCTGGGCTCCTCAAGACATTGTTCACGAACAATTTCTCTACCCATTTCTTGTAGCAAATCATGCATCTCTAGGGAGTTGCTTCCTGAAATTGATATGAGAGACATATCAATCAGTACTCCAATCCCCGCTGGAAAGAAACCACGGATATCTAACAATCTTTTTGCATAATTTGTATCCATCCCTTTATAAAAGCATGCTATATCAAGAAATATCTCCTCATTTTCTTCCAATCTATCATAACTTAGCCAGAACACATTCTGAATTTTTTTGCTGGCAAATTTTTTCAATTTGTTCAATTCATCTTCCCAGTCTTCTTTACTCTTGCAGTGAAGAAACAAGGAACCCAAAATTGTAAAAGCTAATGGTATGCCTCTAGCATAACATACCACCATTAATGAAAACTCTGTATAATCTGTTCTGGTAGGGATATTTTTTAAAGCATGTGAATGAAAGAGCTGTAGAGCTTCATCAAAATGTAATCCCTCAACCTCATACATCTTATCAGCTTCAACCTTTTTCTTTACTAGGCGCCTATCTCTAGTTGTTATAATGGTTCTACTTCCGCGCCCACACCCATACCATCTCCAAGTAAGTGATCTAACTACCTTGAATCATTCACATCATCAAGAACAATGAGCACCTTCGTACTAAGGAACCTCTTTCTAACAAGATCTGACCCTATAGTTAGAACTTGGGAGTGCCAACATCTAGATTTTTTTCCCTTAATATCTCACTAAGAAGTGTATTTCGCAAGTCAACCTTTTGTTCTGATTTCTCCCTAACATTTCCGAGAAAACAACAAGCTTCGAATTTAGAAGAGAGTCGGTAAAATACAGCATCAGCAAGGGTGGTCTTGCCAATACCACCCATAACCCAAATGCCTACAGTGCAAACATCTAGGGAATCATTAATGCATAATAATGATTCAATGTGCTGGATGTGCTTTCAATTCCAACCAAACCCTCTTAAGTTACTTGACAATTTGCTAATCAATTTGGTCCAAATGCCTTCCACAACTTTCTCAACTAAATCCACCTCCGTCCTGGCATATATATGATTATGAAGGAAAAACAAACAATAGTTAGTAAGTATATGCCTAAACTAATCTTCTATGAATCTAATGGTCAGAGTTGAATTCATTACGAGTTACAGAATTAGTTACCCAGTTTTCTTTGAATTATCAAACCCAGATAGATTGGCTGCTTTTGTGAGAGCAGACCTCCACATGTCTACCTTTTCAATACTGTCCTTGAAACGTTCTTCAAGTTGAGAAAATGCATCAGCATAACTTCCGCTGCTTTCGTACATGTGATGGATCAATGTCGTAAAAAATAGATATATACAAACTGTCCAAATCTTTCCTTGCATCCTAATATATGTGCAAGTTCATCCAGACACCATGTGGAAGAAGCATAGTTTTTTGAGAAAATGATAACCGAAAGCTTTGATTTCTCAATGGCTTCAAGAAGGGGAGGTGCAATTTCATCACCTCTCTCAAGTATGTCGTCTATGTAGGTTTTAATTTTCTTCACTCGTAAAGCAGCAAGTAGATGGCTGGTAATAGTATTGCGGGTGTCCTCACCTCTGAAACTAAGAAAAACATCGTACTTTTGTTTAAAGGTGTGAATTAAAGAATAAAACCTGAGCAAATTAATAAAATTAAATTAACGTACCTTAGCTGTTTTGGTTATGAATGAAGCTTGTTGCTCTTGAGATGGATTCCTTCACTTAGAACGCCGGAGTCTGATACAATTATTGGTCTGGAAATGAGAGGGTTAGGAAAGAAGGAAATTGAGGGGCAAATGAAAAGCAGGAAACTGAGAGGCCATACCTGTTTTTTTGTTGGGTTTCTTTTTATTATTGTTATTATTATTTAATTTGAGAAGTGGAGCAATCAAATTGCGCAAGAAGTTGAGAGAGTACCGCTATATATGGTGGAATAGAGAAGTGTTTGTAACCTCCAGATCAGAAAAGAAATTGCAACGGGATTAATTGCCTTAATTAGGAAATGTTTATATTAAGAGAGAAGTGCTACAACCGAGCAGGATATCAAGTTGCAGCTCAGGATAGAATTAAGCAGGGGAGAGAGCCTAGGAGAAGAGAGAGGCACAGAGAGAGAGAGAGAGAGAGAGAGAGAGAGAGAGAGAGAGAGCAGTTGCATGCAGAGACTAGATCACTAAGATCAGGTTTTAGCTAAGTGTTGTGTTGTGGGTGTGTGGTGGCATACCATAGGTATAATTAAGTGCTTAGTTTTTTTAAAAGAGAAAAGCAATAGTTGTATACATAGAATTAGGAATAAAGACCATCAGTTATAATGTCAAATCCAAATCTTTACAAAGGGTAATACAAATATAACCATACACGGTTAATCTAGATACAGGCCACATAAAGTCAAAGAAATTTCTCTACAGCTCTCATTTTCAAGTCATTACATTGTGGTTCTTGATTTGCATTTTCTTTTTTTTTTCTCCTCCTTTTTTATTAGTAAATTGTAGCCCAGTCCCTTGAAAATTTGTGGTTCCGCCCTTGGTTATGTGGTATAACCTGTGTTAGTGAATCAACAATCAGTATTACACTAATAATTTAATTTAACAATTAAATAAAACAGCAAATTTAAACAATGCAGTAAAATAAAAAACTGACTGGTTTTTCAGATAGAGGCTTGTAGATTGCAATGTCCTTGAAACAGAATTTCGCCCCTACTCAATGCTTGTAGTTCTGCAAGCCTCTGCTCCACCATGATACAACTGTCTAAAATCAAAGTCCTAGCGCTAGCGCTTCGATTTCTAGCGAAATCAATGTGTTTCTCTCAGGCTACTCACAGGAAAATGACTTAGGGCTCTTGTTTATATAGAGGGCTGATATTGAACAGGTATCATATAATGGTCAAACCCAATCATACAAACTTATCTGATATTTGAATTATAAAAAATAATTCAAATAATTAATTAAATAATTAACTCGAAATTAATTAAATTAATTGGGTTTAATTTTAAATCACAAAGCCCAAGGCCCATTTTTTGACTAATTAAATATTTTATATATATATATATATATTAATTAATCATTGACCCAACTAATTATTCATTGACCTAAAGGCCAAACTCACAAGCCACTCAATTGGGCCACTTAGATAGCCCAATCCTAATTACTCTATTTCCAAGAGTAGGTCTTATAAGAGTAGGTTTTATAAAGACCTTCAAGGAACGATAGTTTTCCAATGTGGGACTAATTTCAACTCAAACATGTAATGACTTGCAAAAAACAACAACTTGTTCCTTTTTCTGAGAAATTCTGGAATTGAATTCAGAATTCGGCCAAAAAAGCCACTAGCCACAAAGGGTCATTATAGTAACGAAGTAATCTAACATTAAAATTAAGACAATCTGGGGCTCATTCACTAACGATTACGCATGATTGAAGAAACTTTGACATAGGCATCCAACTAAGAGTGCAAACTCAGAACAACCAAAAATAGATAAAGCTTGAAAAAACCAAGCCATAACAATACAAAAAAAAAACTCTCACATAAGAAAGGTGAAAAACTCTCACAAAGGAGAGATGAAACACTAGTGGAGGTGAAAACTATACAGAAAATCCAAAGAGTCTTTGTGACTTATTCCAAACATGAAGAAACCGCAAAAAAAAAAAGGGAGAAGAGTGGGGAGGAAGAGAGGAGAGGAGAGGGGAGGAGAGGGGAGGAAGAACAGATGTTTCCTCCCCTGTCAAAGTGAAAACGGCTCTAGAGTGTCTTTTTGGGAGAGAGTGGTATAACTTGTTCACATGTTATAATATAAATGAATATTTATTGATGTTATACTCTGAAAATGAGAAATATATTATGTCATTCACCTATATTATAACACGTGTACAAACTATATCATGTGACAATACTCCAGTACCATTCTATAATTTCTCCAAATTTATTATTAACGCACTCTGACTGTGGCAAACCAATGGCCCCTCTTTACGCTTTAAAATCATATTGTTTAAACTTAATTATACTCCACCATAGATATTAGAGAAGAGTTTCAGCCATGCTTGCTCAACTTAAGAATCAAAAAGAGAATTGCAGAACTTTCCACTGAGAGAAGGACGAAGTAATTTTGCACCCAAGAAGACATAATGGTTGTGGGGGGCATGATGATGAAGTGTACAATTAACATCAAATCAGTTTGAATGTAAGCACAATCCAACGGTTTGTGACTTAATCCTAGTGGGAAAAGGAAAAATTAAAAGAAAAGAAGGTAGGTACTCAAGTTTGAGTGCGTCTTTTTCTTAGACAAAAGGAAAAATAAAAACGAAAAACTCAAGTTTGAGTGGAGCTGTAGGAGGAAAAAGCACATCTAAGTTGGATTTCAGAAAGAAAGAACTTTTCTTTCTTTCTTTCTTTCTTTCAAACATGACAAGAAAGAAAGTAGTAGAAAAGTGATTAGAATTTGCATCCAGAACTTTATTAGTGAAAAAGGAGTAAATTAATTGTGTGTGAACTATTTGAAAAATTTACCCGAAAAAGGCAACTTGCAAACCAATGGTCTAAAGTTCAAATCCCCATAACACTATGGTTGTGTGTGAGAAAAACCGTAGTGTGAGTTCTTTCTTGTTTAGTTTCCAGTTGTGCCCACTATTTGGGCAGCCAAACAGACGATTTGGGTTGTGTTATGGTTGATTTTGCTTATTTGGTGATGTTGGTTTTTCTATATGTGTTGAATAGTTATGCTCAGGCGGGATTCGAAATGAAAGAAATGTTTCTTCATATAAGGTAAATTTGATAGAGCAGTCATGGACCATTTAGAGAGAGAGATGGGTGATGGGGGGTGGGTAGGTAGGGGGTGGTGGTTGGGAATGAGGAATGGGTTAAGCTGGGTAGGGATAGGACCGGTCCTGATTTTTGAGTGGCTCATGACCAAAAATTAAAATGTGGCGCTTAATTTCTCTTGCATGTAATCATAGCTTTTTTTTTTTTTTTTTTCCAACATGTAATCATAGTTTAATAAGAACAAAAAATTCTACACATGTATTTTCTTTTTGGCTTAAATATAGTAGTTTAATTGAACTAAAATAACAAATGCAAACTATTATATGGTTGACAACAAAAAAAAATCATCAAACTACAAGAATTTAACATTTTCTTGAAAAAGTGTTTGATTAATTGCATTTTTCTTGTTCCAAAGCCAATTAATAATTTTTAAATATGGGCCTTTATATTGTTAAAGATTGGAAGTGGTTTTTATTTGTGCCCTTATAATTTTGAACTCTCCAAAAATTACTTTTAAAATGTGCCTAAACAATTATATAAAATATATACAAATCTTAAAAAATTTGGGCCCCCTTAATCTAGAGCCCTAGGCCATCGCCCTCAGGGCCCATGCCTAGGGCCGGTCTTGGGTAGGGACATTTTTCAGTTTTTTTTAATTGTCCAAATATTTAGTTTTTAATAATTTATTAAAAATAAATCAAAACTTTTATACCCAAAATGTCTTTAGGGTGGGGCCTACTCGCAAGAGCCCAAGCTAGGTGTAGGTCCAGGTCGCCTGAGGAAGCAACTGGATCCCTCTATGAAGCCCAAAACCGACCTTCCCTAAAGCCACCCAAGCCCGATTGAGATAGATGGAGGCCACCCAGGCCTATGTGACAACCATATACCAAGGCCCCACGCACCGAACCATGTTCTGCACCTCTAAACACTTGATCCTAAGAGGTGTGCTGATCCCTAAGAGAGAGTAACCACGGGCTAAGATCACATAATGCGCCCAATTCAAAGATGCCACGTCATCCGAGGCCTAATAGTCCCACATCATAAGAGAACAAAAATGAGGACTCTCCTTCCCAATATAAAAAGGAGTACTTTTCACCTAAAATGGTAACTTGAAATCCCTTCATACTTCAGTACAGTACTTTTCGATCCCTCTTTGATGAAATATCTGACTTAGGCATCGGAGGGTGGTTGGTGGCCCCACCACCACCTCTAGTGATCCTTTCAATCATTCTTTCATGATATCAAAGTCCATCACCCGCAGCCTTACGCTGCTCCTGAAGCAAAGAGAAAGAAAATTTTGTATAAGTGAGTTCTTCAAATCCAAGAGGACCATTTTGAGGAATGGTGAGTCAAAAGGGCTTGGGCGCACTCTGAATTTGTGGTGCGAAAACCAAGCATCAACAAAAACAATAAGTCATGTGTCAAGTATGTGACTCTTTTGACAGAAAAGTGGATGAAATTCGAAAATTTGACAGTAAGGGTTAAATTGATTATTTATGTAAGTCTGAGTGCTAAATTGGATGAAAATTTTGTTTGGAGGGTTAAGTCTGATTAGGGTGATAGCGTAGGGGGTAAAATGGCTAAAAATCATTTTTACATTTCTATAATCCAAATGATTTAATGTTTAAATTTCTTTAACTTCTCCAATGCCCAGTTGTATGCTTGTAGTTTATTTAATTATAAGATAGACATTACCATCCAATTGCATCTCCAAGGGAGTAGGCAAACCACATCAGCATTTTCCTCCTCCAACAGAGTAGGTATCTCAATAGGCAAAATATGCATACTCCCCCCAACAAGGCAATGTTGCCTACGTCAAAATGAATAGGTATATCGGGTCCCACTTCCTTTTTACAATAAAATATCATGTCATATCCCTCACATGTGAAATGCAAAAGTAAATATAAAAGATAAAAATATACAATATGATAATGGTTTGTACAATTGCATTATCTAATCCTTTGGAGGGACCAACTTTTTTCATGAGGCAAATGGGTAGGCAATATGCCACCTAGGTTGTTATAGTACAATTTTGCCTACTTCCCTTACATACTCCATTGGAGATGCTCTAAGTCATTGACAACCCGAAACCAAACAACCCAAATCGTGCTCAGGGTCTTAGCTTTAGTATACTATGGTATGTGAAATTTTCATTTAAACTTAATTAGATTATTGTTCACCCCAAAATGGGCGAGTGTACTGTATCTTGACAGTATTGCCCTTGTATGTTAGACCAAACTACACAAGGAGCTTACTTTGGCCCAAGGAATGAGCCTTGGGGTAATCCTAGTAGCTTAATGAATAGGTGTGCCACTATTGGTGCTTGGCTAAGATAGAAAGATGTTTGATTGATCTGTTGTTTGAAATATGTAAGATGAATTTGCCCTCAATTTCTTAACTTCTAATCAAGTCATTGTGCTCCAAGTTGGGAACTGGCTCATATTAGTTCTTTTTTTAATGTGTGTATGATTGAGGACTTTGTTGATGCGAAAAATTGGTTCGGTACTCTTTAGCTCAACTTAGTGATTTTGGGCCTACGGTATGCTTATGGCCTCGGTAGAGCGTGTGATCTGCAATATGAGAAAACGCTTGGTAAGACCTAGGACACCGGTATGGTACCGGCCGAAGGCTCTCCGATGCTTAAGTAAGTTCGGATTTAGTAAATTAAACTGACAGATCAATAGGCTTGTATGCCGTTAGTTCTCATTACCTCTATTTTGGGATAGTTGGTCTCCTTTATAGGCCTTGGGAGATGTGCATTTTGTTTAGAATTCCGATGTGGGACTGTGGACGTCGATTGTGAGCGTGCCACGTGTCCCAGGGGAGGGCGTTGCCCTAATGGACGGATCGGTAGGCTAGGTGCCGAAGGCAACTTTAACCAGGCTCGATTTTGTCCACGTGTCTTGTTCTTATTGGCTGTTCATTTTGGTATAAACAGACTTCAATATTTTATTTTATGTGCTGGAATAAAAATGTTTATCACAAAAAAAATGCAAATAGAATATCAAGAGCCTAAATCTGGGAAGTTGGCCCTAAATCAAGCAAGTTCTCCAATGTAAGTAGGTATTGTTAGAGTTGCCTAATTTGGGTCTTGAAAGGTGAATGAAAATAAACAAATTGTTTATAAGTTTAAAATGAGTGAAACTTGGAACTGAAGATTTCTCAATTTAGCCCAATACGGAAAGATTAAAGACGAACTAATGAATTTAAAGAGACTAGCCTAGCAACTAGGAATCATACCAAGTGTTGGCAAAGCAATTATTAAAAGATACCTCAGAAGTTGTCAATTCGAAATATTAATACAAGAGAAATGCATTTGAATTCAATGAGATCAAGTGTTGATCGAGTTTAAAGTCTTTTTCTTAGAGAAATTGTGTGTTCGTGCTCTTCCAACTTGCTAGCGTATATAGCCTTCTTGGTGTTTGAATCTGTACGTTTGATGACGAGATGGCTGAGTTTGCTGTCAATCCTCCTTTTAAAGGTGAGCTGGTGAACTCTAGTGCTTTGATCCTTGCATTGACGATGAGAACTGGCCTCAGCATGATCCTTTACTAACAAGTTGGTTCAGTAGGGCTTTAACGCTCAAATCACATTTAATGTAGTTGTTCAGTTCTCAATTTACCATCTTGATATAGATTATGATGCTTTTGGAGATTTGAAAAGATGAATCAAGAGAATAAAACATGTCAATTACGAGTTTTGAATTATTGAGTTACAAAGTGTTGATGAATACACACAGTCTCACATTGGAAACTTAACAAAATAGAAAGTCTCATTTAATGAATGGCTCCACTCCTAATAATATCGAGGCCTTTTGTATAAAATCCCACACCTGCTAAACAGGTGGTTAAGTTGGGGACAATATCGATGTTACTAGTAGTGTACCAAGAGCCCGTCCCTTTAAAATCTTAACACAAAGTAAAAGGAGAATACAAGAGTCAGAATTATAAAACAATAAAAATGTACCTAAGGAAAAACTAAAGTAAAATCAATCAAGAGCGTTTCTGGAATTGATGATTTCCTTGGACAAATAGTTTCTCAAAATCCGTATATTTACATACGAGAAATGTAAGAATTTAAAGTGTTTTGTGTTAAAATACAATAAAACAAGTATTGTATCTAGTGAAACTTTGAAAGTACTAACAGATACCTTTAATGAAAAATTACTAGAGGAAAAAAAAAAATTTATATATATATATAAAGAGATAAATTGAGAAAATGAAATAATTAAGCAAAACACCAATCACCTCTGATGTTGAAAACTAAATGAAAAGGCGACACGTGGAGGGTGTGCAAGGGACTAATAATATGATTTTATTTTTATTTTTATGATAGAATATATGAAGAATTATTTGAAGGGCTTTTCATAAATAGGCTCATTCTAACATGACATATTACAAAAACCCTTATAGAGCCTATTTGGAGAGAAATACCCAAAACTAGCCACTTGTCATTTTCTAATTCGTTCTTAGTGCATTAAAGTTTTCTAAGAACCAATTAGAAAATAACAAGTGATTAGTTTTGAATTTTTCTCTCCAAATAAGCTCTATATGGACATTTGTATAATATGAGCTTATTTATAAAAACTAAAAAGAAGTACAAAGGTGCTCGCAAGCCTTGTTCGCATGATGCAGCTAATTTTTTTCAATGATTTAGTGATCAATTTGACAAAAAAGAAAGGGATTTATTGATCAATAATTAAAATATAGTATTTTAAAGTAAAATTTTTTTATTTATACAAAATTAAATGATGTTAAATAAAAGTTGAATGTACACAGCATCTTAGGAAAGGACATAAATTTAAAAGGCAAAAAAATAAATAAATAATAAAAAAGGAAAAGACATCATTTTAATTTTAATTTTTAAAGTACAAAAGGGCGGTGTCCTATGATAATTTAAACATGGAATGGAAATTCACATGATTGTTCTCTACATAAACATATTGGTAAGTTGTGAATATTATCTTTTAAATTATGAAGAGACATGTTTTTTTTTAAGAAATGGAATTCAATCATAGAATCAAAGTAGCGTACATAGAACAACATGAAACAGTGGCCTCATTAAAACCTTCATGAGGGACAAACCTTAGGGTAGGAAAGAGTATCACACATGTCATAAACTAACAAGAGAGTCTGAAACAGTCACGTAGGACCAATGCTAGAGCAAGATAAAATAAAATAGCAAACTGACACATAGACCTTCAACACAAAGACCTCTGACGAGAACACTGCCACACAATCCAACTGTCAAAAGAGTCCTGCTGTGAAATTATAGTCCTTTGCACAGCCAAAAGACAATGAGAACATCTGACAGAGAACACAATATGCCAAGAAGAAAGAAAACAACCACTAAGCACACCATCTCCAGCCACCTCCAATAGCAATTGGGGATGAAAGAAGAGAAATCTACAATGAGCAACACAAAAAAGAGACTAACCGCAAACAGGTTAGAAAAATAAATAAATAAAAAAGCCCCAAGCACGCCGTATCATCTCAACACTGACAAAGAAATCTCCTATGAAAACAAAGTTCTTTAGACAAGTGGAGAATGAAAGATTAGTTAGGGAGAATGAAGAAAACACCACGCAACAATAACAAAATTGGCCTAACCACTTAACTTGAACACGGAGATCATGCATAAGAGCATTCGCGGGATGCCAAGCCCAAAAATAATCCAAGAACACATTAAGAAAGGAGTCTAGGAGAATCCACTGGGCCAGTCTCCATAGGAAGACATAAGTTCCCCGCAAACGTTTTCTTTCTTTTTGAGGTAATTAACTTTTGATTGACTATTGTTATTATAAATGCTTCTTTATTTAACCATCCAATTTTAAAATTTTATTTAAAAGCAGCTGGCATATGCAATATGTTCAGAAATAAAATATGATCTTTTCATGTATAAGGATTCTTTCTTTCATACAAATTATGTCGTTTTAAGTCACTTGTTTTTTTATTAATAGGGGAGTGAATATTTGAATTTCAGACATTTTTTAATATTAAAAAAGAAATATCACGTACTAGTCGCTTTATCTTTTAAAAGAACCTATTTTGGCTATTTTGTGCCAATAAAATCTGCTGTGCTGTGCTGTAATTTTAGTGGTGAAGTAAATCAGATGAACATTTTATTAAAAAATCAAACGGAATAAATAAATTATAAAAAGAAAAACTTCTTTTTTTCTCACTGTAAATCGGTGAGGTTTTTATTCTTCCTATTATTGGTTTGGGCCCCAATTGTCACTCGTGCATGAAAGTGATGGACACTTGGCTTATAGCCATAAAGCATGCAATGCCACTGTCAATGACAGTGATGCAAATATGCGCTTCTTTCTCTGGGAATCTGCTACTGCTGACACATGTAACTGCCTTTCTCGGAGAAAGACTTTACTGGTCCATATGGCGATAGAGATAGCACTACTAAGTTTTCCTCCCTTTCTTGGTACCACACTGCCATTAAAGCAAAGCGTCTTTCTACATGGGATGGAGGACTAACCATAATACATTACACGTGGCCTCCTCTTGATAAAGTTTTATGCAAGAATTTTTTGTGCTTTTTGAGCCTTGAAGTTGAAGATATAAATTTTAAAAAAAAATACTTTGTGAAAATTAGAATATAAATTTTTGGAACAATTAATGTTACAAGTTGCAACAAGCTGCGTCTGACAGGTTCTCTCTGTCACACAGCAAAACTAGTCATAGGTTGTGGTTGGTGCGTTTCTGTTGTGGAAGTCTTTGTCAAATCAAGGGAGAAAAACGTTTTGTTTCTCATGGACTTTGGACATAAAGCTATTCTTGGATTATAGGTGTTGGAGTTTCCAAAGCAGAAGTTGAAGTTTCAAACCCAAATTCCATTTTGAGTGTACGCTAGCAAGATATAAAGATCACGCCAGTGAAAGGTGAGGGTCTTTTCTTGATTGGTTTTGAGCTTTTAAAAAAAAGCTGAAATGTTTACGAGTTCTTTTAATTTTCAAGCCCAAGTTTTTTTAAAACTTTTTGCATGAGTTTAATTTTTCTTCTAGACTGCGAAATTAAGTGATTTTGCTTCTGAGTGTTTGGTTTTGAAAGTACTTTTGAAACTGTTACAAGTCTATGAGTTGGAAAGTATGGTTCAAAGGTAGGAATTTCATTGGCCTTGCTGCTGAAGTGAAACGTACTTCTTTGTCTCCATGATTTCTTCTGATGGTGGATATAGAATTTCTAAAGCTTCTATAAGTTTCTCGGTTAGGATATCAACTGTTGAACCCAATTCTTTATTTGGTGGTCAGCTCTTTGATATCTTTAGTCAACTAATTTTATTAATTCTCTGCAAGGATATTTGATACTGTTTGAATTGCTTCTGTATTTCATCATTTTTGGGCACTTCTGGAAAATGGTTATCTTGTTTTTCGAGTTGAATGCCTCGGCCTCGGTTCTGCAAGCAACATAATTATGAGTTAACACTATATATAATCTGCAGGGGCTGCAGCACAATTTGTGGATTCTTTTCTATAAACAACTAGTTCAGTAACCATCCCAGTTAAAACCCGATTCATTAAATCAGCTATCTAACTGATGGCTGAAGAAGATTATTCATATTCCAATGGAAACAAAAGCAAAACTTCTATCTACATTTTCTTCAAGGATTGCAGGTATCATTTCGATTATTTTATGCCTGTTCATTTCTTTTTCCTGATTAGTTTGGTTTGATAGTTAAAAGGTTCTGTTGTTAGCAGACAAGCAATGGCATATATTTTCGATAAGCAACAAAGCTTTTACTCTCATCCATTGGCTAATCTAACATTATTATTCAAGCTAGACCAGTTCAGAATTTATGTGGTCTTTGCCTGCAAGAGCCATTATTAAAAATATTTTTTATTGCAATTTGGACAACCAATGCTTGGATTGTCTTTTCTATGGGCAGGTTTGTTTTAAATTTGGACAAACTTGGCTTAGAAATAGCGTCGATTGCATTGCCTGCAGCACTGGCTTTGACAGCTGATCCAATTGCTTCTCTAGTTGACACAGCATTCATTGGTCAAATAGGTACTTTGCTTCTTATTCTTTTCATTTTGAACTGTGCATACATTCTTCCATCTGAAACAAGTTTTTTTTTTTTTTTTGCTTTGGGTAACAAAAACAAATTTGATTGAAAAAATTCAAGTTTGTTTCTTTAAATGATAAGGATGAGGATAAAATGAAATATAGTGTCTACATGAGAGGCTAATGTGTAAACATATCCACATTCACAGTCCACTAATAGCCTATCCTTCAAAAGTGGACCAATTACCACCTGCTAAATATCAGTCTTCAATCTGAAATGAAATTTTGTGGCTGAACCTTGTATCTTTGTTAAAATTTACAGTTGTGGAAATTTAATATCCAAGTTGTCTTAATGTTAAAGGTCCGGTGGAGCTTGCTGCTGTAGGAGTTTCTATCGCTTTGTTCAATCAAGCATCAAGAATTGCAATATTCCCTCTTGTTAGTGTCACAACCTCTTTTGTTGCTGAAGAAGATACAATTGGAATAGCGAGTCCCGAGGCAAACCAGAACGATTACCTCGAAACAGGTTCATCAATCAATGGTGAAACTAAACAGTTGATCCCAGAAAGGGGTATGCCTCATGCCTTTTTTTTTTTTTTGGTTACAATGCTACATCTTTTTTCCACAATAAACCATGCATTCTGTAAAGACTTATGGAATATGATTTCATCAAGCTTTCCTCTTCATTACAAGATATTCTTTTACTGGTTTATGAAAACTTCTTACATGATAGTTTTCTCTTCTTCCGTTTTCTTTGTCAGGAACTGATCAGAATGCATACAACTCAAACCCAGTTGGTGCAAGCTTTGAAATAGTTACAACCAATCTTCAAAAGAGGTACATCCCATCAGCGTCATCAGCAATGGTTATTGGCAGCATCCTTGGCCTCATCCAAGCCATATTCCTCATATCAGCAGCAAAACCTCTATTGAACTTTATGGGGGTCAGTTCTGTAAGTTAACCATCTTTATGCTTTTATTTTATTTTATTTTATTTTATGTTTCATTTTGACATACATTTTACTTAAGAATTTGTTGTACCAAGCGCTAATATACTACTATAACTTCTAAGAACAGAAAGAACTATTGTTTGTTTAGGATTCCCCTATGCTAAAACCTGCACAGCAGTACTTGATGCTGAGGTCGCTTGGTGCTCCTGCAGTTCTTCTTTCACTGGCTATGCAAGGGGTTTTCCGTGGGTTCAAGGATACAAAAACTCCTTTATATGCAACCGGTATACCTTAATGAAGCTGCACTTTAGATTCGATGCCATCTTTTTCAAATAAATATAGTCTTGATCGTGTTCTAATCAATTGTCTGTTTTAATTTAGTGGCAGGAGATGTAACAAATATAATTTTAGATCCAATATTTATGTTTGTTTTCCGTCTGGGTGTCAATGGTGCAGCTATTTCTCATGTTATATCTCAGTAAGTTTTATCGAACTCATCTCCATATGTTTTCGGTCCTCTTGTGGGTTTTCTAGAATTCTGCACCGTGTGTACCAGCGTGCCTCTTATCATTGATATGTTCATTATAGGTACTTAATATGCGTCATACTCTTGTGGAGATTAATGGCTCAAGTTGATCTATTACCCCCAAGTATCAAACATCTCCAATTCAGTCGGTTTCTTAAAAATGGTGAGGATTTAATTCTTTAATAAGCAGTGGTGACACTTACATGCATGTTTTATACAATCTAGAACTTTGCTTTTGTTCTGAGGAGCTATACTCCTTAGGCCTTGGTTTTAGTGAGCAGAAAACGTCGGAAGCATGACTTTAAAATGCTGAGAATACAGCATAGGAAATTTGAATAACATCCACTGAAGTATTTACTAACACGATCGAAATAGCTAGTTCTTTCAAATTTATATTTATAGCTGAATAAATTTCAGTACATGTTGAGAGAGAGTAGCATGAATTAGTTGATACCCCATTAGTCCTTTCTTCACTCCAGGTTTTCTTTTATTAATGAGGGTCATTGCTGTTACATTCTGTGTAACTCTGGCTGCATCATTGGCTGCGCGGCAGGGACCGACACCCATGGCGGCATTTCAGGTCTGCTTGCAGGTTTGGTTGGCAACTTCCCTTCTAGCTGATGGACTGGCTGTTGCTGGACAGGTTGGAAAACATTACTTTAATAAATGAAACTACTGCAATGATACACCAAATTAGTTTTAAGACAAAGACCAAGAAGATGAAAATCACAGAAGCACATTGTTTGATCAGCAATTAAATTCTTCTTAAATTTTTTGTGAAACTGAGTTGAACTTTCCGAAGCTCAAATCTTGCTGCAGTGAATGGTTTTTAAATCAATAAAAGAACTTATTTTAACAGCCCCTATTTGATTTGGATGTGTATGACAATTATTTCAGTGTTTCAGTTTCTTTTCTATGGACTGAAAAGGTTATAATCCCTTCCCACTTTCAGGCAATACTTGCTAGTGCATTTGCAAAAAAAGACTATGCCAAGGCAACAGCTACGGCGTCACGAGTGTTACAGGTGTTTACTAATATTTCTGAAGTGTCAAATATGTGTTCCATGTGATGTTGGTTTCTCTAAAAATTCATAAATACATTTAAACTGCAGTTGGGATTGGTTTTGGGGTTGATGCTCGCAGTCATACTTGGAGTAGGGTTGCAGTATGGGGCAAGGCTATTTACAAAAGATGTCGATGTCCTACGTCTTATCAGCATAGGCATTCCGGTTAGCCCCCTTCTCTCCAAAAACAACACAGTATTTCAGGTTACTTTTCTTCAATCCCAAATGACATTTTGAACCAACTGTCTTCAAATTCATATCAGTTTGTTGCAGCTACTCAACCCATCAATGCCTTGGCATTTGTTTTTGATGGTGTCAACTTTGGAGCATCTGATTTTGCATATTCAGCCTTTTCCATGGCAAGTCTTTAGTCCCTTTCTTGCAATACAATTAATAATGTGAACTCATTTCTTTTTAACTCATATAATGCTTTTTTTTTTTTTTTTTTTTTTTTTGAAAAAAAACTTAAAATTTGCATTATGTCACCAACTTAGGGTTGTTTTGTACGCTAAATGTCTCCAAATGTGAAAACTCTTCTCTTCTTTGCTGTGGAGCCTAAAGGAAAAGGACTACATTCAATTACTTTGTACAACGGTAAAAAAAAATTACTTTGTACACAGGTTAACTTGATGATCATCATTCTCTCCAGGTTGTGGTGGCTATTGTCAGCATCTTTGTTTTGTTTATTCTCTCCTCTACCAATGGATTCATTGGAATCTGGGTTGCTTTGACCATTTATATGAGTCTTCGAGCATTTGCCGGATTTTGGAGGTATGTTTTTACAAAATTTAGCACATACGAGCATGCTCACACACACAAAATTTTCCCATGCCCGAACAGACCATTTTGCTATGGAATTGCAGGATAGGGACAGGAACAGGACCTTGGGAATTCCTACGGGCGTAAATGGACGCTGGTTTACTCAATTGGAAGTTCAAGAGTTTCTTTGCTTCCATTGTTGCATGATTTCGACTTGATTGCTTGAAAATTTTTACCTTGAGATGTTCCAAGAAATCTCAGATTACCTTGTTACATGAAGAGCAATCATACAAGGAGAAAATTTGCTCGTTACTTATAATATCAGGGGAATCTTTAATGAAATTCTCAGCTATGCAGGAGAGTATTTTCAAGAAAGGATAACACATTCTCTGTATATTTTTTTTCATACAATTGCAACCTAATAAGTGCCTAAACAGTCAAATAGAAATTGAAGGCACATGCAATTTAAATGGAACTATTTTGGCGTCATTTTAATGTGGGGATTCAACAAACATTTGAAGTTAAGACACCTTATGTTCGGTGACTAGGATTGGATTTGATACATAAACCTTGGAATAGTAGAGAAGGGATTTCCAGAGAAAGGGGAGCTGTTTTTTTTTATAAAAAAATTAATAAATCTTTAGAGTTATTCTAGACCAGTACAAGGAAATGGTTCCACATCACATCTAATTATCACCAGGAAAAAAAAAAAAATTAATATAAAAAAATGCCACATCCCACGTCTGCTAATCTCAATGAAAAGTGAATGAAAGAATCCATATAAAAAGAAGTTTCCACCTCTCAAATCAAAAGTGCAGCACCCACCATACAATTGGGATCCACCTTACCATAGATTCTCATGTTTTCATGAAACATGGATAAGGAAACAAACAAAAGGAGAGGAAAAGCAAATGCAGAGACAATCAAGGATGATAAATAATTGGGATATTGGAGCAGTAATTTAGACGATAAGAAAATGTACTTTACATCAAGGAACCAAGCGTCCCAGATTCTATCAGCATCTGCCTCTAAAATAATTCATTCAGATATGGGACACATCTGCAGTGCCATCTTTCTCTTTCTTGACAGAATATGTTCTGGTTCGTACAAGGACCATCTCAAAGCATTGATAGAACACAGGGAAAAAATAAAAAGGAATACATTTCTTCCTCAATTCTGTTTTACAGTATTACAGATGTATCTGAGATTGGAAAAAGGAAAAAAGTTCCCGATAATTATTCGGAAAACCATACTGGTAGGGCAAATGCTTCTGCAGTTTTTGCTTCGCCTTGATGAAGCATGTAACATATTTAATGAAAAAATAATTTGAGGGGGAAATGAAATAATTAAATTATGATAGACTTGGGAGAGAAGTTCCATAACCTGGGATGGTCTTCGCGTAACCCAAATGGGAATTTTCATCCCTTCTTGACTTCTGTAAAATTAATAAATTTAAAAAATGGGGTATATGATGATGATACTTTTCTTTTGGCTTTGTCCAGTCCTTTCCTTCTATTGTTTGTTACTGTTACCTTCTTAACTGCCACTGTAGCCACCAACTAAAAGAACATATAATTCTGTTGTAACTAGATCTCAGTAAAAATGGTTTCATTTTCACTATGCAACAGGTTGATGTACCTGCAACTGCTGAATCCAAGCTTTGGGAACTGAATGATAATTATTTTCACTGGGAGGTATTCAATTAGAACAATCAATGGACAGCAGTGTGCCTGATTCTGGAGCAGATGCTACTTCCTTTACGTCATATGGTGATTCCTTCACCAGAGATTGAACCCATGAAACATCAGGCTCTTCCACATTATGTTCACCAGAACGGAATTTGGTTAGATGGCCCAGTTCATCTGTTTGAACAGACCAATCTAGTTTCCCATTGGCAGACTCCCATTTGGACAAAGAAGGTACAGGGGAGCCAACAGCACCATTAGATCCAAGTTCATGAGGGAGGTTAGATCCAACATCACGTGCACTGAAGCTGTAAAGCTGTTGCAGCTTCTGCTTCTCATGCTGAGCAAGAGCAGAAACCCTAGAGCCTATTGGAGATAGAGGCTCTATGCTTCGATATGACATCATCCTCGGTGAGGAAAAATCAAATGAAGCTTGCAAGAGATTCTGCTCAAAGGTCCTTGGGGAAAATGCATTTGTTCTGATAGGAGATAAAATTGTTTGTTGCTGCTGGAGTTGATTGCAAACTGCTGGTTTATTTGACGGGAAGAAAGCGTATGAATTCACAAGATGGTCAGTCAATCGAGGGGATGAGACCTGGGCAGAGAAAAGCTCATTTAGATTTGAAGGTGTCAAGGTTTCTGGATGGAGAGGACGACTCACAGAGGAAGTATTGATGTATGACTGCGAGAAGGAAGACACATCATGAAGGGGCTGCTGTTGTTGCAGTTCAAAATTATGCAACAGGTTAACCTCTTCAGTAGGAATATCTTTTGCATTAAGAGAAGATCTCAAACGGCTTGCTCGAAGATTGCTCTCTGGGAGATGCAAACTGGGGATATTTTTCTGAGGCCATGCCATGCAAGAGTCAGAAATACCATTACTAGGAGATATGGGTGGAGAAAAGGGAGAAGGTAGCATAGCCTGCACTGCTTTGGGGGAGCCAGGTAGGAGGTTCAAGGCTGCAGCCATGTCCATGAAAGCAGCAGCAGAGATGGCTGAATGAGGGGATGGCATGGCAGATCCAGTAGAAACATACACAGGTCGCATTTCCTCAGGTTTGTGGGCAAAGAAGCAAACCTGGCGTAAGCAACTCGTGCCATCTTTGCAGAGTCGAGTCTTATATTGTGCTGGATGTAGCCAGCACTCAAAAACCCCATGAGCATATTCACATAAATCTCCACGCTTACATGTTCCTTTTCGATAATCCAGGCATGGCATACAGCTATAGTGGAACTTCCTCGGGTCCCTTCTCCTTGCATTCTCTCCAGGATGCACAAAAGGGCATTCAGTCCAATCATGTGAATAGGCTCGTGAACAAGGCCGGATCTTGAATGAAAACATCCGAAACTCATCCGTAGCATAAATACTATTCTTGATGTTGGGAAGCGAAGGATCGAAGGGGTATTCTTTCTTTTCAGGTGCTGAAGAAACATGAATATCATCAGAATTACATGTTGAATCAGGGATGGATGATGGCAAGGAAGCATTTTTCAGAGACGATGACAGAGATGGTGAACTAGATCTAAAGCAAACATTTGAAACATGGAGATCCAGCTGACAGGCTGAGCCATCATATTGTAAGAGCTCTTGAAGCACAACCTTCAGATTGGAACAATTCAGAGGAGCAACAATAACATCAAAAGGGCAGCATCCATTGGCATCAATAGCATTGGGATCTGCACCAGCCAGCAGAAGAATCTTGACAGTGTCAACAGCGTTTTCAGACCCACCAGAAGCAGCACAGTGAAGCGCAGTGCTCTTATCTCCACAGGGAGAGCAATTTACATCTGCCTCTGAAAGAGAAAGAATCAGTTTCACAACATCAACACTACCATATTTAGAAGCAACCATTAATGGGGTCCTATGCTCAAGAACCATTCGTCTCGAAGCCCTGTCGCAACCATACCAGAGTCCAATTTCATTAACAATAGAAGCCTCACTAATAGATTGCTTAAAGCCCTCAACATCATTATCGGCTGCAAGCTCAAGCAAACTGCAGAAAGAATGTTCAGTTTCAAGTACTTTGATCGGATTAGCCATGGGTTTATTCACAGACTCAGTTTCCTGAGAAGATAATGGAACTGGAGACTCTGGACTTAACTGCTCCAGGACACCACACATGCTTCAATTAATCAAAAAATTTACCTGAAAGAGACACCATATCCAAAGAGAATCATATACCATAATACCAAAGAAAATAGAGAGCCATATACTTCCCACAAGAATAACACATATGAAAACAATTTGGAATTGTAATCTGATAATTGTTCTTCAAAAGATCCCTCTGCAAAAGAGAAAAGAATATACTTTGGTCCATATTCCAGTACCTTAAAATAATTCCTAGAGAAAGAGGTAGAAATCAGTAACAAAAGAGACTTGAAAACACCCCCCAGAAGACCAGAACGGTCAAGGAAGAACAAGAAATTCCTTGAGAATTATTTACAAATATGGAAAGGAAAATTAGCTGAAATTATAATGTGCTTAACTTGGAATTCCGAGACAATTTAAGGTTTGGACCCAAAATCGCTAGAGAATCTCGTTATGACAGGAATATCATAATAACAATAAAATTACTTAATAAACCCAAAAGTTACCATTTCAAGCCAGCTTACACAAAAGTCCAAGATCAAACCAACATACATTTTCCCTTTTTTCTCTAATTTTTCAGAACGTGTAATCAAAACAATCAAAGTGGAGCACATGAAAGTTCTATAAATAAAAAATAAAAAAATAAAGTTGTAAAAAATAAAGAACAGAAAAAGATAGCAAGCCTGTGGTGTGCTCTGCTTAGTAAGTTTGAATGTTCAATTATATGAAAATGGGTATTTTTGCTTTCTTGTTCTGTCTTTTTTCCGCCTTGATATTAGTTTCAGTCAGTTAAACAACGAAAATTCGAATTTGAAACCTTCTGTATTTTCCCATACTTTCTAAGTAACCAAACGGAAACCGAACGCACGCCAAGCACAATGTAACCAAAATTGAAATCGCCAACATACAAAACCAGCCCCAGTGATCAAGTTCCAAAATGTACATATCAACCACTCAATAAACACTATAATTTTCCATCTAATCCAAAAATAAATAAATAAATAGAGAGAAACGAAGATGGACTTACAGAGTGCACAAACATCAGACCCAATGAACTGTACGAACCGCATTTAGCGAAAGGCGAAGTAAAAGCAGAGAACGAAAACTAGTGCTGGCAACGCCTCAAGTTCCCGGCGAAGATGACAAAGAGAAGAAGATTGCGAGCAGAGAAGCTCTGTTCCCATGGAGCAGACAGAGAGAGAGAGAGAGAGAGAGAGTGACGGAGTTTTCAAATGAAGGTGAAATGGAAAGAGTGTTGAGTTTGGGTTGAATATATGTGATGGCATGGAGGAGTTGGGGGTTGAAATTTTTGGGGTGGGTTGGGAGTAGAGGTGACTGGCTGAAGGGGTAGACGGTGAAGCAGAGTAGGTGAGAGGGAATGAGGTTTGGTAACCGGATAAAGCGGTGGACCCTCCTAAATGTTGGATTTGATGGGTTTTGGGCCTTTTTCTCGATTTCTTCATTCGGATTGTTGGAGGAGCGGGACTCGGGAGCCTTTTTGTATTCGCTTTTCTTCTTTTCCTTTGGAAGGGTGTGTAACATTCCAATTCAATTCGCCCAAAATGACCAATCCAATTTAATTTTAATCGGTTTTGATGATTTGGGGATTAGATTGGATTGCTAATTTTTAAAAATGACATGATTGGATCGGATGATGTATTTGTTTATGAGAATCCAATCCAGTCTAGTTTATTTCATGCTTATTTTGCTTGAGTAAGTATTTGTAATTGAAAATTTTATGAACATTTTAAGTCACTTGATGTAGTTATGTTTAATATATTATAGAATCAAAATAATTTTCTCTAGCATTTCATCTCTATTTTACATTTTACATCTATTAATATGTTTGATTATATTAAAACTAATGTTAAATGTTTCATATTTCATTATTGTCTTTGTTCATTACCAAAACCTATCATCCAATCCAATATCAATGGTATCGGATTCGATTGGATTTAAACCTTTGATCTAATCAAATTGGATTGGAAAAATCAAAATCCAATCTATATTGGATTGGATGCAAATAGGCTAAATTGTATTGGTTTCAAACCGACGCACACTCCTAGTCGAAATTTTGTACTCGCTTTCGTTTGAACGTGTAAAGAGTTGTTCGGGCTCTAAAATGGTGGATGGAACCCTACCAAGGAATATTTAGGGTACCTTTCGCAAAATATGAGCTTTAAACAAACAAAGAAATAATTATATTTATAAATTAGGCACCTACACCATAAGCCATAAGGGGCAATACAAATAGCGAAAAATGGTTAACATAAACATAGAAAGCATAATAAACACGTAGGGTTAATCCATATTCATGAATCACAATGCCTAAAACTACTAATACAACTACAAATTTTGAACTCTCATAAGTAGAAACTACAAGTAGAGACTACTACAAACAAACGCCCAACTCATAAAGAGTTGATGCAATTATTACAATATGAGCAGAATTGGAGACAAACGCGGTGGCTGAGTGGCTTTTACTCACTTGTTGTGTGTTCACAATAAGAGCTTCTATACACGAAACACTATATTTGTTATTAACCTATTTTGTGTTAATGAATGTTTATGTTATGTTAGTTTATTTATTTATTTATTTATGAACATTATTGTTGAAAACAGAACTTAAATTTTGACAAGATTCTAAAAACATTTTATTTCATAGACATGATTGCCTTCAAGGGTGTGCAACTGGTGCCACTACACAGGGCCCCAGAAATTTCGTCACGTGTATAGATTATATATGTTATATATATGCCATTGTGCAATATATTTAGACAATTGTGTGTCTAGTAAAGTTAGTTTGCTACCCGTGTACTTTAGTTAGTGATACTATGACTCAAACGAAAACCATTTTAATACTAAAGGTAAGGGTCTCACTATCATGCAACCGATACCCAAGCACATGTCGTGCCACTAAAGGAGCATTCTAGTTAGGGGTGAACTTGGTTCAGGTGTTCACCCGTTTTGATTTGTCTCCTGTGATGGTAGGGTAAAGTTCCCCATTGTCTTGAAAACCATGAACTGGTCAACAAGTCAACTTTCTTTAGTGTGCGAGCGTGCCACTACTAGCAATGAAAATCCTAGCAAACTTCTTTAAAAATAAATCACTTGCGCCCCAAGTTACTGATTTTTGAACAAGCGATTGTGAATTTGGGTGAGGAATATCTCCCAAGTAAGTTCTTTTCCTGCCTCAGACTGGTGAGGACTTCACAATTTTTCATAGTACAAAACTGGTAGTTCTGGCCAAAATAAATGATAACAGAGTGAATCGCTTTTAGGTAGAACTCCCTTTTACAAAGCTCAAAAGGGAAAAACTGACTATAAAAAGACAAAAAAAAGGCTGTGCTTCCATTTCTGTCTGGGTAGATGCTTCTGTTCTGGGCTGGACTGGGTATGCCTGTGCTGGACTGAACTTTCAACAACTTCAACTACTAGGCTTCAGCTGCAAATCGATACCAAAGCTTGAGTTTGGCAGAGCTTTAATCTATTTCAAGCCCTGGAAGGTTTTTGGATGGGCAAAACTGGGACTTCTTCAGTCTAGAAAGGGGGCAGAAGTGGCTGGACTTAAGCTGGAGCTGTACTGTGGTACCTGTGCTGCTTAGTCAAGGCTCTCCATAAATTTGTTGAGGTTTTCGTATTTGTGAAAACTCAAACTCTGCGTGCCTTGGTTTTGCTGAACCAAATTTGTAACGAGAGAAATCTCGTTTTAATTGATTTTCTTCTAAGTCTGAAAACTAAAAGCTTTGACTTGTAGCTGGCTTTTCTTGTGGCTTAGCTAGCTTTTGGTTGCTTCAATTTGTTTGAAGGTTCCCTGAGATCAAGTGATCATTTTGAGTGTTTGTCTTTTGACTGGTTTTTTGGTTGTGTTTTTTGTATGTCCTTGCTTTGCTCACTCTCTCTTGTATTTATAAGAAATGCTTTTGAGAGCGGGAGTTTTGATTCTTTTAATAATGGGCGGCAAACAATCTCAAAAGATCTTTAGTTTTTAAAAGAAAAAGAAAGGGAGTTCTATCCATTTTCTGGCAGTAAGGCCCTCAATGATTATTTCCTGAGACAGTCACTTCCCTGTATTTTGATGGAGCGCCATACCTCCTTTTTCCAATCTAACTGCTTTTCAAACCGTGATGGTGAGTATGATTTTCCATTTCAGGAACTCCTTGTTTCCTGCTTATCTTTCTTTTTAGAAAACGAAGTCCGCGTATCCTTTGGAAATGGTGCCTTCTTTGGAGCAGAGAAAATATCTCTGGATAAATAAAACGGATTTTGATCTCTTGGCAGCAGACTTTTTCAAAGATTTCTTCTTTGCACCTGCCCCTGTTTAACTTCAGTTGAAATTGTTGACTTTTCCAAGTCAGGGGTCACTTGGGTCTGTTCTTTCTTTCTTTAAATTAAAATTTTTAAATTTAAAAAAAATAAAAAAAACCTCCCAGGCCCATTTTTGGTTTTTAAGCTCAATTTGGGCTTCTTCGAGGCCCAGGCCATTTATGCGGTTTTAATAGTTTTTGGGCTTCCTTCGTTGGGCTCGAATGCACAATCTAGGCCTGATTTCGTTGGTGGTTGTCAAAATGGACGTGGGCTTTTTGACTTTGGACTGGGTACGCCAAATTTAGGCCCAAACATCAGGAACTGAGAATTTTTTAGGCAAGCAGAAATTGACCGACATTTGGCGATATTCCCATATTTGGGACTGGTCCCGACCTGGCAAGAGTCGGTTAACCATAGATCAGTAGGACTGACAAAGCGGTTAGTGTAAAAAAAAAAATGGCAACACCGAATTGGGCCGTTTTGTGCCCAAATTTGTAATTATTTGGGTGTTTTATGTTCCTTATTATTAGCTAGCATGCCTTTTGAACCCAAGCATATATTCCTTCTTTAAAGAGTCAAATAACTTCATAGGGCAAAAAAAACAAAAACTCACATTGCATCAAAGAGATATACATGAAAAAAATTACACCTTCACTACTAAAACCACTCAAAAGAAAGGCCTTAAATTTTGTAAACTTCGCACATGAAACAAAAAGGATTATATACAGTAACCCCCCCCCCCCCCCCCCCCCCCCCCCCTCTCCCCTTTTTTTTAAAAAAAAAAATTATGAGGGTCATTACAAACTCATACCCAATGTTTATAGACCCGTTTAACCAGTACACAAACTTCACGAAACTTTTCAATATACACCCTCCATTACTAAGTCCGTCAAGAGAGGCGTTAAACCGTGGCATGGAAAATGTAAATCCCATTTTTTATATTGATGTGGCACAAAAAATTAATTAAAACTAATAAAAAAAATGAATTTCCTTTTATAAAAAATTACTTTTTATAATTATAATAAAAAATAAATAAATAAACCTAATCTAGAATCCTACCCACCGCCAGCCGCTCTCACCAACCCACCCCCAGCCTCAATTCTCCATACCCACCATAACTCACAAGCCCACCTTCATCCCAGCCACCACACCATACCTCATTTGCCTTTCAATAGCCTCCTAATTATATCATCCAATAATACACCATTATCCATCATCCCCTCTATTGTCATAATCATCATCTTCTTTGCCTTTTTTGCTCCAACCAATGCACCAAAGTCTCAAAAGAACCAAGATTGAAATTCTCAAAAATTAGAGAAGCAAATATTCTTACAATGATACTATCTTCCACAAGTTCTCGGCTTTACTCCACACACATGATAAATGAACGAAATCTTTAAGCAACGCTATTATGAAATCGAATGAGAGAGGGTAGGGTACTTGCAAAAGGTATTCCGACACTCAAGTTAGTTTTTGTATGTATTTGAGTGCACAAGTTAATTCGAAATCGGATATCTTCTTCTGGTTGCGAAACTTCATCTTTATACCTTGTGAAAGCCTTGGGATGCAAGCTCCACTTTGCACATCCTATGCCCACTTTCACCATTTCAGGTCACTGAGAGTTATGTGGGATCAACCATCAACCATGTTTATCTTGTTCCTCAATTCATGCGGATATAGGAGTATAAATGTTTGAATATACTCATGAATCCACATCGGGTTGTTCATGTATGAGCCCATATGGGGTAGTGCACACCTGAACCCATGTTGGATGGTGCACATTCGAACCAGCATTGAGTTAATGCACATTCGAATCAGCATTGAGTTAATGCACATCCAAACACGCATTGGGTTAATGCTTATCCGAACCCGTGTTTAGTTAATGTGCATTCGAACTCGTGTTAAGTTAATGTACATCCGAACCCGTGTTGAGTTAATGCGCATCCAAATTCGTGTCGGTTGCGTCTTAATCCAATCCTGTGATGTGGCGGATAGGTGACGAATTTATTTTGCTCCCACATTGCCCCTTTTTTTTCCTCTTGCCACGTCATTTGTGAATGGTAGAAGGAAAAATAAATTGCTACTTACCCTTGAATTTTCTGCCACTCGTTTAAGTTTGACTAAATTGATCGATTGGTTTGTCTGAAAGTCTATAAAACAAGAGTATACAATTAATTCGGTTCAACAGAGAGCTGAAAACCCACGTCACCAAATACCTTCTTAGCAAACTGATCTCAAAGTGACGTGGTTGGTGGCTGATTTCGCTTACTGGCCTTCACAAGCCATCTTTTACTTCATATTGTTATTTTATTTTAATGTATTCATTGGAAGATGTGATGGAACTTTATGACTAATCTCAATTTAAATTTCTCTAGACTTCTTCTTTATATTACACACCAACTTCTTCTAAAAATTAATTCCTTCCTTAATATACGTACCCCTGCATCTCCTCTATTCATTGGGTAGAAAGGGAAGATCGTGCTCAATGAAGAAAATTGTCACAAAGATAGAAGACAAAGAAAAGAAACCTCTTGAGAAAATAGTGTTGTGCTCTTGGTGGGGTCCATCATGAGAACCTTGCTGAAAATACCTGTAGGATGTCTATATATGACTAGAGGGGGTTAATAGGCCAATTTAAGATTATAATCAAATAAATAAAAATAAACTTCGGTAGCAGGATATGGCTTATCAATCCAGAAACATGCTGAACATAAAACAAATGGACACACAGAGAATTATTTTACGTGGTAAAACCCCACCTCTGGGGAAAATCCCCAGGACTCCTCAGTCCAGCACAAATCCACTATAGAATGATGATTACAAGAAGTACTCACACACTTATACTAGACACATTCTAGATAATGTTTACCTTCGTAACTCAACTTCTATCACGGGATGATCTTCGACACTCCTTATGTTGAACGCAATACTGGTCACGATTGCTTTAAACTTGCCAGAGGAAAACCGCCACAACGGTCTTGGTGCCCTCAACCGTATGAGTCACCAAACAATGCAAATGAATGCAATATGAATTATTAAAGTGTTTGATAAATCACTAAGTAAACATGGAACACTTGATGATTTATCTCAAATATATGCACAACAGCTTAGTAGGAATTTTAGATGCTCAACCAAAAATATAAAAGTTGTCCTTCTCAAAAGAGATGCACACAATGATTTATACAAAACTCATTCTCCACTTTCCACGTGAAGTGCACCTAGTCAGATGGTCACCTAAGAGTCCACACACATTATTTAATAATGACTCTCTAGTTTTAATCTAATATGGGCTCAAGTCAAAAACGTCAAAACATGACCACATATCATATTCAATTATGCCTATCAAATGTAATCCAATATGGACTCCAGTAAACCTATTCAACTATGACTCCAAAACCTGTTACAATACGAACTCACAATAAGGACGCCAACTAATGCAAGATGTGAGGAAACCTAATAACTTTCCACTACAGCCAATCTTCAAGAGATAAAATTTAATCCTATTAAAAATAGGGTTAACATAAAAATACTTGAGTGAAAATAATTCCAACTAGGAATCCTATAATGAATGCATGATTATGTCATGATTTACCTGTTGTCAAGTTTCTCATATGGTCAATACATGCCTCAGAAGTATGTGGTTGAATGAGTTGTGCCAAAACGTCCAATAACAATTCTTCACACACCAAGTTTCAACCTATGCTAGAGTCTAGGAAATGACAATACAATTTTCATACTAACACTTGCTCCAGCTCATGCCCATCTTTCTTCATGGTAAGCCACTTTTTATCTTGTTGATTTCGTATTGTTCACCTAAACTTACACATATATATACACCCATGCACATATATTGAAGCAATGAAAAGCTTGTATACATATGGGTTTTCACACGTTTTTTATTTGGTCTTGAAAATATAGTTTTGGAAGCAAAAACAATAAAAAATAGAATCACTACTACAAAATAGCTAAACGACAACGGCAAAGTAAAAAACCGTCAAGGTGTTTAGAAAGACGACGTTTTTACAAATCCGCCGTGGGTTAGCAACCTAGACACTGCTAAAATTGAGGTCTGTGGGTTTATTTTTAAAACACGACGCTTGACATTTAAGAAGCGTCATCTTATTAAAACACACTAAACAAAAGTTGTTGGTTAAGTGGAATCGCCCTCGACCATTTTAGATTTCCTACCATGCTTGAAAAACATATATCTCCCAAGTTTAGGGTTAAGTTCTTAATATCATCATATCTTAAGCAAGTAATTTAGATTTACATATTAGGGTTTTAGATTTGAATAAAAAGGAAATAATCCTCATAGGGTCAACATAGTAGATCCTTCCAGGGTTCTGGAGCCTTTGGGAGACCTTAGCAAGGCAAGGTCCGTACTCATTCAATCTTAAGGAGGATCGAACCACAATCTTAGGAATATGTGCATGTTGTGGTGCAGGCTCGAACCACTGAGTTGGGAACATATTGCAAGCATATGTTGTTTGTTATGAAGCTGCCAAACGATGATCGTACTTATATAATTACTGTCATATAAAACAAAAACACCTTTAAAGAAAATTAAAATATAATGGTAAATTACACGCCGAATAATTCATAAAAACAGACATTTTAATTCATATACGACGATGATTAACATACATCATTGTCATGTGAAGTAGTAATCAACCACGACAATAATTCTATATTTACTATCGTGTTAAAGAGTACTAACCACGGTGGTAATTTTATAATAACCGTTGTGTGAAGTAGTACTCAACCACGGTGGTAATTTTATAATTACCGTCGGGTGAAGTAGTCTTCAATCACTACCATAAGTCCATATTTTACTGTCGTCTGAAAGAGTACTAACCATGACAGTTATTGTATAATTAATGTCGTGTGAAATAGTACTCACCCACGATGGTAATTACATATGATCGTCGTGCGAAATAGTACCTAACCACGACGATAATCACATAATGACCACCATGGTTTGTAGGGTTAACTCGTGGTACCTTTTATGTCATATTCTACTAAACCACGATGCTTATTACATATTAACCTCCATGTTAACTCTTATACTACGGTGGTCCCTTTTTACCACCGTCATCTTATGAACATGCTAACTCTTAGAGATTTTGCCTTAACCTAAAATTTTCAGTTTTCACTCTCAACCCGAGAAACTATCTCACTCTCCTCTCAGTTTTCTCTCAACCCTTTGAATGTCCTACCTTTCAGATTTGTCCTTGTCTTTAACTCTGAAGCACTTGTCTTTAACTCAAAAGGGCGTTGTGACCATTTCTTTGATGAAAACTTTGCCTGCAAGGTTACCATTTCTCTCTCTCTCTCTCTCTCTCTCTCTCTCTCTCTCTTTAAAAAAAATCTAAATGTATATTTGTTCTTCTTTTTTCTGCATATATCATTATTTCTAACTTTGAATAATATATATTCGAATTCTACAAACCAAGAACTAGGCAAGTAGGATAGTGTGTGAAAAGACGAAGAACATGGTGCCATATAGAAACTTGCAGAGGTATATTTCAATTCTTCTAACTCTCTGTATTTGCTTTTGTCTTTGTATCTTCGTTCCAAGTAGTCCCAATCCTAAAATCCTAGCCGTTAGATTAATCTAAGGGCTATAATTAATACAAATATAATTAAAATATATATTAAATTAATTATTTATGTATATGTCAGTTGGTTCGATAAACCGTCAGGCTTGAGTTTTCAAAACTGACTAGGGTCGGTTGGTCCATAAAACTGACTAGGGTCGATCAGTTTTCTTGCTTTGTCAACCCAGTGGCATTATTTTTTTCATTGATTCGGTTGGTGTTTCGGTATGCAATGTGAGTCTTAATTCTAATCCAAGGTAAAATGCCTCACCTCAGTCACATGATGCCATGCTAGGAATCCCACATCAAAGGAACCATAAAAGAGTTCTCACCTCTTTTGTCCATAAACCTCGCCTCATGGTACTAGGCACTAGTTAATTGGCACATGTGCCGTTACTATGTTGAATTACCTTTCTATTCTACATTAGTACTAACTTAAGTATCGGGGTGCCTTCGACCAATATTAAATTGGTGCCAAAGTTCTTACCGATCTTATCTCTCTTACAGATCTCCCTTCCACATGTCGAAGGATGGTAGCGACTAAGGACAAGCTCACTTTAAGTTTACTCCATTTTGGACATCAACAATTAGTAAGGAATAAATTATATTGAGGTATGACAAATATATAAACATGTATGCATAAAAATAAGTCAGCAGTCGGTCAATTTTGGCATTTTATGTATTTTCTTAAGTATTTTTCAGTTTCGAATTTTTCAATTATCGAATTATGAAAATCAGTTAATAATAACCAAACCAAATCAAATGGCATTGCTCGCAGTTTTCATAAAAATAGAGTCAGGACCAGTTTGGCATTATTGTGCTGTGAAAATAATCGCTGTCAAATTTGCTGTGAGAGAAATCAGCTGTGAGAGAAAGCAGTTTTGTAGGTACGGATTCCGTATAATCAAAAAATGATTGTCTCAAAATCATTAAATCCAACGCCTCTTTGAAACTGATTCATGTATAATCAGAAAAAGAAAGCACCTTATTAGCTGTTTTCCCTAATAGTTTTCTCTCACAGCAATTTTTAAAAATAAGTGATTTTATCATAGTTTACCAAACGGGTTGAGCTTCCTACAATTTTTAAAAAATCACTTATCACCCCAAATAAGCAATACCAAACGAACACTAAGGGCCAGTTTGGCATTGCTGTGTTGTGAAAATAATCGATGTCAGATTTGCTGTGAGAGAAATCAGTTATGAGAGAAAGTAGTTTGGCGTTTGGTAAACTTTTTCTTAAAAGTGTTGTTGGTATTGATTTTCACATAATCAGAAAATAATTGCCGCATAATCATTAAACCCAGCGCCTCTGCAAAACTGATTCCTACATAATCAGAAAATGAAAGCATCTCATTAGCTGCTTTTCCTTATAGTTTTCTCTCACAACAATATTTAATAATAAGTTATTTTCTCACAGTTTACCAAACGGGCTGAGCTTCTCAAAAGTTTTAAAAAATCACTTATCATCCCAAATAAGCAATGTCAAACGAGCACTAAGGGCCAGTTTGGCATTGATGTGCTGTGAAAATAATCGCTGTCAAATTTGCTGTGAGAGAAATCAGCTGTGAGAAAACACAGTTTGGCGTTTGGTAAACTTTTTGTTAAAAGTGTTGTTGGTATGGATTCCAGTATAATCAAAAAATAATTGCTGCATAAACATTAAACCCAACGCCTCTTTGAAACTGATTCCTGTATAATCAGAAAATGAAAGCATCTTATTAGCTGCTTTCCCAAATAGCTTTCTCTAAGTGTGTGAATTTCATCTAATTTTTTAATAACACATCAGCTACAAGCCAACACAATCATTAATAAATGAGTCTATAAAAAATTTTAAAAATTAAAAAATTAAAAAAAAATCCTTCTTTTGTCTGAAAATAAACACAAATTACAGTTTCTAATTTTTTTCTCTCTAGTTTTCTCCCCAAAGTCACCCATTTTTCTCTCTCTAGCTCGCTCTTCTGCGGAGCTTTGGTGGCCATTGCATGACACCGGAATCGTCTTCTTCGGCGATACGACGATGCCCTCCTCAGCCTCAGCCTCCGTCTCCGCCTCGGTCTCGGTCTCGGCCTCGGCCTCTTCAACCACAACCACAACCAGTGGGGCCCACTCGGACCTTCTGACCCGGCTGACCTCATCCGAATCCGAAGTCCAGCTCAAGGCTCTGAGGGAGCTCAAGAACCGCATCATCGGCAACCGGACCAAGAAGCTCTCCTTCATCAAGCTCGGCTTGGTACCACCCGTCGCCGCCATCCTCGCGTCCAAAGCCCAAGTCCAAGCCCAAGCCCAGGCTCAGGCCCATCACGAGTCCAATCTCCTTGTTCAGTCCGCCGCTGCCCTAGGAAGCTTCGCTTGCGGCTTCGATGCCGGAGTCCGAGCTGTTCTCGACGCCGGCGTGTTTCCTAACCTCTTCTTGCTTCTATCGCATCCTGATGATAAGGTATGTACATAATTCATTTGATTTCTCATTTTTTCGTTTTGCAAAATGAATTGAATTGATGCATATGCATGTTGGCTGGCTCTCTACTTTTTTTAGCTGGGTGAGAACATTTTATTGGGTCGCTTAATGTGTTTGTTACTTTTTTGCTTCGGGTTTTAAAAATGTGATGTGAATTACTCATCACAGATGGGAGAATTGATGCATTTCTGTTACTAGTAGATGAGATTTCCATTTCCATTTGCTTTCTCTAGGTGTATTTTGACCTCAATGTCAGTTTCCCTGGCTTAAGTTTCTAATTTGTAAATGAGGAGAAATTCAGGTATGAAGAATGGAAGTTCTTGATTTATGAAAATTAGGATTGTGATTAAAGTTAAACTAACTGCATTTTATCTTCAGACTATGTTAACAGTCATTTATAAGCTATGGAGCAAGCAAAGGTTTTTGGCTTAGGGTGAATTGTTTTCAATATGATGGATTGTGCCTCGAGTTCACTTTTCAATCAAAGGCTTGCCATTTTTATTTGGTGTCACAGTTAAGTCGTATATAACAAAGATCAATTCCACATGCTGTGGCTGTGTTAAATGCGCCCAGGTTATGCCTATTGGTTCAGGGGCTGTGCAAAGGTTAGGTTATTTAGGATTCCAGTTTGAATCTATGGATTGTTTCTTAGGATCTGATTTAGGTCTTAAAATGCTTTGATTTGCATAGTTTAAAAGAATTTTATAATAACTTTTATGCTTATAAGCTTTAATGAGGTAGTTGAATCTGTTTTTTTAATTTATTTGATCACTAATTTACATGGTCCTGTAGACCTTTGATCAAGCGATAAGTGCTGGGGTGGGATTGGGATTTGGCTATAGGTTTAAAGTTTGCCAAGAATAACAGAGAGATATATGCATAGACAAGTACATGCAATGTGTATACTAAAAGTATGTACTGTAGGTACATATTTATATTTGGTAAGATAGTTCAGACTATATAGTTTATAAACGAATATCGATGCTTACTAAACCAAAATTCCTATATGGAGTCTGCTCTTAGGTTGCCTTAGCTGCCCCTCAAAACAACAAGTATATATGTGAATATTTTATTGGTATAATAGTTACTTTGACATTCTAAATTTTGCCCAGGCATTATTCAATTATCCAAATAAAGTCCATTAGAGGAAAGATAAGATGTGTTGGGAATATTCACATAGTTCACATGACATGGTAAAGGGTTTGCAATAAAAAAAAGTTTGTTATCTATTCACAGGGAAAGTTTTGACAAAGAAACTTTTATATAATGTATCTGAGACTAGTTTTACTATAGTCTTATTGCACTTTTTCTTACATGAACCAACTATGCAAAACAAGAAGCCTAGAATTTCTTTTTTGACACCTTTCAAAACTTGAGAGCAAGCTTTCTCCAACCGGGGAAGAGTGACCGAACATGGGAATGAGGGCCTTTTTGCTAATTTCCAGATTTGGCAAAGTTCTAGTCCTAATAGGAAATGGTTGTCCAAAGTCCATAAATATGTCCTCAAAGAATTCAGGCTTCTAATGATGGATTATGAAGAAATTTATTGTGTGTATCCAATATACCACGTATCTACTTGGTGTATTGAATCCACCCATATTATAACACGTGTATAGTCATTGATGTATAAACCCTAAACCCATCATAATTCTTTTACACGTGCTATAATGTGAGTGGATTCAATGTGTATCGGATACTTATTATGGATTGATGGGTTACTTATTGATTTATGGCATGCTTGACCTGTAATACTCTCTCTTTACTGTGCAAGAATAGCACCCAACTTCTTTCTTTTCTTACCTTTCTACCTCAATTTTTAATCCCGGTTTTGCACAGTTAGAAATGTAAAACAAGATATGTTCCCTGCTACCTTTAGCCCTCAAAATACCTCTTGAAAGCAACCTGAAAAATCCCAGAATTACCTGTTGCCCAGAATCTGAGCAACCTGTCATCTTGAAGTATAGCCCCTATTATCCTCTAAAGTCTAGTATTTTAATCCTTAATTCATTCTACTATACCCTTCCCCAGCAACTACAAGCCTTGAAACCTCTATTTGCAGTCCTAGAGCCTATGGTACAAGCACTAGCCAAATTTCACCAACCTGTGCTATGTCAACCACTATTATCAAAACTTGTTATATTCCATTTCTTTTACAGATGATTGTGGGGAAATGCCACTCAAGGACCTTTATTTTGATTAAGAAAAACTTTGAAAACAAAATCACAGAGCTTTGAATGACTTTTGTGAATAAAAAGAAATTTTTTTTGTTTGTTTTCTATTGCAGAACAACCACTATTTTTTTTTAGTCATTTATAAAAATCAAAGAAATTATTATATAGATAGTGTTAATTATCTAAATGAATGGGTATGGGATTATGTTTGTCTTCGATTAGTAAGAAAAAGAACGCATAATTGTAAATCATTGGAATTGTAGGAGTGACTCCCATATGAAGGATCCCATATATACCTTGATGATAAATAATTCTCCTGATTTGGCAGTTTGATTTGAAGTTGGATCAAAACATTGGTTGTAGAGAGAATTGTGGAATTCCACCGTCCAGAATTATAGCTTATCCATGTCAAGGTGCCAGCTCTGTCTTTTGCTCTAAATGAATGCCTACACATGTAATATAGTGTATAAATATACATGTTACAAAAGATAGAACAACTAGACTGACACACCACTAGACATTCCAATATTTGACTTTCTCTCTGTACTTCCCCTATATCACATTTTTTAATATCTAGTGGGGTGGAGTCATGGGGGTGGATAAAGGTGAAGGAAATCTCGTCCTCCCTTTCTTTACAATTTTTTAAATATATACGGAAGATACTTTTTTGACATGTTCATCTATTCTTTTTCAGTTAGTTAATGTATCACTTCTACTGGTTCTTTGTTGGGTTAATTGCAGAATCGACCCTTGTTTCTAATATGTCCTGCATCCATGAATACCTTTTTTTCTCCCTGCTCATTTTAAATGCCATTTCAATGGTTTTATTTGTGCTGTAGGTTGTGGATGCTGGTGCACGTTCCTTAAGAATGATTTATCAGTCGAAACTAGCTCCAAAGTGTGATTTCCTTCAAGAAAAAAACATGGAATTTCTTCTTTCATTATTGAATAGTGAGAATGAGAATGTTACTGGACTTGGTGCAAGTATTATCATACATTCTTGTGAGACTACTGCAGAGCAGAAGGCACTGTGTCATGCTGGGGTTGTAAAGAAGCTAATTAGCCTTCTTGAAGGTTCTCTAAGTCAGAGAGATAATAGTTTAGAGTCTCTAGCCACAGTTATGAAGAACAATGTTGAAGCTGTTTCGGAGTTTGTGGGATCGGAAAGTGGAAGAGCTCTGAGTTCTGTAATTGAATTGACAAAGGATAGGTATCCCCGTACAAGATTATTGGCCTCTATGTGCTTGATTGTTATAAGGAACACTTCTGCTTGCTATTTACAAGATATAGGCATCAAAACCAAGTTGGTGCATCTCTTACTTGAACTTCATGATGATCCTGGTCAAGTGGGAGATGAAGCTCCCTTTGCATTTTCTAGTTTAATTTCAGAAAAACCGGATCTACAGAAACTAGCATTTGAGGCAAATGCTATTGATAAACTTTACAACCACTTGCAAAAAAGTCAGTTATATCCCAAACGTTTCCAAGGAATATTGCTGGCACTGGCTGATCTATGCTCAAAGTTGGAGAGCTGCAGGTCTAGATTCCTGTCATTGCAGGTTCGTTGCGTCTTAGAATACATTAACTTATGCCAGGGAGTGATTATTACTGTTTTGTCAATAATATTCTTTGTTCTATTCATCTAGTTTTGAATGTTTATTCTCCGTTCATTGTGGTTTTGGTTGTGATTAGGGCTGTTTTACCAACAATATTTCTTTTTCTATTCATTTAGTTTTGCATGTTTATTTTCCCCAATAACAGTTTAAGTCATTCTGTGAGAAAAACATCACGAGAAGGGCCCTGCATTCCTCATTTTCCTGCTTGTCTGGTTGAATGGCTTATGTCTTAGCTGTACCTTTTTTTTTTTTTTTTCTTTTTTTTTTTTTTTTTGGTTTGAGAACATTTTAATACTAAGTAGTGTGGGTTACATTCTCTGTAGTTCGTAGGGGTTGATCTTAGCAGGCGAACATTTTAAGTTTTTTATTCAAATTGTTAGGGATTGGAAACTTTGTTTATTTTGATCCACTGTTAAAATGATTAACTAAACTTTTACATGGTAGCCCAAGTTTACTTTTTTTTCTACATGCAAATTGTGAGGCATTATTGAGTATCATGTCTTATTTTGCTGAGAAGTATTGCAACATATGATGCTGAGAAGTATTGCAGCATATGATTAATTGGGTAAATTTGCTGAGTTATGGGGTAATGCTTGCATAAAACATTTTTCTTTGTGAAAATTCCAACCGGTTTGTAACTTCTGATATTTTCCTGAATATAGGCGTTGAACTTGGTATCTGATGCGCTAACTCATGATAGTTCTGACGTACGTACTGCAGCTTGCATGTGCTTGAGATGTGTCTCTCGGTCGATCAAGGTTTGCCATGTGTACTTGCTTAATGATATTTAGAATTATATTACGTGCATATATGTTTCTAAGAAATTGTTATTCAGAATTATATTACATGCATATATGTTTCTAAGAAATTTTCATTCAGAATTTGTGTGCAGGTAATTTTTTGAATGAAATGATTGTCCCTCCCTTGGTTCGGCTATTGGATGACCCTTCTACTTCTGTCCAGGTATATGCTTGCTTATCACTAATGATCGTGTTTTTCTGTCAGCTGTCAACCTTAGAGTCTGGTCTCACATTATTCCCAAGCATATTACATGAATGAAATACAGAACCCAGTTGCATGAATGCAAAATGCTTGCTAAAATTACATTACGATTTCTCTGTATACTCAATTCTTTTTTTAGTGCTCTACTTGATACTTATGAAAAAGAGGGAAAGATAAAAGAAGAGAAGTCGAGTAGATTGTTGCTCGCACAAAGGATATGTTTGATGGTGGTTGATGCCAAAGAACTACAAATGAACAAATTTGGTGTACTAGTATTGGTGAAATAAATATTTAAAATAATTACCAAGTTCTACGTTCTTTTCCGTCCTAATAATTTGGTAGTAAAGAGTGATTTTATTCCTAGGTGAAAAGGCGCACACATGGCTGGAAGTATTGAAGCACATAGCCATCAAAGTTCTTATGGAGACTATGGACTCAGATTGGGTTGAATGGTGAAAAGGATTACAAGTAGGCGACACCAGTTGACACATGACAAGGGAGGTCTTGTTTAGGGGATTTTAGGAAAGCTATCTTCAGGTCAAATGGGTTAAAAACTTGTGGTTGTAAGATATTAGATAGTGTTTTGAAGAGTAGATGGATTACAGTTTTAAAGACAGAAAACCTCAATATCATAACAGCCCTGAAGGATACTAATCATAATCTGTACTATAGTTAAAGACAGAAAGATCTGGCCTCTTGTGCCCTTCATCCCAATCAATTGGACTTGAGGCTAGGAGATTTGAGTTTGCCTTTGTGTATTATTTGGAGCCTCAAGCCTAGACATTATATATTGAGAGGGTCAAACAACATTACGGATGAGCACATTGATGTGAAGATTCCATTAATGCATTCAACTAAAAGATCAAGTTTACCATTCAAAAGTAAAACACTTACAGATCAGGTTTTCCAGACTGAATTCGGCTGTCATTTGTTTGTCTTCAGTAGCCTTTTGCCATTAAAGGCCCTGGGTTACTGACAGCAATCCATATTTTCAAATGGTCAATTCCTATCTCAACCAGTATTACTCATTCAGTAAAAACATATAATTTCATTGCAAATTATTTAACATAAGACATACAATTAAAGTTTAGATTAGCATTTCCATTCCCTATAATAAATTGTGCTTATCCAACAGAGTCAAATACTTTACCTTGTCATTTACCGGAAAAAAAAGAAGGTAATTTATAGCAAATCTTGCTTCAATGCTCTGTTTTCAGGTTGCAGCTATCAGTGTTATTGGCAACATAGCAGTTGATTTTACCATGCGTAGGTCATTATTTGTACAGTGTGGAGGTGTGAAACAGCTTGTCCAGTTATCAAAATCAATGGATTCAACTGTGAGGTTAAATGCTTTATGGGCTTTGAGGAACATGATGTTCCTTGCAGACAATGTGTTTAAAGAAGGGATCTTCATGGAGTTCACAGCTTCATCATTAGCAAGTGTCATCTGTGGTAATGTGATGGTTTATTGGTGGCAGTTCAAAGTTTTTCTTTTAAAAAGTTTCTTACTATGGTAATGGTCTAGTTATGAACATAAACCATTGCTTAAATGTATTTGCACCTGCAGACCCTGAACCTTTTGTCCAGGAGCAGGCTCTGGCACTTATTCGCAATCTAGTTGATGGATGTGTAAAGGCTGTTGATCTTGTGTTTACTGAAGATGGTATGATATTAGATGCTGTTGGGAGGCAGTTGCAGAATGCTTCAACAGATGAAATTTGGATACAGGTTAGAAGTCTTTCTATAGAATGGTGTCAGAAAATAGCAATTTAATAGGGACCTTTGGTGACATGCAGTCATATCAGTTCTTTATTCTGATATTTCATTCCTGATTGCAAGTTTGTTTATAATATATGTTAACTAAGCTGACTTCATGGGTTATAATTGGGTGAAAGTTTTGTAGCAATTAATGGTGGGCCAATTAGTTGCTTTTCATGGATTAGAATGCAGCCAGATTCTTTAGCTAAATTGACATCATCTCCATCTTTAATATGGATTATAATTAGGTGAAAGGTTTTATACTTTATTCAGGTGGAATATCTACATTACCAAAGTGTTTACTTTCTCACGATAAAGTAAGGGGATTTTAGCAGTAGGCCCCAAAAGGCAACACTTTTTAGCAATAAACCCCTACTTTTGTTTTATTTATCTTTAAGTCCTCAAAATTTTTTTGTTTAGCTTTAAGCCTTCAATTTCTGGGTGAGAAGTTTATTAAATAGCCCCATTTAGAGCTTAAGAATGAATAGAATTTTTTGAGCTTAAGAATGAATAATAACTTCCCCTAAGATTGGGTTTAAATATGAAGAAGAAAGGAGTGGGTGAGCAGTTGTAATAGTTGATCTTCTTGTTTCTATTATAAATCTTTTACTTTATAGTAGGGTTTCAAAATCCTTTTCATATAGGGAATGTATGTGCTCAGTAATGTTGCAAGTGGGACTGAATTTCACAAGGAAGCAGTTATGCATCAACTCATCCCACAAGAAGACAATGGGACACAATCTTTTATTCTCAAGTTTTTGCAGAGTAATGAAAGCCAGTTACGTACAGCTGCAGTGTGGGCCATTGTGAATCTTACTTTTCCATCAAGTCCTGGTTCATTTAGCCGGCTTGTAAAACTACACAGTGCTGGCATAGTTTCTCAAATAAAGAGCATGGTCCATGATCCTTGCCCAGACGTGAAGGTTGCTATCTTATATCTCAAATTTGTTATTTGTTCATTGTTTATGATAATCTGCTAAATCTTATCCGTTTCATTTGATGGCACAGCTTCGAGTAAGAACAGCACTTGGGCAATTTACGACCTTTGGTGATTGCTCAACATGATTTCCTACACTTGAACCACTGGCAAAGAAAAGGAGTAATGATGAAGTTGTACTAGTTTTGACCTCATTGAATGTTCAGCCTTTCAATTATGGCTTACAACCACATGGTAAGCTTCTCTCAAAATGAGATATGTCTTTCTTGTTTTAATACGAAACTATTCGTATTTTATTTGAAGCCAAGTTGTGTCTTGTATGGTAATTATAATGGAATAGTGGCGATATATTAGGGTTTCATTTAAAGTACGAAGGGTTGTATTGAAGGAAATTTCGTGAAACTAATAGTTTTACTTGTACCAGTGCTTGAGATTGTACCTTCGTCCAGTAATTGCATGCACCTTGCTAAAATAATTTTGCGCTTATACATAACCCTACCATTATTCTCTAATAACTTCTATCTTCTGAGAATAATGGCTGCCACTACTTGTCATGAGATGCTAATATATTTTGAAGTAGGTTGTTTCTTTTTCTTTTTTCTTTTCTCTTTTCCCCGAGTGGGGCCTTGGAAAAGCTTATGAAGATATAAATTGATTTCTAATTAGCCAAGTTTATGTTTACATTTGTTATTTTTCCTTCGCAGGTGTAACACAATGCTTTCATTTTTTTTCTCCAGTCAGCAGTGTGGAAGCTTTGTATTTTGTGGGTACTCCTAAACAGGTTACCTTTAAAAATACTCTTTGTTCAGCCTTTTGTATTATTTTTTTCTTCTGTTTTTTTAAACCCCTTTACTACCATGTATCATATGATCGATGTAGTTATGTAACTTAGTGTACCATCCGACTCACATCGCATTGTGTGTACAATACTGTTGCATCATTTGTCAGATTTGTAAACATGCTGTATACAGCGGCAAACTTTTACTTCCAAATGTATAAAGTGACCAGTATATCGTGGCATGTTGTTGCATTGATGGCCTTTTGGGAGCTGTGTGATGAGGTATCCGGCAACGATGCTCTGATGCTACTGTGATTGAGGCAGGGCTACTTGTGTTTGGAACGATGCTCAATTATGTGGCTTCAAAATTTAGAAAGCCCTGGGGAACAAGTATCTAAATTACCTGATACATTATGATAACCAAATTTTCGTGTTAGGGAAAAAGAAAACTGAGATATTCTTGACTGCACCGGACCTATACTGCAGTATCTTAGTTAGAAATATACGAGGTTTTAGATGAGCTCATATATGAACGGATGATACATTGCTACAACAGTTGAGATTTAAAGTTATGGATTGTTTTTGGGGGAAACTTATGAGAATATAATTGATTTACTAGCAATTATGCATTTTTGCGTGTAGGAGTACTTCAAGGATGCAAGATATATCTTGTCTTACATTCAGATGTAATTTAACCTAATCTGTGATCTTAGTTGACTATTGATAACATGACAAGAATCTGAAATGCTAAAAATTCATGAAATTAGCTTTCTTATTACTAATCAAGTGGCTTAAGTTTTTGTGCCACCAAGTGTTCCATTTCCGCCCATGGTGCTGCCCAACTCAAGGAATCATCCGTTCTCGCATAGCAACCTTTGGTTTTAAAATCAACAGTCCTGCTCACCTAAGTGACTGAGAGTGGTAAAATGGGAGCACTAAATTCACTTCCGCTCATCAAAGTGATTGAAAATGAGTACATGTGAGCACCAAATTCATCTTACGTTGGAAATCCAAGACCCTTTATCAGAGTTGAAATGAAGGGGCTTTGGCGTAGTGGGTTTGCTTTTCTGTCAAGTGATGCACAAATAGTTGACGTTTGGTGAGTTTGTTTTGTGTCAAATGCTGATACTCAGCTTTTTGAGTAACAAGATCTAAAGAGGTCATTATTAGCCTTTCATCTCTTTCAGTTAGAAGGTAATGAATTTCAAGGGACAATTCCTCAGTAGTTGAAGTCTTGATAAACAAAGATGTAACAAATACATAGAAGAAAATTGAGGGATTTAATCTCAAGGTTTTTTTTTCTGTTTTCTTTTTGTTTGGGTAGGGGTTATTTTTGGCCTATGATTTGTGCTAGCGGGCATCATCCGGATTTCTTATTTGATGGGACAAAATCACTCTGAAAACTCCAACAAGTCTTTTTCCCAGCATGATTCATCATGTTATTGATTCGTTCGTATAAAACCAGCATCCTGTAAATCACACTGAACTAGCAGGACACTTAAATCCATTATAGTTTTCATCACATTCATATATAGGCAGAATATTAGCCTTGTACACTCGGAATCTAATGTAACATGGCGGATGGCATTTTATATACAATGTACAGTAGACAATTTTCAGCAACTTATTAGTTGGTGGCAAATAATATAAATGACAGACTGGAACCAATCTGGTATGTAAAGAGAAAAATACCTAGTCTAGGAACAACACGGTACGAAGACTCAACCATTTGATGAAAGCTACAATCTCTCTCAGCCAATCTTCTCTGTGTTGTCATCAGAAGGCCATATCACAGTCTCGATAAGCCGTTCACGCATCAACTCCAAGTTCTGATCAGAGATTTCTTGATATATTTCGGCATGATTGCATTTCTACATCAAAGTTCATCACCAAAAGAAAAATTATATGTAGTTCTTACAATGTCCAAGATTTTCCATGAGATATGTGCTCTGCATGTCGACGAAAAGTGCTTGCGAGAATTTTAGAATTGCTTACCTTGATCCATTTACCATAGAGGTGAAGTCGTGTGACCATTACTCTCTCGGCAAGTTCATGCCTCTCCTGTCAATTAGCAAGGGTTGTATTTCTGTCATTCATATGTATATGTAGCTAAAATAGCATATTTATAGCATCAGCGCTCGTTAAAATAATATCTCTATGTTCGTCAACAATTTTGAACAAGAAGGAATGGTTCGGTGGAACTTTTGCTTTTAATGTCCAACATAACTATAATCTTAAATAAAACAAAAAACAAACAAAACAAAATGTATTTTCTTGCATGTGTTCTAAGCAACCAAAGAATACAAGATTTCAAAGACTACCTTCCCGAGGGTACGGATGAATCGCTTCCCATCTCCAGCATTGTGTGTTGCAACAAAGCTGTCCGAAAGGAAAAGGAAGAAGGATTAGATAAAACAGTTCTTAAAGTGATGAACTGAGACATAGGTGCTTTCTAATAAACGCTGGAGATGAAACTTGGGTACTCCAGGACAGTGCTGCTAATAGTATGTAAATATTAATAAGATGTATTTAAACCCTATAATTTAACTTAAACTGATATCAGAACAAAAGGATGAAGGGCAATGTTCGTATCAAGAAGTTCGAACTGAATAGGGCTTAAATTTTCTTATTAAGAGAGAGCCTCTGGATGTATTTTCCAAATTCTTGCATTAGTAAGCTGATCCAACTTAAATTGCTAAGAGCATCCTGGGTCACTAAATCTGACTGTTGTCTCTGGGTGAATAAATAGACTTTCAGAATGTTCAGAACTGTCCTGGAGTATAATAAATTAATTTTATATAGCATCCTGGGTCACACGCTCATCTTGAACTGAATGGCTCAAGATTCATCTAAGCCTATATCATTCACAAGCCACAGTCACATCTCATCCATTTGTAACAAACAACAACATTGCATGAATAATAACAATGATAATAGCAATACTAATAACAACAAAGTTAATAAAATATGATGTTGAATTCATTTTATGAAAAAATGGTCTGATGATCTCACTTACTCATAAAACCACCTATATTGTGTTGGGTTCATCTCATAAAGCTGGCTCATAACAGTCCTCACAGCCTTGTACGTAAAATAGTTGAGTAATTGCTGCAGCAGGCAGAGAAATTACAGTCAGCTAATTTACAATAAGATACTAGTCTGTACATGGATCAACATCTGTTTTTATTTATGTAAACGAGCAAGCATATGGGAGCATACAAAAGATAACAGGATTGCATGATTTAGATGATCCCTATACAGTTCGTATACAGATAACATGATCACTTACAACAAATGGCATCATATACACAAAATTCAGAAAATGATGTAATTCAAGATCTGAAGAACTAGGTAACAATGCATCTAATTGATAAGTTCATGTTACAACTGTTTCAATATTAGAAAGTCATTACATCAATACTGAATTTCTTACTATTCATTCTGTTCCACGACTTAAATAAAATTAATTTATAGTGCATAGATTTAACATAAACAGCTGATATTCAATAAAGGGCTTGGAATACACAAAGTTCATGTGCTAATTGCTTTAAAAAGACGAGATATTCACTCTCACCATTATAATTAGATACTGAGGAAAACACAACTCGTATTGAATATCTAAGTTAATGACTGACTCACTCACCAATTGCAAAACTATAGTGTGTAATCACTATGCTCAATATAAAATATCCAGAGTCATGCAGCAAACAAGTTTTGGGTTATAATGGATGAGAATAATATTCTCTGCAAACAAACGCAACACGTTATGGTCATCTTCCCATATCAAAGGGACTCTAGCAACTACTCAATCTTTAATTCTACACACAAAATCAAACTGCGTAATGCACCAAAAAGGAAGGTGTGGATTCTATAAAAACATAGCAATAATAGGTAAATTTCTAAAACAAGTTTTATAAAATCACACCATTGGAACAACCAATGCCTATTTCAACTATATAAACAAAGGGATGCAATATTCAACTAAGGGTCCTCAACACACCAAAACAGCAAAAAATACATCATGTTATCTAAGTAAGAGAGATGAACATATGCAACATCAATCCTATTAAATTTCTCATATAAACTTCATCCAAAAATTCAAAAGGGTATAAGTTTCTCACCGTCTTAACATCCTCAAAACTGTCTTCATATTGCCCGCCAAGTTCATTAACAATCACGAAACTCCTATTCTTTCTTTTCCTCATACTCCTATTGACAATACCCGGAAGAGCTTTCATTGAGAGCCGCTTGTCAAGCCCAGAATCAATAAATGAACTGCTCAATTCCAAGGAACCCGGTTTCACCAAACGCTTCTTGGCCATTGAATTCCTTTGCAAAACCACTTCTCCACCACTCTTGAGATTCATAGCAGTTGTAGGCAGTGCATCCAAACACAAGCATGGACAAGTATGCGAGTCCACGACCGACGAACCCACCACAGACAAAGCCCCTACCATCCTCTCTCAAAAGCTCAAGCTCAAACCACCTTTTTTTTTTTATGATAAACACAGATCAGAATTATTCTCAAAATCCAAACTTTTTAGCCGGAATTCACGGAAATAAGAGATACGCACGAAGTAATGCAAAAATCTGCTAATGGATTTCCAAGAAAATTGGAGATCCGCAATTACAGTCAGAGATTCAAGAACTATAAGAAATGGACCCTGGAGAACAAAGAAGGTGTTTTTTTTTTTGGGTCTGAACAAAGAAGGTGTTTCAGTGCAAGTAATTTGTGAGAGAATCTCGGAGATTTTGAAGGCGTGTGAACATCAACCAGACAAAAATCTGAGGTCCAAAATACTCCACACAAGACGCTTCGGGATTCAAATCAAACTTTTGCTTCTTCTTTTTTTCACTTTTCTGAATATTCAATTCTTTAATATCTACCCACCTGGACGGTTTCTCCAAAATGGTGGGCTTCCAGCCACGTGGTTGGAGAAGTTGTCTGGCTCGTTTTCCACAAGATTATCTATTTATATTCACCATAGATTAATGGCATGTTCCGAACATAAAAGGCCCTGTTTGGTTTATGGATAAGGAGATTTGGTGACGAGAAATCAATTGTTTTTCTATGTTTGGTAAGTTCAGGCATGGAAAATGGTTACTTGGTACATGAGAAAGTAGAGGGGAAAGTGAATCACTCCTCCTAACTTGGGTTTTGTTTTCCCTCCTCATGGAAAAGTTTGGGAAAATGAGCCAATATTAAATGCACATTTTTAATGATCATGTTGTCTCCATTAACAATTTAGAATTACAATATATCATTAAATGTATTTTTTATTTGATTTAATATGGGTATAATTTGAAAATTATACAAACTTTGTTTTCCATTCCTACTCAAAACAAATATGTAAAAGGAAATAAAGTGATATCGCCCAATTACTTTCCCGGCAATACCAAACGTGGGAAAGAAACCTTTCATTTCCCTTTTCTTTGGGAAATGACATGAGAAGTTATTTTCCCTCAAATCTATTCTGTGAACCAAACGAGCCCAAAATAAATAAATAAATAAATAAATGGCAAGTTTACTTAACAAGAATGGAACAACTAACACGCGAGTCCATAGCTTAATGGTAAGAGCATTTGCATGCAGATTAGTGATATCAGGTTCCATTGGCGGAGACAGGATTTCACATTAGAGGGGGCCCTTCACAAAACTTTAAAAAATAATTTGAATAGGAGCGTTCAAGCACTAACCGATTAATAAGTTAATACGATACTAACTACTCAGTTTAGCCCACTTCATAATATCATTTCATATTGATTAATAATTTATCCATTCATTACAATCATAATTGTCTTTAGTTTCATATTTTAATCTCATCATCTACACTATTAAAGACTCAAAAGTTAATAATTTATATTCCAACATAAAGAAGAAATACCAAAAAATTTCATAAATCCTATGAAGGTACCCTACTCAGACATGCAAAAAGGGACGGAAAAAAATTCGCAACTTAAGTTAAACAAAAGAGGAGGAGAAAGAAAAAAAAAAGGAGTTTCTAGGGCAAATATCATAACCTAACCTAAAATATTTAAGAGAACGTAGAAGAGTGATTAAGAAGTTTTATGGTTAATTTGTAGACAAAAAGAACCTAATATATTATTTATTTTAGAGTAAATATCCCAAAAATAATGTAATATATTTTAATATTATATATCATATATAATATATAAATACAAGGGATATAAAGATTGAGGGGGCTCGGGACTACTCTGGTCCCTACATGGCTCCGCCCCTATTAGGTTCAAACCCCAATGACATCTCCCTCAGGCTCTGTCCCCCTTTCAAACTTTGACACCCCAAAAATACACTAAGAAATCAAATGAGAATTGTAAAGTTGTAAGGTTATTTTTTGAAAGGAAGAGGAAGAACATGAATGGGAATTAGGTCAACAACTCCCTAGTCGATCTAATTTTTGATTTGAGAGTGTGTGATTACAATTTGCTTAGTTGTTTTTGGACATCGTTGTCAGTTTAGGACATTAATTGCTATTATGTGTATTTGAATCGGTAAAGACTCAAGGTTTCCTCAAATCCACTTTCATGCTTTATATTTTCTTCAAGACTTGATACGGTGAATTTAATAATTATGACACTTCAAGTGGTGATAATTGTTTACACCATAATGAACGGCCAATCAGAGAGAGACACATGGACAGGATCGGACCTGGTCAAAGTCGCATTCGGCACCCAGTGCCTGTCAACGTTGCCTTCGGCAACGTTACTACCGATCCCTCCATTAGGGCAACGCCCACTCTCAGGACACGTGGCGCGCTCACAATCGACGTCCACTGTCCCACATCGAAATTCTACATCAAGTGCACACCTCCCAAGGCCTATAAAAGAGGCCAACAACCCCAAAATAGAGGTAATCAGAACGTACGGCATACAAGCCTATTGATCTATCAGTTAATCTTTCTTAATCCCGAACTTACTTAAGCATCGGAGAGCCTACGGCCGGTACCACACCGGTGCCCTAGGTCTTACCGAGCGATTTTTTATTTTGCAGATCACGCTCCCTACCGAGGCTTCAGGCATTCCGAAGACTCAAAATTACTAAGTTGACCCTCAAAGTCAGAGAACCACTTTTTGGCGTCAACAGTTTGGCGCCGTCTGTGGGAAATCGATAAAACAAATCGACCCTTTGTCCCAAACATATGGGGACCACTGAAAAAACTACGTTCGTACCGCGAGAGGGGATGCCGTACGGTATGCCAAGCGGGGTAAGCCCAGCACCACAACCATACACACCGGCAACTAACCCTCCGGTACACCAAGCCGCTGAAAACACGGAACTTTTAGCCCAAGTCGTGTCCCTTCGGCAGGACATGGCTAGGCTGCAAGAACACAACAACTACCTCTCGACCAGAGTGGATGAAACACAGCAACAGCTGAACCAGCAGCAGACGCAGAACATCCAGACGTCCGAAAGCGTACAGACTCCCCGTCGGCAGAGGAAAGGCAAGCAGGCAGCAAAGGCAACGCCTGCAACGCCTGCGCCGTCCAAACAGTTGGTAGTCCCTGCGCCGAAGAACAGGCCCCACGGGCCGAGCAGGGTCTATTCCGATTGCCGACACAGGCTGTTGGATCGGGAAGACGAGCGACGGGTCGAACGGCAAGAATCGCCGATCAGAATCAATGCGCGCCTAAACGATCCCCGCCTGAGGGATCTAGGGAGGAAATCTCCTATACGAAGAATACCGGTCCTGGAGTCCACAGCAGAATCTGACAAAGAGTACTTCCCTCCCACCGATCGGTCATCGTCTTACCGTTCGGCAACCCCGACGAAGTTCTCCGAGGTGAACCCTGTCAGGTCCCAGCAGCGATCGGTGCATCAGGTTGCCGAGGCTATACCGGACAGGGATCCCGTCATTCGCCTCCTCCTTCAGAGGGTACAGAAGATGGAAGATGATAGGACACGCTCACAGGAGCCAGACTGGGGAAGGCTTCGGCCAGGACCCTTCACCGAGCGCGTAAGGCACTCACGGCAAGACCGGGACGTGCAGACCCTACGCATAACCCCTTACACAGGAGTAGAGGATCCACTGACGCACCTCCACTCTTTCCAATCGGCTGTAGGGTGCCGAGGGCTAAGCGACGAAGGACTATGCCTGCTGTTCCCCTCCTCGCTCACGGAGGCAGCTCTGAATTGGTTCTACCGATTGGAACCGGGAACGGTGGATACCTTCGACGAACTGAAGCAGATCTTCCTGAACCATTTCATGATTCAGATAGACAGACTGTACTCTGCCGATGACCTGTATAACATTCGGCAGAGAGATGACGAACCCTTGCGCGAATATGCCGCACGTTTTAGCCATGAATACTCGAGATGCCCGGATACCGATGACAGGGCAGCCTACGGCGCCTTCAAGAGTGGCCTACGGTCCTCACACTTTCGGTATCTGGTGCACAGCAGCAATTGGCGTACGTACGACGAACTCATGAAGCAAGCGGCAATCCATGCCAAAGCCGAATACTTCAACTCGAGGGCCGAGCCCACGGCTCGGCAGGCAGAATACATACAGCGGTCTTCCACGGCACAGGCATCGCCGTTCGTACCAACGGCGCAAGCTGTCGAATATCCTGACAGCCACAAGCGAAAAGACAACGGAAGCTCCCAGAGGGGGCATTCCAAAAAGAATAAGAGCAAGTACGGTAGGGACAACTACCGAGCGCCGCTGCCAGCTCATAACCAAGGAGCGGAAGTGTTCACCTTGCTCAACACCTCTTACGAGGCAGTACTGATGAACGAGAACGAGATAATTCCGAAACCCGCCTTCCGGAAGCCCAGTCGGCAGGACGGCAGGGAAACAGGGAAATTCTGCCGATACCATCAGCAGAATAGCCACAATACCGAGGACTGTATAAGTCTGCGAAAAATTGTCGAACGGCTGATTCGAGAAGGCAAGCTGGATCAGTACATAGCCAGGCCACAGCAGGCACCGGTGCCGAACGCCAATCGGCAGATCAACATGATCAGCACGATCAGCGGTGGTCCAACCCTCGCCGGGGCATCTAACCGTTCGATGAAGCAGTATGTCAGAGCGGCACAGTACCCCCAGGTCCTCGGCATTGAGAGCAGCCGGCACGCAAAAATGCCGAAGGTCAGGTGGGAGCCTATCACCTTCTCTGAGGAAGAAGAAGAAGGGATCATCTACCCACATGACGACCCGATGATCATCCGGGCCGAGATTGCAGAATTCGATGTCGGACAAGTTCTGATCGACACTGGCAGTTCGGTAAACGTCATCTTTGCCGATGCATTCAGAGAACTCGGGATTGATGACAGCCAGGTCAACCGGCAGCTCTCGCCTCTTCTCAGCTTTTCGGGAGACTTGGTCCAGCCAGTCGGCAGTGTCAGCTTGCCAATTGCCTTCAGCATAGCCCCACGGAGGACCATGGTCTACGACCAGTTCCTCGTGGTGGACTGCCCGACGGCTTACAACGTCATAGTAGGCCGAACGGCACTCACAGCGATCAAGGCCCACTTGTCACCCCACATGCTGCTCATGAAATTCCCAACTTGCTTCGGCACAGGGGCAATCAGGGGCGATCAGGTAAGCGCTCGGAACTGCTACGCCACAGCACTGAAGTCGGCAGCCCCTCAGAAGCAAAAGGAGACCCTGACTGTCGCTGACTTGCCGAACGGCAATGAACCAGTAGATGATCCAAGGGAGGAAACGCCCACTCCGGTGGCACAACCTGCCGAAGATCTTGAAACTGTGGCCCTAGATGAAAGCCAACCGGAACGGTGCGTGAGAATCGGCACCATGCTGAACGCCACCCTCCGTGCCGAATTCATCCAGTTCCTTCGGCAGAACTCGGAAGTCTTTGCCTGGTCTTACAACGACATGCCGGGCATATCTCCCGATGTCATCAACCACAAGCTCAGCATCTCACCAGCCTTCAAACCCGTCAGGCAAAAGCGCCGATCCTATGATGCCGAACGGTATGAGGCTATGAAGAACGAGGTGGACAAGCTTATGACCATAGGCTTCATTCGGGAGGCCATATACCCGGAATGGCTGGCTAACTCAGTCATGGTTCGGAAGGCAAAGGGCGGATGGCGAATGTGCCAGGACTATACCGACCTCAATAAGGCCTGTCCGAAGGACAGCTTCCCGTTGCCACACATCGATCAGCTGGTAGACGCCACTGCCGGTCACGAGCTGCTCAGCTTCATGGATGCATACTCTGGATACAACCAGATCTTCATGCACCCTGCCGATAGCGAACACACGGCATTCATAACGGACAAGGGCCTATACTGTTACAACGTCATGCCGTTCGGCCTAAAGAATGCCGGCGCGACTTACCAGAGACTGGTCAACCGAATCTTCGCTGAGCAGATCGGTAGTACAATGGAGGTCTACGTGGATGACATGCTAGTAAAGAGCCGAACGGCAGGCGAGCATCTGAAAAACCTATCGCTCATGTTCGGCATCTTGAAGGACTACCGAATGAGACTCAACCCAACAAAGTGCGCCTTCGGCGTATCTTCCGGAAGATTCCTCGGTTTCATGATCAGCCAGAGGGGTATCGAAGCAAACCCCGATAAAATCAAAGCTATAATCAACATGGAGGTGCCGAAGACGCAAAAGGACATCCAGAGCCTTACCGGACGAGTGGCAGCCCTCACTCGCTTCATCTCCAAGGCCACAGATAAGTGCGCACCGTTCTTCAAAGCCTTGAAAGGGGGCAAACACCATATCGAGTGGACTGCCGAATGCGACAAGGCATTTCAAGACTTGAAGGACTACATGGCCAGGGCGCCACTACTATCTAAGCCCCTACCCGGAGAAATTCTATCCCTGTATCTATCGGTATCCCATACTGCCGTTAGTTCAGTACTGATAAGGGTCCCAGAGAAGGCGGAGCTACCAATTTTCTATGTCAGTAAGGCCCTCCAAGGGGCAGAATCTCGGTACCCCCCACTCGAGCAGCTGGCTTTCGCTCTGGTCGTTTCCGCCCGACGATTGAGGCCCTATTTCCAGGCCCACACCATCATTGTTCTAACCAACCAACCCCTTCGGCAGGTTTTCCAAAAACCTGAAACGTCCGGTAGACTGGTGAAATGGGCAATCGAGTTAGGAGAATTCGACGTTCAGTTCAAACCTAGACCTGCCGAAAAAGGGCAGGCCGTGGCAGACTTCATTGCTGAACTAACGCCTTCGGAGGCTTCCGAACCAGAGAAAACCCCTCCTTTGGAAGGCCTACCGAACGGCAGCCGGTTAGACCAGTCAAATCCCATCTGGATCCTACATGTGGACGGCTCGGCAAACCAGCAGGGATGCGGGGCTGGTCTTGTACTCATCGCTCCCGATGGAACCAAGATGGAATATGCCATCAGATTCAGCTTCCGAACGTCCAACAACGAAGCCGAATATGAGGCTCTCTTAGCAGGCCTTCGGCTAGCTAAGAGCATGGGCGCTAAGCAGGTCGGCGTCTACAGCGACTCGCAGCTCATAGTAAACCAGGTGACCGCCGATTTCGCAGCAAAGGATGCGTCAATGACGGCATACCTCACAGCGGCACACTTGCTACTTCGGCAGTTCCAGGCCTACGAGATTCGGCAGGTTCCTTGATCGGAGAACAGCCACGCCGATGCACTAGCACGCCTAGCTTCGGCAATCAACGACAAAATTGGCCGACAGGTCCCTGTTGAGATCTTGGCCCAGCCAAGCACCGCCTCCGTTGACATATGTACCGTTCGGTATGAAGACACTTGGATGTCATCAATATATGCCTACCTAGCGAACGGTACCCTTCCAGAGGACAAGGCACAAGCAAGAAGGCTACGTTACCGATCGGCAAGGTACATCATCATCAATGACGTTCTATACAAGCGTGGTTACACCACCCCCTACATGAAATGCATTACCAAGGAGCAGGGCGAATACGTCCTTCGGGAGATCCACAGCGGTGTCTACGGCGATCACTCCGGTTCCAGATCCCTGGCCCACAAAGCCTTCCGGCAGGGCTACTACTGGCCGTCGATGCATCGGGATGCAATAGCAAAGGTGAAGAAGTGCGACAAATGCCAGCGGTTCGACAATATTCCGCACCTGCCTGCCGAACCTCTTACACCGATCGTGAGTCCTTGGTCGTTTGCCCAATGGGGACTTGACCTAATCGGCCCAATGCCGCAGGGCAAGGGACAGGTTAAGTATGCAATCGTGGCCGTGGATTATTTCACGAAGTGGGTCGAGGCCGAAGCCCTAGCCACCATAACGGCGGCAAGGGTCGAAGAGTTCGTCTGGACTAACATCTGTTGCCGCTTCGGCATCCCCTACGCTATCATCACCGACAACGGCAGGCAGTTTGATTCAGGACTCTTCCGGCAATTCTGCACCCGCCTCAAAATCAACCTATTCTTCGCCTCTCCAGCTCACCCTCAGTCAAACGGCCAGGTGGAAGCCGTAAACAAAATCATCAAGAAACTCTTGAAACGGCAACTCAACAGTGCCAAGGGCGCCTGGCCGGAGAAGCTTCCCGAAGCTCTATAGGCCATACGAACATCTTACCGAACCTCCACGGGGGAAACTCCCTTCAGCCTTGCATTCGGCTCAGAAGCCGTGGTCCCAGTAGAAATCGGCGAGTCATCCTACCGAACGGAAAGCTTCGAGCCGAAGGCAAACGAAGCTGCAGTGGCGCTAAGCCTAGACTTGATTGAGGAACGCCGAACGGTAGCAAACCTTCGGAATGAAGCGTACAAGCAGCGCGTCTCTAGGTACTACGACTCTAGGGTCAGGCCCCGTTCCTTCAGAATCGGAGACTGGGTTATGCGCGAGGTCTCGCTTGCAACCAAAAACCCAACGGAAGGAACCCTCGGACCTTCCTGGGAAGGACCCTATGAAGTCATCGGCATCCTCAGATCGGGAACCTACAGACTCCGAGGCACGGATGGGAAGACCCTCGGTCACCCATGGAACGTGGAGCACCTCAAGAGTTATTTCAAGTAAAGCCACCTAGCCAACGGCAGGGAGGAATTTGTATTTTTGCCTACGGCACTTATATATATAAAATGAGATTATTCAGAATTACGCACAGTTCAGAACATCATTGCCTATTGTCATCTTTTTCAAAAAATGTTTCGGCAGGGCTCAGTATGACGAGCCACAGCAACATTGCCAACGGCAATCAAAAGCTACAATCGTCAAGTTTACTACCGAATAAAAGATAGCTTTGCCCAATTTTTACAATTTCTTGGCAACGAGCATTATGTACGAGCCAACGGCAGTACGACGCTCCAGAATTACCCACGGTATTCTTATCGCTCTCGATATCCTAGATTTGCCCACGGCACTCCTATGGACGAAGGCTATCGGGGGCTCGCTCCTACCGATGCCTATGAGACTTGGGTTCTGGCAAACAGGTATGAGCCAACGGCAGTACCAAGACAAACCTAACTCCTGAATGGCCAACGGCCTAGAGTTAATAATTTATCCTAGACAGTTATGAGCCTACGGCAATAACAAGCATGGATGAATTTGCAAAGCATAAAGCGAGTAGTGAAAACAAAATTTACTTGAATAAAAAATGCTCTCGGCATAAATATGTTCGGAACTGTGGCCAACGGCCATAATAATACGAAATAAACAATTACAAAAGCAACAAAGTCCCTCAGGCCTCGGCAACCCGATCTCCCTGGACGGCGGCATCCTCGACCGTAGCGTCAGCGGTGGCATCTGGGGCGCCCCCGGCATCAGAGCCATCGACATCTTCAGGGGCATCCTCCCCCTCGTACTCCTCAACCATCTCTTCAGTAATACCTTCCGGTAGAGGAGGAGGATCGGCAGCAAAGTTCAGGTTCAGCTTCTGCCCAGGGTTGAACCGCTTGAAACGGTAGATGAGGTCCGCCATCTCAGAGGCCACCTCATTGTCTACCAGGGAAGTGAACTCAGTGGAGGAACGGTAGTCCCTGATCGCCCCTCTAACGGCAGCCTCAACCTCTGCCGCCTTCGTCCGCTCGGACGCCTCCAATGCCGCCTGCACCGCCAGTTTTGCCTCCTCGGCATCCTTGGCCGCCCGCTCTGCGCCATCCAGAGCCTCGCGCATCTCGGCAAGCTTGGCCTCATGCGCCTGGATCTGCCGTTCAGCAGCATGCATATCCTGCACGAGGCTCTCGTGGTCCTGGAGGGCCTTCGCAGCATCGGCAACCTTGGAACGGCCATCTTCGTACATCCGCTTGGCGCGCTCGGCAGCTGTGATGGCCCTCTTCATGCACAACCACATATCCATCGATGCCTGAAAGGTTGAGCCAAAGGTTAGTACCGAGCGACGAGAAACATCAACGACAATAAAATATCGAGAAATTGGAGGCTTACCGTGGCCTGGAGACGGAAGGCGCGCCCCGCCTCTTCCCGAAGGGCCCTCTTCGGTAACTCGTCGATCTCGGACAGGTCCATCTGCGAGCCCACGATCATGTGGTTCGCAAACTGGACCGTCTTCGAAGGACAGGCCAGTGTAACAGCTTCGGTGGGCCCTCCTTCCTCCTCTACGGCGAGGATGGCCCTTGGGGGATCGGTAAGCCGCACCCTCTTGGGGGTGGAAGCGGCATCCAGGTCCACCATCATGGGCCGCTTCCCGGATGCCTTGGAGGAAGCGGCATCGGCAGCCACGCCCGGACTGAGCACCGACTCGTCAACCGGCACCCTTCGGCTTGCAGGCTCGGCAGTGCGCTGCCTCTGCCGTTCGGAAAGAGGCTGCTCATCTAGGTCTGCCTCAGACACCCGTTCGGCAGAAGCCTCTGGCTGCCGTTTCTGTTTCTTGCCCTTGGCAATCACCCCGAGGCGCCGCTTCGAGGTCTCGGACATCTTCTTGACCTCGGCCTTCTTCCTCTCCTCAGTCACTACACAAGGACAGAAGAAATCGGTAAGTGAGGTGTATCGAATGGTTAAAAAAAAAAAAAAAAAAAAAAAAAAAAAAGCTCAAGTGAACTTACTCTCGGCAGGGTTGGCTAGGCGGGCTCTGATGAGGTTCTCGGTAAATAAGAACTGTGGGTACTCCCTGTCACCGGCAGGAACTTTCAGCCTCACCTTATCAAGCTGCCGAAGCTCTGATTGGGTTGCCGTTGGTTGCTTCAGTTTGCCTACAAAAATAACGAAACAGGTTAGTCCTCTGAATGAAGAAGATTGATCTACCGATCGGCATGGTAGCAACCTACCGGCAATCTGAAAAGTAGTTGGAATAGTGAAGCGAACAGGAACTCCTGAAGGCGATTCCCAATCGCCAGAAAGCAGCACCCGCCGATTCCTCCAGGACTTCTGAGAAGTCGGCACGGTATTCAGAAAGTGGCCCCTTTCGGAAGCCTTGAGACAGTTCGCCTGAACCCATCCACCATGATCGGTACTCTTCGATTTGGTGATGCTGTACAGATGGGAGAACTGCTCGTATGAAGGCCCCTCTTCACCGGCAAGTCCGAATGCCGTTACTACCCCCATCAGAACGGCCCAGAAGTTCGGATTGAACTGACCAGGGGCATACCCAATGTGGGCCAGGATCCTTTGAACTGGAGCCTGCAACGGCAGCCTAACGCCCTGCTGAAGGACGTCAGTAAAGAACGCAACTTCGCCATCCTTAGGCTTGCTCAGAGATTCGGTAGGGCCTGGGATCCTCATCCCTACCGAATGAGGAATCATGTACTCCGCCCTAATCTTCGCCAGCTCTCGGTAGGTCAACTTGTTGGGCGGCAGGTAGTCTACTTCGAAGAGCTGCTCCTTCGCTACCCCCATCGGCACCCTTGGGTTCCCGCCGCTCACTATCGTTACCCTCGGCATGGGGACTGCTTCGGAAGACTCTCCACGACCAGAAGTGGAGGCCTCCGCGCGGTGACTGGAGGATGTCTCCGGCATCCTAATTTCTTCCTCCCGGGGCTCGGAACGCGTGCCCATTCCAGCCTGCCGACCGTCACTATAGACAACCGCCAGCGGTAGGGGCTGACTAGTCATAAGCCCCTTACCGATCCCATGGGTAGGAGCAGCCCTAAATCTCTCGCCAACAACCTCAACCTCAGAGTCGCTACCACTCTCGGTATCTTGGCCCATCTCCTCACTTTCGGTATCCCTTCGCCTATCTGGAGACTCATCCTCAAATGCGTTGGGCTCACTCTCGAATCCTGACTCGCTATCAAACATCTACAAAAACAACGGAAGGAAACTAAGGGCCATGCAGAGAGCTATCCTACCGATGCCTACGTATCTACCTATGGTAACTAGACTACCGAACTACACCCCACTTGCATAAAGTTCTAGTCTAGTTCAAACCAAGGAAGGACGTACGCATAACGAAAGGAAAGAAGATGAAAGGTTACAGGACGGTACCTTGTGAGAACTGGGGTGTAGAGACGAAAATCGCTTCGCCTTCCGAATGCTTTCGCCGGAAATCGCCTAGTTTACCGTTTGCTCTTGCCTGAAATTGCCTCTGTTACCGTTTGCTCTCGCCGGAAATCGCCTAGACAGAGCTCTCGCTTCACTCACAATTGCAAAGTGAGATTCGCCTCAGAGACCCCTCCTATTTATATGGCGAAAGACGCAACGGTACGCCTCGAGAAACCAAACGGCGCATTAATGGCGCCGCTCCGCGTGATTTGACATGCCACGTGTCGTGTGCGGAGTGGAACCTCTGACAGCATGCTGGGTACAGAAGACGAAGCGTCACTCAGTCCCATCAATGCCCCTCTCCACACAAAGGAGGCGAAAGAAAAAACGAAACTCGCCCAAGTCAGTGAAGAATCGGCAATATACTCTCGGAACCCAGTCATCACGCCAAAGGCTGCCGAACGGTAACCCAGGCGAGTGGTACCCCACGATGGGTTACCGAACGGAGGCCCCAGCGCGCCCCCCTTGATAGCCTACCGAACGGTAAGGCGACCCTGGCCGCCAATGAAGAACGAACAAGTCCCCAGCCGAGAAATCTCGCCTGAAGACTTGGGGGACTCCTGTTTACACCATAATGAACGGCCAATCAGAGAGAGACACATGGACAGGATCGGACCTGGTCAAAGTCGCATTCGGCACCCAGTGCCTGTCAACGTTGCCTTCGGCAACGTTACTACCGATCCCTCCATTAGGGCAACGCCCACTCTCAGGACACGTGGCGCGCTCACAATCGACGTCCACTGTCCCACATCGAAATTCTACATCAAGTGCACACCTCCCAAGGCCTATAAAAGAGGCCAACAACCCCAAAATAGAGGTAATCAGAACGTACGGCATACAAGCCTATTGATCTGTCAGTTAATCTTTCTTAATCCCGAACTTACTTAAGCATCGGAGAGCCTACGGCCGGTACCACACCGGTGCCCTAGGTCTTACCGAGCGATCTCTTATTTTGCAGATCACGCTCCCTACCGAGGCTTCAGGCATTCCGAAGACTCAAAATTACTAAGTTGACCCTCAAAGTCAGAGAACCACTTTTTGGCGTCAACAATAATAGTGCTCGTTTAAGCTCATGGGTTGTCGTAGCTGAAAATTTAGGTTTAGGACCCTCGGGTTGGACTTGGAGATTGTCAGTAATTTTCAAAAATTTAAAAGCAGCAACAGCTAGTGTCGGTTTCATTGAACGTTTTTTTCGCTTTCCTATTTTTTGGGGGGGGATCAAGGCGGCGAGACTACAAAGAGACGGCAAATTGGTCAAGCCAACCATTCTGAATCCGTGGTGGGGTGGGGTGGGGGTGGGTTGGACTTGGAGACTACAAAGAGACGGCAAGGTGGGAACCAAATTGGTCAAGCCAACCATTCTGAATCCGCGTCTCCGTAGCCGACAATGGTTCACGAGGAGGGCAAATTTTCTTATTTATTTCTCACTAAAATTTGCTTATTTTTCTTTATTAAAAAAGAAAAAGAAAAAAGGATTTTTTTTTTTTCATTAATAAACTGGCGATGCCATTTCTTGGCGGATCCCGACCGTTCAATAGATCCAAGGGGGGAGATATTAGCTCCGCATTAGAAACGCACCGCATCACACCTTTCCTCTCGTCCTCTCTCTCTCTCTCTCTCTCTATCTCTCAGTTAGCCGTCGTCTCCAGGACTCGATCCCACAGGTGGAAAACGCCGTCGTTTTCTGCTGAAACAACAGTCAGTGGTGAGAGACGCAAGGATGGTTGATCGTCTGTTCGAGGATATATTTCAGATTCTGCGACTGAACCCAGATGGCAAAAAGTTTGATAAAGGTATTGCAAGTGTAAAAATTCTTATACAAAATTTTTCAAGATGATTTTTTTTCTCGTGTTTCGTTAATTTTTGGGTACTTGGTAGTTACTCGAATCGAAGCAAAGAGTGAGACTTGCGAGATGTTCATGCACCTAGATGTGAATTCAGAGGTATATCCCATGAGGGAAGGTGAGAAATTCTCAATGGCTCTAACTTCTACAATCAATTTGGACGGAACACCTGATACTGGCTATTTCACTCAGGTAAACTTCTATTTATTCCTTTTCTTAATTTTTTTATGTTGCTTATAGGGTAATTCCCTGCTTGTACTTTGTACTGTATCTTTACTGGAAAAGTGTGACATGTATGAAAGCATGTACCTTGTGGATGGAGTGTACTGTTGAAAAGAATTCACAAGTTGGGTTATTAGCACAAATGGCAGAACTGGGATTTTCATGAAACCCTATTTTTTGGACCTCCATTCTTTGTCTATTCAGGGTTTTTTTTAGAGAAAAAAAGAAAATTGTTATTTTTGGGTTCTCTAGCAGTTTCTATATGTCATGGCTATCTTGTCTTGATAGGTTACTCTGTTTGGTGCTTCTTAGGTGGTTTCTGAAGGGGGAAGTCATCCTTTAACATTCAGGAAATGTCCAAATTCTTTGTAATAAATAATTAATGATTGACAAAGTCCATTTGGAAGTGGAACACAAATGATGTGGTTGGTTTAGGAGGCCAGTGAGAATGTCATGTGGGTTTGGTATGTGAAAGGACAATAGGAGTGTGGGATGGCTTGAGATTGAGAGTTTGGACAAATTATGGCGTGGTGACGCTCTTCTTTGAGATTCATTCTTTGTTTGATTAGCAAAGGAAGCTCTCTTCTTTGAGTTGGATCTGGGATCTTAATTTCATTAAAAAGTGGAGGGTGGAATACTTATGCAGGGTAATTTAGGGGCGGGGTGCTTTTTTATTTATTTTTATTATGCAGGAGAAGCCGCCCTCTTCATAGATGTCTTTTTCTATTAGATCTTTTTACTGGGCTTTAGTGGGAGCAGAATCTATTTTCATTAATAGAAGATCTAGTGTTCTAAGTTCCTCATTAATTCTGTTTTTTGGATGGATGGCACTATAGAGAAACTGCAATGAGTCAAATAACTTGATTTTAGGGGAAAATTTACGGTGAGGGCTGTTACATTGCAAGTGGCAGACTTGGTTGACCAACTGCTGTTACACTCTTGTGTATGTGGATTTAACTTATGGGAACTTGCGTTCTCTTGATTTGGCATTTCATGTATATCATTGGACATTGTTTGAGCTCCTTTCAGTGTGGCATGCCATTTTGTTTTAAGAAGGATGATGTAGTTTGGACTTTGGAGGCCTACCTCTTTGTGTGCCATGTGTTCTTTTTGATTGGAAAGGAACATTAGTATTTTCAAAGTTGCAGATTGGGGCCACATCTTGAGTTTTGTTATTTATGTGAACGCCTTCCTTTTAAGATATTTTTTTTGCTTTTAGGTTTCTTTTCTTCTTGCCTTCAAATAAAAATTTTCTTAAATGGAAAAACAAGCGAATACCATGATGTCACTTCAGGATGGTTATGTGTTCCATGTTTTCTTGACGTAGCTTAGCTGTAGCTGTTTCTGTTTGGTTGTTTACAAAATCATTGAGCCAGATTACGCCTAATTAATAAAGGTACCCTTTTTTGCAGGGCAATCGCAAGACATTGGCCGATGAATATGAATACGTCATGCAAGGGAAGCTTTTCAAAATTTCAGAAGGTTCTAAACGTGATCCTAAAGCGTAAGTAATAAAAAAATCACTTATTAGGATCTACAAGTGTGCTATTTGATTGTATGTTTGTGAAAAAAGACGAAGAAAATATCAAATGTAGGTATCATGAAAGTGGCTCTTCTGAATTGGTATACGCTGACGTGAATTTGATGAAGTCTACTTACAAGGCATCATATCCCCTACAACTATGACTCAGATCCTTGTTATTTCTGCAACATATTGTGGAGGATAATGATGTCAATCATATGACAGTCATTTGCTCTGATTGCTTTTCATTCAGACAAATTATTGGGGTTTAAGTAAAACTTTATGTCATGTTAACTGAGAAGGTCTTTTTTATCGTTCTCTTCTAATTTTCTTGTATTTGAGTTCAGGGAGGTAAATGCTTCATTTGGTGGCCTTTTGATGATGCTGAAGGGGGAAGCCTCTCAATTCAAGAACTTTGAACTTGATCAGAGGATGTTTCTCCTCATAAGGAAGCTATGAGACTCTTGACAGTATCCAACGTGGAATGGTCTACAGCTCTCACCTAAGGGGAACATTTTTAGGCTTTTCTTATGTAAACTTGTGCTGAACCTTGACGGTTCGGATTAAGCCTGTGTTGAGTAGAGGGCTCCCTGACTAAACTTGAGGTTGCTGTGTAGGCATGAAATACTATCACATTGACTGTTTAGAATTTATGTTGTCAAAATTAAACTCCTGCTAAGAGCCCATGATCTTTGGGTGGCTCATGAATAGTAATAACCATTCTAGTGCAGCCCAAATGGTTTTTTTTGTTGAGGTTTTCTATTTAAACTTCACACTTTTCTTTGTTCATCCCAATACTTAAATTATTAAACTCTTAAGTTTAATTATTATGTAAAAAGACAAAAAAGGTCATCTCACTTAATACTTAACCTTAGTACATCTATACACACACTCCACCACTCTTAATATTAAGTTTTAGAAAAACACAAACCCTTCCACACCCTATTGCCATATTATTATTCTCTTTCAATTCAAGAAACTTACTACACTATCATCTTTTCTATAAAACCTAGTTCATTCTCAAATTTTTTAAAATAATAATAAGGCTTATTTATGGATATGCCCCCTGTGTTTTCAAAAGAGTTTCAAATTACCACTTGTTCTTTGAAATGTCTAAATATACCACAAATACTTTCAATAAGTGTCTAACATTAGCTATTCCGTTAGATTTTAGAGAAGTTTCGTTAGCTGATGTGGTCCCCACTTCTTTTCAATCTCTTAACAAGGAAGAAGAAGGGTTAGTTAGGTTAAGAAAATGAGGAATTTGGAAGAAGAAGGTTAGGTTGAGGGAATTTGATTTGGGGATTTCAGATTTGGGAGAAAAGGGGGAATTTGATTTGGGGATTTCAGATTTAGGAGAAGAAGTAATAGTATCTGAAATTCCCTCCACCTAACCTTCTTCTCCCAAATCCCTCATTTTCCCTCAAATTCCCCCTTTTCTCCCAAATCTGAAATCCCCAAATCAAATTCCCTCAACCTAACCTTCTTCTCCCAAATTCCCATTTTTCTCCAAAATTGCCCATTTTCTCAACTTGAATAACATTTCCTCTCCTTTGTTAAGAGATTGAAAAGAAGTAGGGGCCACATCAGCTAACGGAACTTCTCTCAAATCTAACGGAATAGCTAACGTGAGACACTTATTAAAAGTATAGGTGCTATATTGAGACAATTCAAAGAACATGTGATAATCTGAGACTATTTTGAAAGTACAGGGAGTATATCCATAAATAAGCTTAATAATAATAATAATAAAATAATGCTGCTACTACATTTGATAACAGTGTTTTTATCTCTTTAAGTAAACAGTTTGGGGGACCGAAGGCAGTTCTTCGTGCACCGGACACATAGCTTATCGAATCCAGTTGCGACACAGAAGTGAATGCATCCTATATGTGAGTTTGAGATGAACTTAGAGTAGTGAGGGGCAAGATAGCGGGGTGTGAGGTTGATGAGTTTTTTTTTTTTTTTTCCAGTTGGATGTGTATTTAGAGGTAGTTTGGGAAGATAATAGGGTTTTCTTAGAAATTTAAAAAATTTGAATTAAAAGTTGGGGTGAACAAAGAGAAATGCGGGGTTTAAATAGAAAAACTCTTTGTTTGTACTAGGGGTGGGCTCGGTTTGGTTTGGTTCGGTTTTGAGGTCAAACCGTGCGCCGAACCATGAACTCCGGTTTGGAGAAAATTCAAACCGTGCGCCGAACCAATGAACCGGTTAACCGAGATGATCGGTTAACCGATTAGCTCGGTTTGGTTTGGTTTGGTTTGGTTAAAACCTGCTTGGAAACATGTAGACTCTAAATTCATTCAAACTGAAACATTCATTCACCATTCACATTACAACATATTCAAATTCATTCATTCAATCAATCCTTTCAATTCAAACTAAAACATATGCATCGTTCATCATTCACATCCATCCAAAGTTTCAAAGTAAACCATATGCATCATTCACCATTATATAAAAGTATTGACTAAGTATGAAAAATGGGTTTTCGGAATAATCATTTTCTCAAGATAATTTTTGGCGGCTTTTATGCCTCACACATCAAATAAGAAAACTTGATTTTATGGAATTTTAGTATGAAGTATATATTGACTTAATGAACCATCATTTTTAGCCTAAATCGTATTTTGCACTAAAATCGATTTTTCATGATTTGATTTGGTTGGAATTTGATTTTCTAGTATTTTTATTTGAATCCAAATGGGGGGTACTTCTTTATTTACATTGTAAACTTAAGTAAATGGAGTAATATAAAAATAAATAAAAGTAAAATGACAAAGACATTTACTTAAATGTTGAAAATGGAAATAAGGTTGTATTATAATTATTTAATTACATATAATTTAACATATCCGGTTTGGTTCGGTTCACCTACGGTTTTTGAAATTGAAAACCGAACGCCGAACCATGAAGGCCGGTTTGGTTCGGTTCATGAACCGTTGGCCTAAAAAGGAAAAAAAAAAACCAAACCAAACCAGACCGATCGGTTTGGTTCGGCCGGTTTGGCCGGTTTTCGGTCCCATATGCCCAGCTCTAGTTTGTACCCTATCTTGGTTCAAAGCTGTGAGCTGATAAATATGTTTGATTTGATCTAATATTTGGCTCAGTCAGCAATAAGGTTACAAATTATATACAATCCCCCTTAAGAATGTTTGGTAGGTTTTTGTGTAAGAGCATCCACAATAGACTCCTTAAACCACCTCCTTAGATAAAATTTAGGGACGAGGTGAGAAAACCCACATCCAACCATACTCCCTATCCAACTCCTAAAATAGGGAGACCTCTAGGAGCTCCTAAATTTGTGGAGAGAGAAAGAACTCCTAGTGTCTTCCTATAATTAAATGCTTCTTTACTTTAATATTGTTTTTTTTTTTTTTTTCCAAACGAAGAGAGTTTTTATTAAAGACGAATAGCAAGGTTTACATCACTAGCTAAAATATCAAAAATCCACTCAGGCCACACTTGGTCCCAAACGTGGTTACCACCTATTCTAGAGACAAAGGCCGCAACCTCATGCGCTGCCTTATTGCACTGACGGGGAGTAGCCATAAACACAACTTGTTGGAGTTTGCCAGCAAGCATCTTAATATCAAAAACAATAGCTTCCACCGCAACATCAACTTGTCGCTCACCTCTAATCATCTGAATCATTTGCAAAGAGTCAGATTCAACCTCCACATACACCAAACGACCCTTAATACAAGCAATCAATGCTTCTCTTATAGCCTCCGCCTCCATCATCAAGGTCATACTACCCCGTAATCCCCCCACCCCTCCGGCCTGCACTAGCCAACCATAAGTGTCTCTAATAACCCAACCAGCCCCACCCCTATGTGTCTGCTGCAGCCAAGCTCCGTCACAATTAGCCTTGACCCAGCCATGTGCCGGCTTAGTCCACAATGCTGGCCCACTTTGAGCAGGATCTGGCGGACGGGGCAACTCGTTAATCAAAGGTTTGGCCGACCTCAGAGCTGCCCTATACTCCTGCACCTGAGCTTGGAGACAACTCACCATAGTGGTAGGATCAATAACAATCCCTTCAAACACCGCACTATTTCTTGTTTTCCATAGACGCCACAACCCAAAAACCACCACCTGTAATATTTCTTGATAATTCAAATGGTTCTCATATTTCTTTAATATACTTTCCCAGCATTCACTAAACTCCTCCCCCACCAATTGTAAGACATCCAGTTGTAGCGAGCTTCCAAACCAAAAAACTCGAGCATGCTCACAACGAAAGAAAAGATGAACCTGAGATTCCCCTTCATGGCCACAGAGAGCACATGTATTATCCACATCAACCGAGCGGCGCCGCAAATTCCCTTTAACAGCCAAGGCATTTCTACAGCCCCTCCAAACAAAAGCACGTAATTTTGGGGGCACTTGCAATCTCCATATATTCCTCCAGAATTTCTTTTGATCATTCCCATGACTACAGTCTCCTTCAACTTTCCCCCCCAGCTCCCCATTTTTCCGTAAGTTTAGAGCAAGTTCATAGCCAGTACGAACTGTGTAACCACCATGCGCAGTGAAGTGCCACACTAGTTTGTCATCACAGCCCCACCTGCTAAGAGGTAAGGATAAAATAGTATGGGCTTCCACAGAACTGAAACACCGCAATATAAGATCCCGATTCCACATCTGCGTCTGATCATCAATAAGCCCCTGCACCAAAATAGGCATATCTGAGTGTCTAGAGTAAATCTTGAACGTAGACGGTTTGGGCACCCATTTATCTAGACAAATACGAACTTTCTGTCCATTGCCTATACGCCATCTCGTACCTGCCTCCAATATTTTCCGCCCTTCCACAATACCCTTCCACCCCCACGATGACCCACGACCAGCAACAGCTCTCATAAAATCTGAAGATCTGAAATATTTGTCCCGGAAGGTTGTAGCCAGCAAAGAGTCTGGATGTTTGATAATCCGCCAGCCAATTTTTGCAAGCATAGCCAGGTTGAAGCATCTAAGATCTCCTGCTTCTTTCATCTGACAAAGACGTTGCCATCCAACCCAATGGATACCCTTATGCTCCTTATGCCCCTTCCACCAATAATGACTGATCTCCCTTTCAATCTCCTTGCATAAATTAATGGGGAGCTTAAAACAGGACATAGCAAAATTAGGCATAGCCATCGCCACTGCTTTGATCAGAACCTCCTTCCCAGCTTGAGATAAATATTGTTCAGACCATCCCATAAGCTTGGCATTAATTTTGTTGCGTACATCCTCAAAGACCCGTTGTTTTGACGCCCCAAAGTCAGCATTAAGTCCTAAATATCGTCCAAACCCATCATTTTGTTGTACCTGTAAGATGTCTCCCACCTGCTTACGGACTCGCGCAGGACATTTTTTCCCAAACAATAGCGAACTTTTGTCAAAATTAATACACTGACCTGAGGCTTTCTCATAACTGACTAAAATGTTTTTCAAGCATCTAGCCTCCTGTTCATCAGCTTTGCAAAAAATAACAGAGTCATCGGCGAAGAACAAATGTGAAATGCTAACCCCCTGAGGGTGAAATCGAAAGCCCTGCAAAGCACTCATCTCTTCATGCTTTTTAATCATAGCAGACAGGCCCTCAGCACATAACAGAAATAAAAAAGGAGATAGAGGATCGCCTTGGCGAAGACCCCGGGAAGGTGTAATATGTCCTGTAGCCTCACCATTAACAATCACACTATAAGTAACAGTAGAAACGCATTCCATTACCCACCCTCGAAAGATCGAATCAAATCCCAACCTTGTCATCATAAGCTCCACAAATGGCCATTCAACTCTGTCATAGGCTTTTGCCATGTCTAGTTTCAAAGCCAAACTGGATCGCCCCATTCCACCCTCCTTCTTAAGCGAATGAAGTATCTCATGTACAATCAATATATTGTCTGTAATTAATCGATCTTCAATGAAGGCAGATTGATTGAGACTAATGATCTCAGGAAGCACAGCTTTGAGTCTGACTGTTAAAATCTTGGAAATAATTTTATACACCAAATTGCATAAAGCAATTGGTCTCCATTGAGTCATTTTCCTTGGTGTAGCAATCTTTGGGATCAAAACCAGATGCGTCTGGTTAAGAGCTCTATGAAGCCTCCCTGAGTGAAAAAAACTCTTGACCATTCCAATAATGTCCTCCCCAACCACGTCCCAATACTGTTGAAAGAATTTCCCCGTGAACCCATCTGGACCCGGTGACTTCGTTGGATTCAAGGATTTCACGGCAAGCCAAATCTCCTCTGACGAAATTTGTCGTGTCAAGCAAGAATTCTGCTGCATGGTCACCTGTGGCTGAACACAATCAGTAATAGACTCAATATTCGTAGGTGTACATGTCGTAAAAATTCCCTGAAAATAAGATATAATCATTGATTTAATTTCGCCTTCCTCCGTGCACCACCGTCCTGCAGAATCTTCTAAGCCCACCATCCTATTTGCACGTCGTCGAGCAATTGTTTTAGAATGAAAAAACTTTGTATTCTTCTCTCCTTCATTAAGCCATTGGACCCGAGATTTAAGTTTCCAATATACCTCTTCCTCCCGCAATGCCCCTTTAAGACTGCTTTCCAGCTGCAAGACCTCATCACGATCAAAGTCAGGAGCCATATACGTAGCTTTGAGTTGTTGTTGTAGGAGTGTGATAGTAGTTTTGGAGCTTCTCCATTCTCTTCTTCGCCAATCCAATATTCCTTTCCTTACCCAACATAATTTGCTTGAAATCTGTAGACCCCTTGACCCCGGAGTTCGTTTGCTCCATCTCTCTTCTACCACTTTTCGACACCCCACTGAATCTCCCCACCGCGGATCAAAAATAAATCTTTTATGCCATTTCCGGCCTGGGCCTTGGGTTTGTAATAAAAGTAACACGTGGTCAGAGCCCGGCACCACCACATGATGCACCGTAGCCGATGGGTATAGTGCAACCCATTGATGATTCCCAAATCCCCTATCCAAGCGTTCCATAATTCCCCCATCCTGACGTCTATTCCTCCAAGTGAACGGATGACCCACGTATCCCAGGTCCAACAAGTGACTAGTAGCAGCAAATTGTGAAAAATCATGCAAACTTCGTTCTGTGCGCAGCAGTCCCCCACATTTCTCTGTGACATTCAAAATATCATTGAAATCTCCCATCAGTAGGCAAGCCTCCTGACATCGGACCATCCTGTCATGTAAAATCTGCCATTGAGATCTCCGCACTCGCTCATCAGTACTTGCATACACCGCAAAGAATCGCCATTTGGCACCATTCTCCTCATCCTTGATCACAACCTCAATGAAAAAATCAGCATACTTGAGTAATACGACCTGTGACATCTCCTTCCAGAATAAACATAATCCTCCACTCAAGCCCCGGGGTTCAACAGCATGCATATATTGCATACCAATCTGTCGCTTCAAATAACTATAACGGTGACTCCGATTTTTTGTTTCTAAAAGGACCACAATGTCGGGAGTTTGGAGCCTCACCTGCTCCTTAAGACTCGAAACTGTCAGAACACTCCCAATACCCTGACAGTTCCAAACAATGATCCTCATGATGCTCGCAGAGACCGTACGTCGGTCTCCGCATCTTGACTTTGAGTATCGTCAAAAATTAACTCCCTTCGAGATCCCATGCTACCAGCCCCAACACCCTCTGATGCCAATCGATTATCAGTACACATCCGTTTATCCATTCTGCCAAGCTCCTCTTCTTCCCTTCCCCTCTTACTCCGAGAGCCTCCACCACCTGTAGTAGAGCGAACAGGTTGTCCAAATATAAGTGGCCCCAAATTAAAAGGATCAGATCCTTGCGTCAATGCCTCATATTGAAGCCCCAGTTCTCCTCCTACCCCAGCATGGTTGCTTACGGTCTCCTGTGTTGTTCCCTGTATTATGGGTCCTTTCTCCACCACGGCTGCCATATTCAAATCAATAGCGATCCCACTGTCGACAGAGTTTTGGACCGCGGCACCATAAGGCAGAAAAGGCGCCGCAGAGTACGTGGATGATGCCGTCATGATTCCTTGTGGCCCCAGAATTCCAGCCTCCCATGCAGCCTCCCGAACCTGCCTACTCCGTTCCTCCGCCTCCCTTACTGTCCGGATTTTTTCAGCTAGCGTAGAATCCCCGGGTTTGGACTTGCAAGGGGGTATCACCGTCTCCTCTCCGTCTCCCCCCTGCTCAACCCCTCGTCTTACTCGCCAGTCTCTGCAGTCAGCTTTGCTACCCCCCGTACCATCTTTCATACCCCTTGGAAAAAAAAGACCTGCGCCTGTGAATATGCCCAGCAACATTGTTCCCAGAAACCCAAGGGCTGGAGTCAGAAGACTCTTTTCGTCCATGGAATCGGAGTTTTCGTCCGCGCAAGTCCTCACTTGCCTCTAAACCTGCAAAAGCCATCATCTGATCCTGCATATTTTGAGAACTAGCCGCTGACGCCAGTTTCTCAACACAAATACGACTGGGATGTCCCAAGCACCCACAGAGAAAGCAGTATTCGGGCAAAAATTCATAACGAAAGTCCACCCAGATTGCACCCTCTTCAGGAAACTCAACGAACGTACCCCGCATAAGCGGTTGCCGCACATCTACTCGAATGCGCACGCGTAGGAACCGCCCTATACATTCGTCCCCCTCTGTATGGTCAACGTCCAGCACCTGCCCCAGAACGGCACCAATTTTCTTGGCCACCACAGTAGTCATATTTAGCAACGGAACGCCATGCATCTGAACCCAAAAAGACGCCATGGATGCACCCACCTCCCGCACGTCCTTCCCAGGTTGGATTTCGGAAAGGAGTACCAAATGTTCCTTATAAGACCAGGGCTCCATGTCCAAAACACGAAGCATGTCCCGTTTGCTTGCAAATCGAATTAGAAACCGCCGTTCATCAATCTCTTTTATCGAAACTCCATCTCCCCCATACCATAATTTATCAAAAACCCCCACAAACCCGTCTGAGTATACCGCCTTAGAAGTCAGAACCTCAGCTACCAATGAAAACCGTGAACCTCGCATAAGATCAATTCCATCCCCTGCCTCAATCCGAATCCCACCCCGTTCACGTTCTGACAACCGTAGGTGGTTGCCAAACCTCTTCTCTAGATCCTCCATGCTTCAAATCACCACACCCTTGCTGCCCACGCAAACCAAGTCCCCCCTTGTAGACACCGAAAACCCCCCTACTGTCACTGTAATCCCGCACGATATTGGCCCACTGTCGAAATTGCAAAGCCAGCAACACATGGAAGCACGGAAGCCCTAGCCGCCTTAAAAAACCCTAGCCGCCGTAGGAACCCTAGCACCTCCTCTCCTTTCGAGAGACCAATGGACTCAACAATGTTAAGTTTAATATTGTTTTAAGTATTTATTTAATGCTAACTTTATATATATATATATATATATATATATATATATATATATATATATATATATATATGAAGAGGGAGCATTTATGCTAAATTAAAAAAAGAAAGAAATAATTTATGATTTTCTAAATTAGGGAGGAGTTAAAATTTTATAAGGAGCTCCTAAAATAGTTTAGGGAGATTCACTCTAAATTTTAATTAAAAAATAAGAAGCATGATTGTGAATGCTCTAGTATGCCACATGTGCCCTAGCTCTAATCACATAGGTTTTTGTATAAGGCGGCTAATAATAATAATAAAGATTGTAACCAAAGAAAAATACTTTACATGGACTGGAAGAAGTCATGAATCAAGAAAGTTAATAATGGGAGCTAATGAATACATATTGGATCAACTACTTTTCTAATTAATCTAATTCATTTTATCATGTATTAGATTACGAATTTTAACATGTTATTCACATAATTTTTAATTTCTATGTGTTAATAAATGTAAGAAATTAATTAATACAATGATGATAATGATAATAACAGTAATAATAAATAAACTATATTTAGTGCTACTTCTCTTACTAATGTTAAATTTGTTGTTCTGTTTTTTTTAGCATGTGAAATTATTGTTTTGTTCATAAAAAAGAAAAAAAAAATCAAAAAGAAGAAAATAGGGAGATTCACTATTATACCCAATATATGAGCCCAAATTATAAAAAAAACCTATATAAAATGGACTTTAGAAACATAGCAAAAGCTCATTTACAACATAACTAAAAGGCTTTAACTTCTTATAAATTACAAAATTGCCATCAATTTCTTAAAACAAACCAAACTCCAAAACCTTATTAAAAAAAAACCCAAAACACTCAATAGGGTATCAAAGTAATTTAATAATCAAAATTAAATTCAATAGAGCAAGCTGTTATTTTTTGGGTTTTTTTTAAGTTTATTTATAGAAATTAAATAATATAGGATTTATCTAGGGAAATAGCGGTATATGCCACCAAAATTATAATCTTAAGTGAAAATACCACCCATTTTCAAAAATTGTAAAACTATCACCTATAAATATATATTTATTGTCCACTTATTGCACAGATATCACTGTTACAGAAATTTTGGTCTCTCAGCTCCCTATTCACTCTCTCTGCGTTCGCTTGCTCTCTCTCTCTCAGCTCTCTCTCACAGTTCTCTCTTCCTCTCTCAGCGCTTTCTCTCTCCATCGACCACCACCACTCTCTTTCTCCCTTTGTCGCGAAAACCTAAACAGCACTCTCTCTTTCTCTCTCTGCAGTCAATGTTAGGTTTTGTTGAGGGGGTTCTTGAAGATGAAAGAGAGGGTTTCTTCGTTAAATGCTCTCTCCCTTCAACAATCTCTCAGTTCCCTATCTTTTCATGTCTTCAATCGACGTCTTTCTCTTCTCCTCTGCTCCTTCAGGGCCTCAAAAAACCCTAATTCTTGGTTTCGATTCTGACTTTTTTCACATACTTCCTCCTCATTCTCAATCCTCTCACAGACAAAATTCGTGCTTTTCTTTAGGTGTTTCTGGGATTTCCAATTTGGTTATGTGCGCAAAACGAGTGATTCTAAGGTAGGTTTTGTATTTGTTATTGACTAGTTTGTCTTTTTGTATGGTTTTCATTTGAGAAGGATAATTTCACTAACCTGTGACTGATTTTGTGAAGTTTAGTAATTACAGAGATTGGAAATTTATGTATTTGAACTGTGAATTACTTCATGCTTGGATGAAACTTCTATTGGTCTGATTGATTTTGCTTTATTGATGTAGCCTCTCCAATCAATTTCCAAGTCTGGAATTGCATAACAGAGAGCAGAATGGTCGGGTTGATGATTTATCAGCTTCTAAGGTAAAGGGGGAACTACATAAGTGTTTGAATGGGCCTGTTACAGTTGCTACGGTCTTGTTGCCTCGTGGTTTAATCAATTCAGGGAATCTGTGCTTTCTCAACGCAACGCTACAGGCTCTTCTATCCTGTTCTCCTTTTGTTCAGCTTCTGCAGGAATTGAGAACTCGCAAAGTGCCTAAGGTTTCTTTTGTTTATTCGATTACTTTGTATTTACGTGGTTTTAGTAGAATTGCTATTTGCAAAAAACAAAATTTATATAGATTGCTGATATCAGAAAATAGGAAGCTACCTTGCCTATGCTTGTTCTTTTTCTAGCTAATCACTTAACTAATATGTTGTCCATTTGAATTTGATTTTATATAGATTGGGTGCATTTGCAGAGTTCGTCTCTGAATTTGACATGCCTAGTGGTTCAAGTTCAAAGAACAAAGATGCAGGTGTTCTTGAGACTGGTAGGCCTTTTAGCCCTGCCATGTTTGAAGGCGTTCTTTAAATTTTTACTCCAGATGTACGAACTAGGATCTTGGGCAGGCCAAGGTGTGTATCTGATCTGGGTGAATAATTTTCTATTCTAGGTTTTGTCTTTTTGTATTTTTTTATTTCTATGTTGAGCCTTCTTATTGCAAATTTAATCCTTGATGGTATTGCTGGCTGAAATTGTAAGGCATGATCATTGCAAAAAGATTTAGACACATGCATCTATTTGTGGTCACAAAAGTTGTCCTTCCCTGCCACTTTTTTTCTTTTAAATCCCTTATGGATTCTTATTTTGCCATTAATTTCAGTTATTTCTATGAACCATATGATTTTCATTTTTGAGACCTTGAGTAGGACAGTTTCTGGTTTGGTTTGCCTTTGTATCTCTCACACTAGATGCTGATAAAGCCTCCTTCCAAGGAAAATTCCATTGAGATTTAGTTAGGATTTTATTACTTTTTATTTTTATTCTGATAACTCGGTACTCTAGTTTTTTCACTGGTTTTAGATAACAAGGATGATGAAGTGCGAGTCAGCAGAACAAGTGTGACCTTATTGTCAATCTTAAAACTTCAGCAAACCAAAAAGTAGGTAAACTTAGTTTTCATCCCTTTCAAGCTTGTTCTGGTGCTTTGGATTTTGGATTGCCATATACAATTTAATAAGTTAAGTTCTTTACTTTCCTTTTGGTCTTGGCAGTTGTTGTGGTGGGATAGTGTAAATTTTAAATCCAAAGCTTTTGACTTTGATGATGGTAATAAATTTGCTCATTTTATTAAAATAATCATGAATCATCATTTACAACATAGGTCAGATTACAAATGTTGGTACTACTATATCTGCTTGTTTTTGTAATTAGTGGGGCTAATGCTGATGGAAATCAGTTTGGTCCTGCATAAGTCCTTCATCCTGATGATGTCCTTTTTTTTCCTCATTATTGATACCTTAGAATGTATAATGCTTTTGTCTAATATATGTACGCATTAAATTTTTTTGCAGGTTACGAGTATCAGTCTTCGTAGAGAAGGTGCTGACATTCATGTAGATGTTGGTTTGTGTATCACTCAGGTATTGCTTAAATATTTTACTTCTTTGAAGTTCTTTATATGCTTTAATACGAGAAACTCTTGAAGATTGAGTATATGAGATGGAGAAATAGAATAATCTCTTTTAACTTTGGCAATATCTAATTGTTTTTAGGTCACCAACAAACTCAAGTGTAAGAACTCAAATGGGTTTCATTGGTTTTGTGTATTTGGATCGTTTTTCTGATTGGATATTTTGGGCTCTGTTTTAGGTTGCTTGTTTGCAATTAATTTTGGCTATTTCTATGAACCCTATAATTTCGTACAAGAAATTCAAAAGGGAAAGAAGGTTTGACTAAATTTTCATATGGCCCTTGAAAGAATGCATGTCCTACTTGAACAAGAAAAGTATATGATCGTTTTTGAGTCTTTACACTCTTTGGCTGACCTTGTCCAAGCAAGTATTGGATGTTTTATAGGAACAACAAATTAGTGAAGTACTCATCCTAGCTTCAAATCCCATTGGGAGGTAAAAATGATAACTAGGATTTTAGTTTAATAGAAGAAGTCACTATTTTGTGCAGTGTATATATTGCTGGAATTTATCTGTGACGCACTATGTAAAGTAAAGTGGGTTTTATACCAATATTAGTCCTATCACGGTTCTTGAATATTCATGTTAATGACTTTTCTTGAGAAATCTTTTACTTGATAATGTCTAATTTTCTGTTTACATGTTAAAAGAAGATATTTTGTCTATTTATATATTCTTCCTTCTGGATGGTGCTTAGGACTTATAAGTTTTGGGAAGTACTCATAATTGTACTTTCGCCTGAGTAGGAATTTTTTTCCCAGTTTGCAAGAATTGTTCATCAAATTTATATAAGTTTATAGATAGCACAAGCATGCACCTTTGAAGAAGCACATATGCGATTCTCATCCAACCAATTTCGTTGTAACAAATTATGTATCTCTGACTCTGTTTTTTCCCTCAGGCTGGATTAGCTCTTGGAGAGTTGCGAAAGGAAAATAATTCCTAAGAAGCCTTTGGCCAGTAACTAATCCACCTTCAAGTCAAGAACATCTTTTACATCCTCAACTTTTACAGAAGCCTCTCCGCCCATTCCTTGCTCGAGGGTATTTTGACGATGTAGGAGTGTAAAATGTGATTCCATTAAGGACGTCGTGTCCTTTTTGTAATATGTTGTAGATTATGAATATATAATGGGAATGTGGAGTTTTTGTATTGCCTTTGTATTGCTCCCCTATTGTATTTGTATTGCCATCGTATTGCCATTGTAGTGTTGTGTTATTGCCTGGTTATTGCACTTATATTTCTATCTTATCACCTGTTTTTCAAGTCTATCTTGTGAAGGAACTTATAAGGATATTTTGTAAAAGAAAACGCTTGATTGTATTAGTTTATTTTGTAAAGGAAAATGTTAGATCATTATTCTTTATCATATAAATAAGGTATAACAAGCACCGTAGATGTATCTCTTCAAAGTGATTGATTCGTGTTCAGCTATTGGTGTAAGAATGTGATTCCATTATTGCTTTTTTATTGATTATTTATTATTGTAAGAATGTGATTCCATTAAGGACGTCACGTCCTTTTTATAAAGGGGGTTTCACTAAAACACCCAAAATGGGGGCTGAAATTATAAAAAAACCCAACACCCAAAACACTTTATAAACACACCCAAAACCCATCATTACACACACTCAAAACCCATTTATAAACACACCCAAAAATATATAATTGTTTATTTTAGAATTGATTTTGGGTGTGTTTCTATATTTAAATAGTGTGTGGGTTTTTTTTATAAATACATGCCTAGAATTGGGTTTATTTATAATAATCTATTTTATAAATCAAACTCATAGTTGCTTTCCCTGCAACAAATTATGTTAATTAAGAAAATCAACCAAAAAACAAAAAATTCGTTAATAAAGCATTATAATTGGTTTTCTAGTTAAAATCGTTGTATAGAATCACAGGAAACAAAAACCTAAATGTAACAGCTTGGGAACGTATTAGACGACAGCTTTAAAGATAATAAAATGTAGTCTGAATTGTTAGGGTTCGGTGGCGATTTATTTTGCATGTCTAAATTGTAGTATGTAATGGATGTGTGTATTGCATGTAGATTGACTTAATATTGTTGTCCTATTGCATGCGTATTGTACTAATATTGCCTTTGTATTGCGTACATATTGTATGCATATTGCCACACTATTGCATGTATATTGTGATGTTATTGCTGTTGTAGTGCCGTTATATTGCCCTAATATTGCCTCTCTAGTGTATGTATATTGGCCTAATATTGCTATTATATTGTATGTATATTGACTACGGCTCATCAATGGGTTTACGGTTTAGGCCCTACTTCATTAAAAAAGAAGACGACGATGAGAAAGAAACAACGTGCCTTTCAAAAACAGGCGGTCAGGTGCATTATAATTGCACCGTAAGACATTGTAAGAAATTATTTTAAAAAATAATAACAACTAAAAAATAATTTACAAAAAAAGGAAGGTATGAATAAATATGCAAATGCTTCGTGATGGGTTGAAGAAAAGGATGATTACATTTGGTGATTTGATTATGTTTGGTGATATGATATATTATTCGTCTTAATCTTCATATATGTAATTGTTGTATTAATACTTGACACAAATTCATCTCGTACTCATCCAATTATTAAAGCTAAGTAAATGAAATGAAACAAAAGAAGAAGCCCAAAATAAACAGAAACAACAATTTCTAGCACCCTTTTATCACTTCTGTATTGCCACTGTATCACCAACGTATCGCCAGCTTATTGCGTTGATCACCATTAGTTCAAACATTATGTGATCTAATAGGGATAACTAATTTTTGGAACAACTAATGAATCTTCAAAAAGATAAAGAACAACTAGTAAACTAATGTATGCAGTTTAATTTTGCACGGGTCATAGTGCTCATCAACATGATATATGGAGGTGTACGAAATAGTTCAACTTCAAAATGGAAACAGTTTATGTGCCATGTAAGGCAATGAACATATAACAAGGTGAGTCTTCAACAAATTAAAAGTGGGCAATTATTTTCAAACAATCTGACAGCTGCCCGAGAGAACTGAGGGAGTTAAGGCATGAGATGCAAACATGATAAACACCGTTAAGCACTCGGACGAACCCATGCTATAATACAAGGCAACAGACAACCACCACCAAATTGCTCTTCAATATGTTGGTCAAGGGTGCAAATCTGTTGATGCTTCTCCAACTTTCTTACTAAGTGGTTGTTCTTCAGACCCTAATCATTAAGCACAACAATTTAAATTCATGCCATTGAAAAGGAACCACAAGAATCTAACTTCCTAATACAAGCGCAAAACCCATATGTATGCATAATCGGTACATCTATAAATTCCCACATGCCTAAATATTAGATATCAAATCATTAGATGACTAAACAGTAAATGCATAACCTATTTGCTAATCTGTATGCAAAACTAGAAATAACTACAAGCATCAGCGTGAAACATGAAAAGAAAGTTAAAAGATGAAACATGCAGATGCAAGGTAACACTTCACATTCAACCTCATAAGGTTTGTCGGCTCAACGGAACTGAGGAAGTCTTCCAGAACAAGGAAGCATGCAGTCAATAAACCCTGTAACGAAATAGGGCGCCCCCCCCCCCCCCCCCCCCCCCCCACCAACAACAAAAATGATGTAGGGAAGTCTGTCCAACGTTGTAAATAATCAGAATCATTTATAGAAAATGAAAGAAAACAAAATGAATCTCCCACAAGCCTAACAGGCTAATACCATTAACAAGGTCTGAAATTGACTCTATATCATGTATATATATATATATATAAACTCCATCTTTACATATTGGAACTACATCAATGTAAACCAACTAGATCGACCCTGCATCCTGAACCCCAAAAAAAAAAACAAAACTACAACTGAAAAAAGGGAAATTAGATAAATTTTCTCCTTTTTTCCTCTTATATATTTTTGTTTTGCCTTCTATAGGGTAATTCCAATTCTTCTTTTGTAAAAAATTCAGGGCATAATACCTCCGAATTGAGGGTTCCAAGCCGCAGGGGCAGCTGCCTTTTCCATTTACGAACTTTCAAAAAAGTCACAATCTTCTGGGCACAAAACAACTCTACCTCTGCAACAAAGACCCAATTACAATTAGCAAAAGAAATCTAAAAAAAAGTAACCAAAAAAAAAAACTTAGAATTTGTAGAAACAGAGAGAACGAGAGACCTTAGAAGGAGAATCAGCAACCTTGTAAGCATCCGCAATAACACCCACCAACCACAACCCAGGAAAAGTAGTCTGTCAGCGACGGCAGCAGCAACATCACCTTCCTATCAAACAAATAACAATAATGCCATCAAAGACAGTAAAGTTCATTGTGCATGTGTGTGTCCAAAAGTAAAGTTCATGACCAGAAAAGCTCCTCTGATCAACTATCTGTTTACAAGTTGCAAGACACGCTGTAGCCTTCATTTGAGTTCCTGATATCCTGCATAATCAATAAATCCTTCAAAAACAACAGAAAAGGAAACAAGAGAACAAAATGGCCATCATGCAAGAAAAATGTAAATGTGCAGGCAGTAATTTCCCTGATAGTTTTTGACAAACCACACAATTAAAAACTTCCTCAGCCAGATTATTCTAATGTAAGTCAGAAATTTTACACCAAAGAACAGAAAGAGACAAACCACATAAACTTTGATTAGTAGTTTTTATTCAAGCTTTGTATTAAAATTTTGACATCACACTAAATGAAATTCAAAGTAAACAAGTATGAAAGCAAAATATCAGAAAACACTTAGCAAAATATCAGAAAACACTTAGCAAAATATCAAAATATCAGAAACAAGTATGAAAACAAGTATGAAAGCAAAATTCAAAGTAAACAAGTTTCCAATACTAGAAATTAGCATCTTTCAAGTGTTTCATATACCCTTCTAATTTTCGCTATCTAGGGGTGTGGTAAATGACCAATAGAGGTTGACACAATATATTTTCATTTTAACAACTTCGGCAATACTTTAACATCACTAGATGAAAATGATACCTACGGCATTTGTGGTCTGATAAAGTTTTTTTTTTTCCTTCCTATTTTAGAGGGAGAAATGAGAGATGTTGGGGGGTGACTAGATAGCTAAAATTTAAAAACCAAAAAGCATATGATATTGATTTTAGTTTATATTTTAAAAACTATTTGATGTCCTCTCTCCCTCAGCAATTCCAAACCCTAGACTCTAGAGAAACCCCTAAACCAATTTCATACAAACCCATAAACCCTAAACCAATTTCAAAGCAACCTCTAAACCCTAAAACCCTAAACCAATTTGGAAGAAACCCCTAAACCAATTTCGTACAAATCCATACACCATAAACCAAATTCACAAAAACCCCAAATTTCTAAGAAAAGGAACGTGAACAGTACCTCGTGGATGTGAACTGTGGAGTTAAGCTTGGATGGCTGAGGGAGGAAGATGACTGCGTCGGAGAGAGAGAGAGTTACACGACAGAGAGAGCTGAGAGAGAGAGAGAGACGGGTTGGAGAGAGAGACGGAGCCAAGAGAGAATAAAATTTCTGAACTTGTGAAAATTCAGCAATAAGTGGACAATAATTTTATATTTATAGGTGATAGTTGTACAAATATTGGGGAGGGGGTGGTATTTTTAGTTAAGATTATAAAATTGGGGGTATATACCGCTATTTCCCATTTATCTATAGTATTAATGCTAAGAATGGATATATAACTAAATATCTCAAGAAGGTATTTATTCATCAAGGCTTTTTATTCTATTTTGGTTTTTGTGTTTTCCTGCTTCTTAATTAGACGCTCTCTCGGGCCTGGGCTCTCGTTTCTCTTCTAAGGCGAAAGGAAAGTCTGAAGTGGCTGAGAGACAGAAACATCAAGTGGGTAAGAAGACGACGACGACGACGATAATTCTACGAACATGTTCTACAGAGGGTAACACACTTTCCTTTTCTCCAATTTCTTGCTCTTTCTTTATTCTACTTCTTCTATTATTATTAAAAAGAATCGTCTTTGCGATTTCTCTCGCTCCTTTCATTATGTTTAGGTTATTTCATTCATACATAGTTGTCCTCTTTCTCGACTGGTTTCAATTGATGGGCTTTATCAATTAATTCTCGAGTGGTATGAATCGGACAATGCCCAGAATTTAAATTCGACTTTTTTCTTTTTTGTTCAAAACTGATGGGTTGTTTGGATAATATTTGATTTGAACAAAAAGGGTTGACGTAGGCCTTTGTTGAAGTTTGAACTCCTTAAAGTGATATGATTAGGATTAAGTTCCTTAATTCTTTATTCATATGTTCTGTGTTTGTTTTCTTTGGCTTTATATTGTTAACTACGATGAGAATTTAACAAATTTAGGGAGCATAGCTAGTTATTTATGATTATAGAACCCTTATTCAGACCAATAAACTAGTTTTCAGTTATTCGTTCGTAATTATGTAGTCTTGGTTTTATATGTTTCACTAGGTAATAATGATAGGACTGGGATTTTTTTTTTCTATGTTCTTTATGGGTCTGAGGAAAATTGGGCAATGCTTAAAATTTTAGAGGAACTGATTAATTCCCTTGTTTCAAAGTCGACAAGCAGTTAAAGGAAAAAGTTAATCGAAACTATAAACTAGAAACTAAAACAATTTCGAGAATCTTATTTGAAACCTGAATAAAATGTTTGACCACATTAATGTCTTCAGAGAACGTTGCTAATCTAAGTTTCCCAATTATATTATTATTTTAGATGGGGTTCCAGTAGCTAAAACCAGGTAAAGAGTACCTAGTATGATTGATATGGATAATAAAAATATACTTATGAGTGTCCCAGTGATTTGTTGGACAAAATGTAATTGTTCTATTTTCCCAAGAAATAATCATATAATTTTGTTCTTTGCACAAAGGAAATCGTTTTTCTTTATTTCATAATGTTTACACCCAAGGTGTTTCCCTACTCCTTGAGGTTTAAAAGCTAGTACCTCAACCCCAAAGGGAATGCTTCAAACTCTGGACCTAATCACGCCTAGGGTAGCATTCAAGTCGTATAGGTTTCATGTTAGGATTGCAATCTAATTCATATTGAATGCTAGCAAGAACTCTAATCCAACTTGATTTATTAACTATGTCAGATGACGTGACATTACCTGTGTTGTGGTTGGGTCAATTCTCATTTCATTGCCAAGTCATGTTAGTGGATAGTGTTCATGTCCTCTCATTTATGTTATTGCCAATATTAGTCAACCCTAATCCGAACTCTTTTGTTAAACAGTGGAATGGTTTGACGCTAACCTAACCTGTTTATTAATGGTGTCGTGTTTGGGTTGGTCCATATATATTATGAATTAAAAAGTTAAAACAAGGTTTTTCTTATTTCTAACCAAACTTACTACTCATACGTTCCTTATAAAATAAAAAACCACTTCATCCGGATATTAGAAAAACCATTATAAAAAAATTATTAGTCTACAAGGAGTTATACAATACATATTAAGAAATGGAAGATTTTAGTCTTGTCTTCCTATGATATTAATTAAACAGTTTTCTCAAGTCGAGATTATTTGCGAATAACACTAACCTGACCTGTTTATTTTTTGTTTGATGGTCATGCCATTATGAGTTCATGTCAAGTAATGGTCAACCCTAACTCACTAACTTCATTGATAAAAAAAAAAAACTCACTAACTTCGAGTTAGGCTCGATTTGTGGTGTTGTTTCCTGTTAAACCATTTGCATTTAAGATTAGTCCCTTTACTTATGAATAAAAAAACAATTTGCTTACCTTTATTCTTGGCAACACTGAGAATAAGTATCCTATAACTTTTTAAGGTTAGATACCGCCGTAATAAAGATGGATATTCATTCATTTAGAATTTGTCCTGGTGCATTATGGGTATGCTGATTTCTTTATGATTCATTGCAAGTATTCCACATCAGGAAAGGAGGTAGTGCACAAGGGCTGCTTGTTAATCTGTGCTGTAGTACGTAGTTATACGGGATGTTTCATGGACTGTGGAATTTGTGAAGGCAGAGCATAATATTGTGGATACCATGAGACAAGCTACAATAAACATCACATGAAAATTTGATAGGAATGACGTTGATTAAATCTAGACTTTTATAAAATCATGTGTGAGAAGGCACACTGTTTTTTTTGGTGCTAAACAACAGAGATATAGAAAGGAAAACAAAGACAAAATCAACCTGGGCACTTAATTCTCCTACATCCACACAAAGAACATAAAAAGAACTAGCAAGATTATTGGGTGCTGTATTAGCCTTTCTAGTTACAAATTCAACCAACCGAAAGCGTGTCTTTTGATTAATTCAATTCCAGAGTTGTATGCTACATCCAAATTGATGCAAGTCGAAATTTTACTTAATAACTAATTTCAAGAGTGAACTTTGGACTAGAAACCTGGACATTGAAATCCGCCTTTATCTGGATTTATGATTGCTATCTTGAACTTACAACCTTGGTTCTGGTTATTATTGTCATTGTCTTCCATGTTGAACAGCTTAGGTACGTAAACCTCTTTTTTCTACTCATCAAGTACCTGAACTTAGTAAATACTTTGACATGGGTGTTCATCATCATAGTTGTGTATTATGATTGCACCATTACATTACGTATTGAATAACCTGATTGCAAATGTAATTGTTAGGAAATTGTAGCTTAGAAATATATATTGCTGAGTATTATGAACAGTACCTCATGAATTCCTAATCTTGAATTCCATTTTAGTGCAGCTATTATTCTTCTAGGTTTTGTTTTAGGTCACAGGTTGTAACTCATGTGTATTGCAATATAAAAATTGTGACTTAATGCAAACTGGATGAGAAATGCTATTCCTGCAAAAACTACCGAGCTAGTAGGAGACATGTATTGTCCTTTTTCTTCTTACTCCCCCAAGATTCATGTTTGTTTTAATCATAATTGGCTGCTGGATGAAATTCTATCTGATAATTGGAATGCTTATTAATGTAGCTGAGAAATTAGTTATGATAAGAGTATTGATGTGTTTGCTTCTCTTTTCTGTTGCTTTCGGTGTCACTGGGAACTAAAGTAAATTTGGTGATGGTGGTGATGGCCGTGACATGGGTGCAAAGCGTCAGCGGCTAGGTGAGCCGGGATCTTCATTCTATGGGACCTCCCCTGGTTCAAGTTATATGTACAATCCAACTCCTTATGCATATGCTGGACAACCTCCGCCATTCCCTGTTGTCAAACTTCGTGGTCTACCATTTGATTGCACAGAAGCTGATGTTGCTGAGTTTCTCCATGGGCTTGACATCGTTGATGTTCTGTTTGTCCACAAGAATAACAAGTTCAGTGGGGAAGCCTTTTGTGTTTTGGGGTATCCTCTTCAGGTTGATTTTGCCCTTTCAAGGAATAGGCAGAATATGGGCAGGAGATATGTTGAGGTGTTCAGAAGTAAGAGGCAGGAATATTACAAGGCAATAGCAAATGAAGTTTCTGATGCTCGTGGCGGTTCCCCTCGCAGAAATGTTCCAAGGGCCAAATCTTATGATGAAGGGAAGGACTCAGCAGAACATACAGGGGTATTGCGGTTGAGGGGATTGCCATTTTCCGCTGGCAAGGATGATATAATGGATTTTTTTAAGGACTTTGTGTTGTCAGAGAGCTCAATTCATTTTACAATGAATTCAGAAGGCAGGCCAACTGGGGAGGGGTTTGTAGAGTTTGCAAGTGCAGAAGATTCCAAGGCAGCTATGGCTAAGGATAGGATGACACTTGGAAGTCGATATATAGAGTTGTTCCCCTCATCGCACGAGGAGTTGGATGAAGCAGTTTCAAGAGGACGGTGATCCTTATAGATCTTTGTTATCATTTGCCATTATGTACTTGTTATAATCTTTTATTTCACTGTTTGGAATTTTGCTTGCAGACATTCAGTTAGACTTTCTAGTTGTTGGTTTGGGAGAAGTATGATACATATATGGGAGAAGTTTTGCATGCTAGTTTGGTCCGTTAATTAAGGTTCTCTGTTGCCTTAACTTTATATCGCTCGACACATGTTGCTTCAATACTTAGGTCCCTGAAATTGATGACATTTAAGGTCGAGTTCTTTTTATCTTTCAGAATTTAAGTTTGGTTGGCTAAGAACTGTTTCTCATGTATGGACTATTGATGTTTCAGGCATAGACGGGTTGAATATGGATGCCTATTTTGTTCTGCTTCCTTATTTATGTAGACAAAAAAGGGTTTGCTTATGGTTTTCTAGACAGTGATATCAAATACTTGTGTTTTTATTTTTGTACAGTGTTGCTTCAGTAATTTACAGATTTCATGCAAACTTGTCTGACTTTCTCTCCACCCTTTTTCCCTACGAAATTTTCTGAACTGGAGTTTTAAACCAATTTTCTGTACTGTGGCTGAAAACCGAAGACAAATCTTTAGATCATATGGTAGGAGACTGAATAGACTTGAGAGTAAAAGAGTTTCCTTGTAAACCTGTTTTTCTTGTCAGAGTGTGTTAAGTAAAAATAATTATTATAATACATTTGCAGTATTGACTACGGCTATTAGTAGGAGTAGAGTAATATAATCTAGGATATTGCTCGACTCCTTCCTCCTTCCTCCAAACTTCGGTTTGACACATGTGCAAAAATAATTCATCAAAAACACAAAAGGAAAAACTTCTACACGCATGTCAAACTGCCATTGGCAAGAATGAATGAGTTCCTACGTATTGGGGAGGGAAGTTTTTTCCTGTCTATGTTGTTGCTGAAACTGTTAGGTTGTGTTGGAGTTGTCATATGGTATTGAAATACAAGTTAAAATGCTGCTAGTTATAAAAATCCCATTGAGAACCTCAATATTATGGTGACTTCCATCCATCCATCCCTATTATTGCTTTCACTTCCTTTAAGTTTGTGTACGGCATTCATGGGCAAGAATTACGCTGAGGTTGGCCCTCTCTGTTGAAATCTATTTCATTTTGAGCAGACAGTGGAATTAGTTGACATGAGATTTTACTTCGGAATGCTCATTTTATGGAAATAATAAAATGTTTAGCAGCTTTTCCAAGCTTGCTCATTAGTTATAAGTTAACCAAAGTCAACCCGTCCCTCTATCTCTCATGCCATAAATAGCTAGATCTATCTTCATTTACAAGTTCACGAACGGTATTGGGGAATTGGGACACACAGCCTCACTAATATGGATAAATGTTGTTAATCACTTGAGCTACAAGTACAATGAAGTCACGCAACTACCAAATCATTAGCTCATCCAACTCATCCAATCCAGCCAATGATAGTAGGTTTGAATGATATCAACCTTCTCAATTCATTATGAAAGCATTCAACTTGCAAAATATTTTCTTACTAAACAACTATGCATGTGACACCAAACTATCAAGCTAGATCGTCAAGCTATCAATTTGAATCACACTTTATCTGTCCTCAAATCAGACAATATAACAACATAACGTGATACCTCATTAACTATTTGAATTGATAGTTTTTAAAACATATGTATACATATAATTTGTCTTAGATAGACAAACCTACAAGACAGTCTCACTAGAACCATGGGAAGTTAACTTCCAAAGAGCTTATTAATACATTTAAATAGTAACATGAACATGAAACTAGATTGACCCATGTTCATTATTCACAAACCAAACCAATCCCAAACAAATTTCTTGTATGCCATGACTTTGTCCAAGTACCCTGGGACACGTGTACAGATATACAATCCCTGCATTTAGGATACCCTGAGAAGCACTGACATTGCCTTGACAAAATTCTAATAAAAGATGGGGTAAAAAACGAGAGGGGCACCAACCATGCATGAATGTATTTTAAAATAATAAATTTTTTTTTTTTAAAAAAAGGAAAAAACTAGGCTTGCAGACAAAAACAGTGAGTGATATCTTTTCCCAACTTAGATAACTATTGACAATAAAATAATTATTAATTTTGTACTGCATATAATCAAATAGAATCTTAACTGTTCCTCGGGCAGCTGGCTACCTTGCATTTGCCCATATTATTCTTGAATCTTGATCTATGTAATCCCAAGGAGGCAGACAAAATTAAATATATTTTCTTCGATTTATATACCGCTCAGATATTTTACTTCTTGTTTTTATTTTTTAATAGCTTAGCGGGAGGAGAGCAATTCAAATATTATTTTATTAACTAGAGATCTCAGATATGTTTCTATAAACTTGCCCAAACCATTAATAAGATGTGATTTTATAATATGTATTAGTTCTTGCACCAAAGGTTTAGTTGTAACTCTCTCTTTTTTGGGTAGCGAAATGGGGTTCATTTCATCGATACAAATGTTAACTAAGAAAAACTCTCTTGGGATATGTGCTTAGACGTCTTTGATTTAATTACGTTGAAGTTTATCTAATGAAGTTTCTCTTTAATAAAAATAATAATAACTAACTAACAAAAGATCTGGGTGTAGAAACACTACACAAATCATTAAAAATCAAATGACTCATGCAGCAGAAGAGCATCCCAAATCATTATTTGCACTACTACTTAGTCGGACCTTACAAGTCTCATTTATTTTATTTGCACCACTTTGCACTAGTTTTTTTTATGTTAATCGTGTGCTTATGTTTGAAACTACGTGGTTTTAAACTTGTATATAATTGTCTTTTTCTGATAAATTCAAAATGAAAGATATTCATTTATAAAATGGGAAAAAGAAGGTATTAATCACTTTTAAATCGCTCTTCTTTTAATTACGGGCAGCGGGCTCCTCTCTCTCTCTCTCTCTCAATTTTCTCCCTCTGCCGCCTCTGTTTTCTTGGGTATTGCTTCGGGGCAGCGGGCAGCCTTGCCCGAATTTCTCAATCAATATAAACTAAGCCCTACGGGGCGACATAATAAGTATTAGATCCCGCTCTTCTCGTCTTCTCCATTCCATCGTCTCTCTCTAGGGTTTTAATTAGGGCTTTTCAAGTCTTAACCAACTGGGTTTTCCCCCTCCAAGCTTATTCACTCCAATGTTTTCTTGCTTCCATTAAATACAACTCCCTTTCCTTCAATAGTAAGGTTTTTCATCTGGGCTTCATCAAACACCTTTGTGGGTCACCACCATACCAAGGTTTTTGTGGGGTTTTACTGTTTTTATTAGAGCATTCTAGTTCTGTTAATTACTTCTTCTATTGGCTGCCATTGAAAATTAGGGAAAAGCATGTTTATTGCTGGTTTAGTGTTGGTGTCTTCTTAGTTTTTCTGGGTTTATTTCCTTCTTTCTTTTCGGGGATAGAATCATCTCATTTACAATCTCCCTGAGCAGTGGGGTTTCTTGCAGTTGTTGTAAGCGTTGGTTGAAAAGGCTTTGTTTCCAAAGGGGTGTCTGATCATTTTAGCTTTTTGCCACTTTTTCAGTCAAATTTACTTGCTTTAAAAAGCATCCAATAGAGGTTAGTTTCATTTTCTTCTTTCTTGCTTCTTGGCCACCTTCAAACTCTTCCCCAATTCAACTTTGTTTCTCTTTAACCAACTCCTACCAGAGCCTGCCTCATTCACTCATTCTTATATATCCATCCATGGCTCCATCTGCAAGAACAAGAGCGAAGACAAAAACAACAACAAAGGCAAGAAGAACCAATTTCAAGAAGAAGCCCGTCCACCAAAAGGGTAAGCAAGAAATTACTCCTTCGAATTCGCCTTCGAATTCCTCCTCCGTGGTCTGCGATGATCCTCCGAAGATCGAAGGCGGCGCAGATGATTTGGAGGGTCCTGATGATGTCTCTACAAGCGCTTGCTCCACACCAAAAGGTCAGAGATTTCGGATACCGGAGATTGCGACATGTCCACCGGCGCCCAAGAAGCAAAGAGTGATTTCAAACTGCTTGTTTCGGAGATCTCCCATCGCTTTCTTTGCTCCCCCGGACTTGGAGCTCTTCTTCTACTTTGCAAATGGCGGTATTTCAGTTTAAAACCACGAGTTTCATGATATGATGAAGTATAAAAATAATAATTTCATCAGTTTAAGAGATGCTTAATCTTTTATCAAATATATTACTTTTAGTTTAGCAAGTTTCTTCATATCATCTGAAGACAGTGTGGGATGATGAGTTTATTTTGAGTTGGGTTGTTTAAGAAAGCAATTATTGGGTTTGCTTTCCTTTCCTTTCCTTTCCTTTGCCAACTATCTAAGTTGGGTTTTCAATTTTCTAGGGTTATACTAATCAGTAATTAAATTAGCTGGGGCTGTCCAACTAATTAAATTTTAGCCTTTTTGCTTTTTTTTTTTTTTAAAAAAAAAAATGTAAGCTGACCATTTGGTGTTGGTGAGTGCAAAATGTAATGGGTGGGTTTGAGGTTTGAGGTTTGAGTGTGGTTTTAGCTTGCAACCAATCATCTCAAGGCTTTGGTTTGTTAAGTCAACTTAAAGGAGAAGCATAGAGACTTCTTTTGTGTGTAAACTCCTCTTCTCAATTTATTGAAGATTGAAAGTTTATGTGGCAAATTATGCATTTTGTATTTTTTTGCGCTCATTTACTAGTATTTTTATACAAGCTAAATCGGAATAGACAGGAACCGAATTGAAGACTTCAAGTGCATAATAAATGCTCTGAATTATTTGAGCTACGAGTCATTTGCGTGCTGATTATAACTAGTTTATACATGGGAATTTTGGGAATGGAATTAATTTGGGGACAAATTGTATCAGCAATGTTGCATCATGACGTACGTCTTTGAATATTGGATTCCTACACAGGCTAATTTTGGAGTATTAATTTATTTAAATTCAATTTGTGAACCCCACTATCTAATCATATATGGTGCCACTATTTCTTGTCTAATAAAATTATTTAGTCTAAATTAACGGCTAGAATTGTAAACTGAGGGTCCACCACATTCTGATGTAAAAAAATAATTTAGTGTCCTCATCTTCAGTCTTTTCTGTAAAAGACCTTCACAAAATGCATGCCTTCCATAATGGGCTGAGCTCAGAGTTAATTTCCAACATTTATTTATTTATTTATTTGCATATTGGCCTCTTAGGAACACAGAAGGGACAGTGGGTGTGTGTGTATGGGATTATAAAATTAATTTATATGAATTAGTTTTATAATGTATTTTCAAGGGTGAGAGATCATGTTGTCAGATGATGTGGGTGTCGCAGCTGAGCCCGGCATCAAACAGAGAATCCAATGAAGAGACTCGTGCGGGTTCACATTACAGAATCTCAAGAAAATTTCTCATCATTTTTTTCATATTTACTTTCTTACTTTATCCTTTTGTGATAAGATTGTAACTCCATTTGGACACTAATAGGGAAGGGTTTATTCTCTTCCAAATTGTTATTATTATTATCTTTGGTGTACTTCTCTTCCACATTATTGCCGACCCACCCCACCGCACGGTAATAACATTCAAACGTTTATATAAAATAAAATAATATTTTACGGCCACATTTGGTAATTATTTCATTTTTGTATTAGAGATAAAAGGAACATGAAATGAAAATTAAAAACTAAAATCAATTTGAAATTGTTTTCACTTTCAAGTTTTTGTTTTCACTTTTGTTACTCTTCGCTCTCATCCTCTGTCTCAATCTCACTCTTATTTTTCTCTATACTTTACCACAAAAAAATGAAAACTAAAAACTAAAATTGAAATGATTATCAAACGGGCCCTAAGTTATTTTTAGTTTCAAGTTATTATTTCATACATTTGTCATTCACTTATTCATCCCTCCCTCCCGCCATCTTTTTTCTTTCATCATTTCCCCCCCTATATACTTTACCATATATAATTCTAGCAAAAGAAATGAACATTAAAAACTGAAATGAAATGGTTATCAAATCAACCTTTACTAGTTAGAAATATATGCTTCAAACAAGTATTGTTTTGTTTTCAAAATCTTGATTTTAGGAGGATGATTTTGGGACTTCAATTCTTTTTACTAATCTAGTTAAATGTCTATAATTTTTATTTTCATCATCCATTAACTCAATCCCAGAAGAAAAACTTAAAGTTTCAACCTTAACCCTAGGTAGATTTTCCAATAAGTATTTTATGTTAAGTCGGTTACATACTTCTAATCTTAGCTGTTGGATTGCATTCATTAAATTTGTTGGTAGTCTCTTAGATATAATCCAATGGCCGAGATTAAAAGTATGTAACCAATCCTTAACTTAAATACTTATTGGAGAATGTCTCACATTAAATACTTATCGATCAACTTTTTTTCCGAATTTTACATGAAATTATTCTTTTGGTTACCGTACTATAACATGCTGGGATTTTGAATGTAATGATGCAACATATGTTGGGGAAAAAAAGTTGGGAAAGTGTAGGGAAAATGTGCTTGTATATATCTCTTTTGCTATAGACTATGATCGATCATCGTTAGTACTTCCAAAAATCATATTCTCCAACCTTTTTTTTCTTTCCATAATTCTCCTTAGCTATAAATGAAGCGACGTCGTCCAATTATTATAGATTCTTTTGTGGCAAATGATAACAATCTCAAACCTAGACCAAAGTACCAAATAACTCTCGACTATGACTCTTTTTACTTCTTCATTTCTACAATAGAGCATTTTATCTGTACATTCATGACAACTCTTGCCCATCAATCCCTCATCTAATTTATTTATTTTTTTTAAAATCTTGATATTTCCCAAATAAAGCGGTCAAAATTATTATTATTTTGACATAAAAACGGTAGTATTTTATTGATAATGAAGGATGAAACAGGTATAAAAACCAAGCAATGTCCTAGAGGATTAAGCGAGTATCTTTACACCAAATTCGTTTTTGGTCTTCGGATTATTAATGGTTAGATTATAAGGCTAATAAGTTTTGGAATAAGAATCCGTATCATAGAGTGATCAAAGCCAAAATGAGCCTTTTATGCCAAAAGTACTATATTTTGACTAGTGCAATATCTTCATGTAATGACTTAAAAGTTACATAAGTGGCCAAAGCATATATAGCTTTGAACACATAACTCAAATCAATCTGTGGGATTTTCAAGGACTATTTAATTCAGAAGGAATTGAATGTGAAGGTAAAATTTGCTTTTTTTAGAAGTCGCTTCTCTTAAATGAAGTACTCACTTAAGAGAACCTTTTTATTTTTTCTTTCTTTCACACACAACTGCTGTGGTCCCTTCTTTGTTGGGCATGATCATACCTGCATGTGTTGCATCTTTAAATATTTATCTAGCATGGCCATTTCCTTGTTGAGTACATGCACGTATTATGTATTTGGTATACACAGCCTTATAAATATGTATTATGGATTTTTTATATTATAACATTTTAGATTTTTGGGATTAGAGAAAGGAGAAAGAGAAGACAAATGAGGAAAGGGGCAGTTGAATTCGAGGGAGATGTCAAATATCAAATATCAAATTTAAATTTGATGGCTGATGTAGCAATTTGACATCTTACACAGCTTTACACTCCACCCGATATGTCAAATTAAATTATTATTTTATTACATTTTAGTGTTGATTTATTTTTAATTAAAAAGAAAAGAAAAGAAAAGAAAAGAAAATATTCATTTGACATCTTGCTTTTTGGATGTCAAAAATAACATCTCAACCTCTAGCCTTCATTCCACATTAGCTTTGACACATCGGTTGAAGTGATGTGAGATGTCATTTCTACCCGTTAAATGTTTATGTGGCACTTTTGACACATCGGTTGGAGATGCTCTAATAATTTTTAGAAATTGACACTAATCCATAAATGTATTGTAATAAGTTAAATATTAACCCTAAACAATCTCAAGTTAAGTCAGTTGGTTAAGGGGTGCCCTTGCATCCAAATTATAAAGCGCACATGTAGATTACACCAGTTGATTAGAGTAGTGTACGTGTGCCCTTGCACTCCAAGTTATAAGGTGCAATGTACTTGTGCCCTTGCACTCCAGTTCGAATTCCCCTACATGTATAGTCATGCAACCCGTCTAATAACATAACACAATATCTTTTATACACTACTTCCTATATTCTCATGTACATCTCAAACATACTGTTTCATGGTTGAAACCATGAAAGCTCTGACTTAACTAAATAAGATGAAGCTTAATTAACCAGGTTAAGACAATAATCTTTTACAGTTTACAGCAGATTCGAAGCTGACAAATAAGATTCAAGTTAATCCGAGAACCAAACAATGCCATACGTGTGGGTGTATAATTTCTAGAGAGGGAGACAAAGACAGTGATGCAGGGTGGAAAATTGATTAATTTTTTCTTTTTTACTCTCTTAAAAGTGAAAAAATGGAATAAAGTCGTACGTGTGGGTTTTGACAGAGGTGAGGAGAAAGGGAGTAGGAGGGAGGAGGCAGGAAGACCTTGGAATGAGGAACCAGAAAGATGGATTATATGGCCCCCCTTTCATTATTTTAATTTAATTACTTTTTTTTTATACAGAAATTGCATTTGGATTGATGTCTCTCTCTCTCTCTCTTAAAGTGAATGGAGAGTGAATGGAGAGAGAGAGAGAGGTTCTCTTTCAAATCCAATGATGCATATATCAAACACTGACTTTAGTTTTCTTCATTATAAAAAGTAAAATGTTAAATTATGAACTTTGGCCAACTTTTTCTAGAATCCGAGGTTGCCCCACTTCTTCTTTCACAAGGGAGATAAAACTACTTCTTTAGCTTTTGGGTCAAACTAGTTATACAGCTAACAGTAAATAATATTCTTCCTTCAGCTCCTTACCTGCTAGTTTCATTTCCTCCGTTAATATAGCTGGGTCCACTCTCATGCATTTGTCATTACAAATTAGCTAATCTAGTGGGCATTGTCTCAAATTGATTGGAGGTTTATGTGAGATACCTATTTGTGATAAGTTCAATATGGAAATAAATTTGTTTTCGGTGGCGGATTCATGAATTTTCTTTTCCGGGGAGGAAGGGAAGAAAACAGTACTACTAATAGTACAAGATCAATCGACTCTTAAATGTTGAAGAAAAAAAAACTCATCATATAGACACATCCATGCACAAATTCTACATTTCTACCTAATTCATCTATTACACGACACAATGAGAAGAATGAGGAGAGTGAGTCCAGAGAATAAGAAGAATAACATAGGCAGAGGAGTACATGATGCCCCCTAGCCCTAGTCTTCTTTCAGGATTTTTATCAAACAACTTGCCCCCATCCAACACAAAATTTCATGAAAATTTGGCACCTTATTAGGTAAAGAACATGATTGAGTGAAGATAAGTGCCTTTACTGGACCCTTAATGGATCCACCAGTGTTTGTCTCTATTTGTGACACCATAAATTTTTTCTTTTTTTTAAAATTTTTTTGCCAAAGTTAAGAAGGGGCAATTTTGGGTTTTTCTCTCCAAATAGGTTCTAAATTACAAAATTTTAATTTAACACACTAAGAACCAATTAGAAAATGACAAATGGTTAATTTTAGGATTTTCTCTTCAAATAGGCTCTAAATTATTACCTACAAGAGTTCTAGATTGAAATTGTACAATTTACAACTATAATAATATTGGAATCCCATTTTCCAAGTATTCAATTTTTTTTTTTGCCAACCATAAGCTCAAGCTCGAACTTGAAAAATCTCATTCAAGCTGAGCTTGAGCACAACTCTATGAGCTTTATTCAAGCAGAGTTTGAGCATGTTATTGTTCGGCTTGGTTCATTTACTTACACCCCTAAATGAGGGAAGGGAAATGAGTTACAGTTTGAACAAGTTAATGCTTCTATTCATTCCAATGTAAAAAAAAATGTAAATGGCGAGAGTTGTGGGTAGGAGATTGGTATATGTATGATTGTGCGGACACGTTATTACTGTGCGGACACCATTATAAACAGAGAGGAAAGCAGAGATGGGTAATAGAAAATACATAACGTGTAAAAACCATGCAAATTTTTCTATATTCTTGTTTGGACTTGGGTGTGAAAGTGAATAGATTAAGGGAATCCAATTAAAGAGGATCCTATGCTTTGGTTAACTTAAAAGGGATGCATATTAAAAGGCTAAAAATAAACCCATTGTGTTTTTATGGGGCGGACAGAATCTGCACGTCGGTGGGCCGAAGTTTATAAAGAACACCCCCCCTTCCTGGGCTTTTTCAAGCATCACCGAATTTCTTAATGGGGGGAAATTATATATTAAATTAAACCAAATAAAATGCCAATAATAATAACATTTAATTAATAATTTTAGCTGGATATCCTGAAAGAGAATAAGAAAATGAATCATGGTACAAATCCAACCCCATGCAGGTTGTAAAGCATGAATATGCACAAATCAAAATGGTATAAAGACCATGTGCTAAAATTTGGGCCATCTTTTGTCTAAACTTGTACAAAGCAAAGCATTTAGAGGTCGGCTCAATTCTTATTTAAAACCCTTTGTTGATAATTATAAGAATCTCAAAAGAGTTTACATTGTTAATGGTGGGGAACTAATGTTTGCTTTTGTTGATTCCAACATATACTAAAAATCATACTGCATATTCATTACAATTATAATTGTTCTCGAAGAATTTCATATGTTGAAATCGTTGCATGATAGTCTTGTCATCTGTACTATTTCTCAATATATGCAACCAAACAATCCTTCATCCACTAACTCAAGCTTTGATTTTTTTTTTCTTTTGGAAAATCTTTTTATAATGAAAAAACACGTATATATTGACTGAATTTAAATTGAAACAAGTATGAACATCTTCACAAACTTATAAATCGAAACAAAGTGGGCAATAAATTCAAAGTAATCAAATCAATAGAGAATTATATATATATATATATATATATATACATGGAATAAAATAAAATTAAAAATTGACCAATAGAAGGTCACAATTGCAATAAGGGATAGACAACTACATATTCAGCGATATACCATATATGTTGTCATATAATATATTAAAATGCATAACAACATAGTACATATTTACATATAATAAAAAATTGAGTGGGGGCTTGGGACCACACTGGTCCCAGTGTACCTCCATCCTTGCCTGCATCCTAGGTTCTAGATTCGTTCCCCTTCCCCCACCTCCATTATTGCTTTGTATATAAAAAAAAAAGAAGAAGATAGGTTTAAGGTTCAAATCTTATTGAAGGAATTTTGGATACCTATTTGGTGACTTATGGGTGAAATTGTAAGATGTTGTAGTATAACATTTGGTGTGAAGGTTCCACTAACTTAAAAATACAATTTTTTTATTTATTAAAAAATGATCATTTATGAAATTTTCTATGAAAGCGAAGTTTAAGTGCAACTAAACCAAATAATTATCAATATATAAAACTCGGCGGACTTAGTTTTCTTAAAAAACTCTACCTGCTCTCTCCTTCTGTGAGTTTCAAAGAAAACTCTGTAGAAGGGGGAGGAGGAAGATGACATAAATCATATTTATTCTCTCTTATGCGTAGGTAGATCGTTGAAAATCCTTGTTTCCCCAGATTTGTTACGGATGCGGTGGTGGTGGTACAGTTCATTTAGGCTTATTATGGGTTTCTTTAGGGTTTTGGTTATGTTGGATTTGTGGGCTTTGTTTGAGCTTATGGTTAATTGTGGTGATGTGAGTTAATAGTTTTAGTGCGGCTTTTGTCCGCTTTAGTTTTGTTTTTAACATATTAGTTTGTTGTCATTTTGGGATTGGTAATTTCAATGTCATGTTGATATATCTTTGATTAATCGGTTGAAAATTATCTAATAAAGTTTCTCTTTGATAAAAAAAAGAAGAAAAGATATCAATAAAAAAAAAAATCACTTTTTGTTTACTACTAATTTTCTCGATTGATGTAGGAACCATTGCACAAATTAATTAGAATATATCCCCACCAAAAAGATTTTCTAATAAATTTTGTGCAACCGATCTTTTGTTTAACTTTGCTTGGGCCTTGTACAAAGCAAAGCATGGAGAGGGGGTCGATATCCTTGCCCCCCAACTTGTAAAAGAGATCAAAGCAATACAAAGTAACCTAGATTACTTTGCACCTTTAGACCAAAGCAACATGAAATTTAGCACTCAACTTTACTTGACTGCAACAGCTCATGAAATTTCAATCATTTGTACTGCAACCTTTGTGTTATTAGCTTTCTTCACGTAGGTTATGTCTACCACTCAGCTAGGTTTAAGAATGGGAGCTTCCTATAAAATTCTGGCTTTTATTTGCGGGGAAGGATTTGACTGTAGGATATTTTCTTCATAAACACAGCTACAACAGTTTGCAATGGTTGATGCTAATACACACTGATGAGGATGATACATATATGAATAGCATAGCTTGGGAGCATACTCCCAAGACATTTATAGCAATCTCATTCTTCCTACTTCGATTAGGCTTGTTAGCTTGTTAGCTTGTGAAATATGTACTCTAATATATGTTTCATCGAGCGCCCCAACACAATTCTACAAGATTAAACAACTTAGAACGCAAAAAAGTCATCATGAGTTCAGTTTATAGGCACTCGAAAAAAGTCATCATGCATTCTTTGAAGTGATATTTTTCCTTATGTGTTTACATAGAAAGCGTATAAAATGATTTTCGAGTGAATATTTGTTTTTTGGCAACACTGGATCTTTCCCATTCTCATAATTAAAATCTTATTTGACTCTCTCTAATTATACTTTCTTGATTGATACTGTTATGAAAAGAGAGTGAGAAACTGAAACTTGGTGCCCAAACCCATGCATGCCATGAAAAAAAAACCAAGCATGGTGCAAATTAAAGAATACGCACAATTGAAATGTACCCAAAAGAGCATTTGCTAAAATTTGTGCCATCTTTTGTCTAACCTTGTCCTAAGCAAAGCATGTGGAGGGCGGGCCGATGCTTATTCAAGCACTTTGTTGATAATTATAGAAATCTGAAAAAGAGTACTTACACAGTTACACTCTAATGGTGGGGAAGTAATTAAGGTTGCTTTTTTATAATGTTTTTTTTTATAATTATTTTTAACATTGCTTTTGTTAATTCCTAGGTAATATATTTTTGTTTGCCAATAACTACTAAGTTTATGGACATTATAGTCCCCTTTTTTCTTGAAGTACGAAAGAAAAATGACAAAGAGAATCCCTGAGGGATTACATTCCTCTGATCAAATAACTGTCTCACATAGCCATCACACTCAGTGGCGGACCTATTAAGGTGTAAGGAGGTATAGCTGCACTTTCTCTTGTTGGAAAAGCCATCAGAGGTGCTGCATACCTCTTCTCAATCATGGAGTTGCAGTGTAGGTGTTCAACGAAATGCCCAAGAGAACTTGTCTTTCTAGGTGCTTTGCTGACCGCTGGCTTTAAAAAAATAAAATTATAATAATCATGGCCAAAACGACGTCATTTTGGACCAGACTTAAAAAAAAGGAGAAGGGGAAAACTTGCCGTTTCGTGGGCTTTTAATAGGGCCTCCATAATTCCTTATTTAAGTAAGATTGTGAGTTCTCTTTATTTAATTGGGCTTTAATAAGGCTTGCACAATTCCTTATTTAAGTGGGATTGAAAATTCTCTTTATAAAAGACCAATTTAAAATCACCCAATTTTATCAAAGTGTGCGTGCATTAGAAGAATCTTGCATTTTTTTTTCTTTCTTGAGTACCCAATCCAAACTAAGTTGGATGCATATTTTTTTTTCTTCTTGAGCAAACACCAATTTTGTATATTCATTTTTTTTTTAATAATCTTTTTTTTCTTTCTTATTTAGCTCTCTCTGTATTAGTAAGATTAGTAGCAAACTCGAGGAGGAGGTGGCTGTGCGACGTACAATAATTAATTTTTATTTGTTTATTTAATTGATAATTTGATATTGATTTGTTAAACAAGGGTTGTTTTTTAGTTGTCTATCTTTAAAAAAAAAATAGCTTTTAGCCTTTAAAAATTGCACATCCGCTGAAAAATTCCTAGGTCCGCTAGTGATCGTACACTTGAGATATTATGAACCAAATACAAAGATTTTGTTGATGATGACTCAAATTAGCGAGAGTCAAGCGACCATATTCGTTTCATGAAACACATGCCGAACATCATAAATTTGTAAATTATAAATGACATAAAAATAGTAAACAAAATACAGAAGTGAGCTAAAATATATCATTTGCTAAAGAAATTTGACTGAAGAGCTAAAATACAGAAGTGATGTTTGTAAATTTTATAAAGATCATTTGCTAAAATTTGTGCCATCAATCTTTTGTCTTAACTTTGCTTAGGCCATGTAATAAAGAGCAAAGCATGGGGAGGGGGCCGATGCTTGCCCCCAACTAGAATTTATTTGGAAAAGAGATCAAAGCAAACACAAAGTAACCTAAGATTGCGTTGGACCTTTAGACCAAAGCAACATAAAATTTAGCACTCAAACTTTATACTTGACTGTAACAGCTGCTCATGAAACTTCAATGATTTGCAACCTTTGTACTATTAGCTTGCCTCGCATTACATAGATCATGTCACCACTTAGCTTGGGTCTAGGAGCACGAGCCTGGTTTTATCTTGGACAATTTTTTCATGAAGTTAATAACGTATTGTTGTAAAATTTTCAGTTTTCGTTTTCTTTCATGAGAAAAAGGGAGATTTAAACTTGGAGTATTTCTAACAAAGTAAAGAGAGAAATACCACTAAATCAATAACCAGTTAGCTAACTTTTTAACTTGGAGTATTAAGTTAAATGACGTACTGTTTAAATTCGTTGCTTTTGAATAGTCGAGACCCTGGATCCCCCATGCTTTTTTTTTTTATTATAAAAAAATTTGGGGTTCCTAATTTCCCTTTTTTTTTTTTTCCCGAATCTAATAACCATCCAATATTCATCTTCATAATGTAATGCATGCAAAATCTAGTTTCATTACATTATTTGCAATTCTGAATGCATTTTGAACCCCAAGAAAATTAGGATCATATTTATAGGCTTGAGCCTGCAATTTAGCCCAAGCCTGATTTCGGACGTATTCTCCCTGAACAAACTCATTGCCAATACCCGAACCCAATAATCCATTGGGCCCAAATGGCTTCGGATCCACAAATTCAATTTTGATTAATTACGGTCTGGGCCGCACATGGGCCTAACCTGGCCCATTTGAAATACCATTTACCATTTTTTATCGTTGAAGTGATGGCTCATGCATAAGCTTAATTGTTCATTGGCTGTGGAACTCACAATTCTCACCCAAAGGTAAGCCAAAACGGCTCCCTGGTTGCCTTCATACTCCTCCCAGAAAACGACAAATTTGACAGGACACGTGGCTAACGCTGCTGGCGTTGCACCAGCGTTGTGGTCCCCACCATTACGCCACGCGTTCCCCCGTCTTCGCCCTTCGGGTACGGGTCACGTGGGCCGTCTAATATTTTTAATTTGTTTATGTTTTTCTGGTAAGATTTTCTGTGATAACCTCACCCGGGTGGGCCCCAACCCATTCCATACCGTCACTTTTACGACCGGGAACCGGTTCTCACACGCTCCAGCTCACCTCTCCTTGAGAAAACTCTAGCGTACCAAAAAACCGGTCTAACAAGTTCCCGGTTCAGTAGTGTGTACGTGTCTCAAAATAAAATTTCTAGAGCAATTAAGTGGGTCCCGAAGTGGGTGACGAAATCATAACCTTGGATGTGGAATTTAAATAGGGGAGCTCTTCTAGTACAGTTATATACTGTGAGATTATATGGAATTGCAGAGAAATTGTGAGATTCCGAGGCCCAAAATCTAGGGTTTTTATTTGGGATTGGCTCTTTCTCTCGGCAAGTAAGTCCCTCTAAGATTTTCTTTGATTTAAAAAATTCGAATTTTGACCTTTCGATTATAAAATTGGAATTTATTTGTGTGGTTGATTTCTAGGGTTTCAAGAATTGGGGGTTTTTTGTGTGGAATTTATTGATTTTTTAGGGATTATGATTTGGTTCTCTCTGTCTATGTGGTTATGGCATGGAATTGTGTTTTGGGTATCTTTCGGTTACTGTTTCTCGGGTCAGAGAAGTTTGATTGTGCTCTCAAGAGGGGGGACAAAAGGAGATTTTGGTATAAATGTTTGCTAACTTTATTTTTATTTTCCATCCATTGTGGTCTTGTCTGTGGCTGCATGTTTCTTATACATTAAGAGGAACTCTCAAATTTTAATCACTGACTTGGATTTTTGTTTTTTTATTTACTTGTACATAGAACTAAGAGTTGGTGTCTATCTAAGGATATTTGAGGCATGCAGTCAAAGTCTGAGACTGAAAATCGACTTCATGCTGATCATCATACCATCCCACCAAACAGTGTTTATTCAGAACCGTGGTGGCGTGGTGTTGGCTATAACCCCATCTCCCCAGCCGTTACAGGGAGGAATGCATCCAACTCATCTTCGTTAGAATGCCCAAATGGTGGTTCGGAGTCCAATGACGATCGATCATTGTCCAATGATGAGCCAAATGAAGAAGATGATGATGATGCCACCAAAGGGTCACAGATTACGTCTCCAAGATCAGGTAACAATTCCTACAATATCTGGTGATCTGGTATAAATGTTTTTTCACCTCTTTGTTGGTTTCACGTTTTAATATTTTATTTCAACTTCAGCTGGCAATGATGGGCAAGAGCGCCAAAGTGTGCCGCATGTTGGATCTACTGTACCTACAGTTCGTGATGATTGCCTTGCGCAACCACCACAGCTTGAGCTTGTTGGTCACTCAATTGTAAGTTCATTTTACTTTGTTCCAAGATTTATTGCCTTCTGCACGGTGCAACTCTGTTGATAGTTTGTCAAATATTGAATAAGGTTCTGTAATTTTAAATTTAAAAGTGGGCACTCATACTTGCATGATTTTGGAATGTAAGAGTCCTACCTTTCCCGCATTTGTTTTGCAGGCTTGTGCTTCAAATCCTTATCAGGATCCTTATTATGCGGGAATGATGGCGGCTTATGGACATCAGCCTTTGGTATGTTAAACAGTAATATCCTTGAGTGTAATAGAATTCTACATGCAATGTTGGATTTATATGATATCATCTTTTGTGCAGTGATGCAATGATAGAGTTTATGCAGATATCATACTTCCCTTATCCACTCTCTAAACAATAATTATATTTCTATTTTATATCTCTAAACAACTTCAAGGGTGGTTGTTGGTAGGACTATTTAAATTCCCTTTATTGTTTCTTATCAAAACAAAAATATCAACGATGTTATATCATATTTGTGATGGTTTTGAACGGGGGATGGGTAGTTGAGGTTTATCAGGACTTGTAACTTAGGTCACCTATAATCCTACTTAGTCAACATTTTGGATGGGGAAATGATTTGGTCTGATTGGGTAAATGAGTAAAGGATAATTTCTCCTTTGAAGTTGCTGTATTCTGTTATTAGTAGCTGAAATCTAAGTTTTGGTATGGTCTTCTCATAATGTAATGGTCTTTCAGGGTTTGAATTTGAAGCTTTAAGTTTAAAATATTACTGATAGGATACTAGTGGTTTTTATGTATTTTCTCTTTGTAGCTAGTATTTACTTCTTACTACTTCTCTGGTTTGGTATTCCATCATCCTTATTAACCAAATCCCACATTGTCTATATGCTGCATGTTTTTACATCTTACTTTATAGGAAAATGATAATGATGATAATATGGTGGGAGTGAAGCACTAGGAACAACTTGCTAAGATATCGATCTTCTCTGAAAGCCCAAAGCCTGTTGGCAAAAATCCAATTTTAAAACCTTTTTATCTAAAGAGAAATATCCATCATACAAGAATTGAATTGGTAAAACTATAAAATAACTAGGTTTAAAGGTCAATTGAAGAGTTAGTGTCGACTGTTATTAAGAATCAGTTTAGTTTGGGTCTTAGAAATACTAAATGTCTAAGTTTGCTTACAGTCTCCTACTATTTCTTGAGTTTCTAGTATCTATTACAAGTCTGGGTATTTCTTGGAGTCTATGAGTTCTGTTTGAAGACTACAATTCTAAAGCAAATCAGATTTTGGATAAATGAAATGAAGTGTTGTTGAAAGGCTTGGTGCCTTGATATCTCCGTCTGCACTTTCCCTTTTATTTCTTTATCTCTCTGAAGTGTTGTTGAAAGGCTTGGTGCCTTGATATCTCCGTCTGCACTTCCCTTTTATTTCTTTATCTCTCTAATTTGTCTAAGATTACAGCAGGCCTAAATCTTTTGTTTTTCTGAACTTTTTTGACGACTGAAATAAAGCATACCACAGTCCTGGGCAAAAGATCACCTTGTGTAGTCATACATCAAAAGATCACCTTGTGTAGTCGTACATCATGGTGGTGCTGGTGATGAAAAAAGATTAGTTATAATTTTCAGCCTTTTCAAGTTGTGTTTCTTTGGTATGATATGAACTTATTCTGGGGTGGATTTGGAAGGTAAACAGTAGTAAATATCTTGATATGTACGTAATGCTGAACATCTGTTTCAATTGGTCAGGGCTATCCTCCTTTTCTTGGAATGCCACATGCTAGAATGCCATTGCCTCTTGAGATGGCACAGGAGCCTGTCTATGTGAATGCAAAACAATACCAAGGGATTCTAAGGCGAAGACAGGCACGTGCAAAAGCAGAACTTGAAAGGAAGCTAATTAAAGTCAGGAAGGTAGAAATTTAACTTGCAGACACAAAGCCTTTTACGCTATAATATACATGTTTTATTTCATATATGTGATATGAATGTGAGATATGTACGAGTCATTGCGCTTACATGCCTATATTTCTACTCCTAATCCCACCTCTTCGGACTGTATACCTCATTTGTAATAAGACATTTATTGAGTCTGTTCTCTCTGTCTATTAGGAAGTATTGACTTTGACATAATCACAATTTAATTGAAGACTTCTGATTTTGTGCAATGAGCTTTGAAAATTGGCGGCTTACACATTGCGACGTGCTTAAGAAGTTGGTTCCAATATTGTGTTGTGCTCACTTGTGAGTATATCACGGAAGCTTACAAAGTTGGTGTACATATGAATTTTTGGGCTTTGATATACCCTCCATATCAGGAACAACTTATGTGACTTGCACACTTCCTAGTCTCTATTGTCCATGAACTTATTTGACTTTCTACTCTCTCTTTCCAATCAAAGATTTGCATGCTCAAATTTTGTCCATTAGTGTTGCTTATAATTGATTTTATAATCACGTAACAGGGATAAATATACATTTTAGTGTTGGTTACAATTGAGTTTACTATTAAGTAGTTCAACGATTGTGTTATTGATATTTGGAAACATTTTAGTAACTGTGTTTGTCTAATTGGCTTCTTGTGAGATTACTGTTTACAATAACCATAGGATGTTTGTTGTAAGAGGCAGAGGATAAACAGTTGTAGATTTGGTTTTTTGGGGGAGATGAGTAGAATATAATATATGTGTGGGTGTGATGATACTTCAGTTAATGAATTCCAACTCAAATTGTTAGTGTTGGTATTTATATGAAATATGAATGTATCTGGAAGCCTAGCTGACTTTGGTAACCTATTAATTCTCATTTTCTGCAGCCATATCTTCATGAATCACGACATCAACATGCTATGAGAAGGGCGAGAGGTACTGGAGGACGTTTTGCAAAGAAAACTAATGGTGATAAATCAAACAGCACTGGCCAAGAAAAGGGCACAGGCTCTGGTCCAGCCCACTCGTCACAATCTGGCAGTTCATCAGGTTCAGAACCCTTTCCCTCAGATTCTGCTGAAACATGGAATTCCTCCAATAGTCAGCAAGAAGGAAGAGGATCCCAAGTGCATGACGCGTACACAGCTCACAATTATGCAAATGGCAGTGGCTGCTACCAGACTCATGGTGGCTTGCAGGCTTCAATGTATCCTTCGTACTCGGGCAAGAGAGGGGAAGAAGGAGATTGTACAGGCCAGCAACGGGGAAGCATTTCTTCAAATCAGGCCTCACAGAGGCGTCTTGCCATCCAGTGAACCCCTGGAAGGTGGATGCCAAGATGGAGGATTGGACCCATATAACAGAAAAAGGGTCAGTCCCCAGGTTATGTCTTTGGCAATGTGTTTGCCAGGCGGCAATTCATTCTTGGCTTTGTTCTTGTGCTTGTGGCATAGATGAATGGAAGGAGAATGATATGAATGGGGCCATTTGGATTCTGTGAAGTCCTTTGATGCTTCAGTTCATTACATCCTTCCTATTTTTGCCTAATGTACAGAGTAGTTTTCAGTAATTTGAAGTACATATGGAAAACTGAAATTTAAACGAACAGTACTCTAGTTTAATGTATAAACCATCGTGTGTATTATGTTTGTCACCTTGAATTTGAGCTGTGCGGTTGGCGACAAATGGGAGTTTCTTTTGTTTTCATATGTGGATTATTCTTCTGCATGCTTGAGGCATGTGCAGACTCAGCGAAGTTCAAATGTAATCAGATCCGATTTTAGATTAGTATTAAAATCGAATCATGATTGGCTACCCTGTTATATTGGTAGGCTAAATTGCATATTACTGTTATATTGGTAGGCTAAATTGCATATAATTGGCCTAACGAGAGGTACATCAACAAGCTGGTGTACTCGGAATTCGTTACATCAACCAGCTGGTGTACTCGGAATATATTAAAGTTTCTCCAGCTGGTGTACTCGGAATATATTAAAGTTTCTCCTAACAAGACCTATTTCTTAGAATCATTTTTATAAGAGCGGGCCTAACCGGAGAACTGTTTCTTAGAATCATTTTTATAATTGAAGACTTTTCAACCAACACAGATTATTTTGAATTTATTATAAGAAAAATGTAAGAAAAGTTTTGGAAATAGAAAAATAATACTTTCTTTGTTTTCTATCTCCATAGTACCAGTGTACATGATGCTTTGCAATCTGCAAACCCAAAACAATCCCCACTTAAGGAGTCAACTACTAAACTTTATAAATTTTTCTCACACAGATTCTTGAAGGACCTTTATAAATCCGACAAAAAGAGCACAATTTTGTAACTAACTGCTTTATTGTCTGATACATTGTTTTACACTCGAATTTAAAGGCAAAGGGTAAAGAGAATGCGATGTGTTCTTTAGGTATTGCATAATTTATAATCATATATCATGTTTTTGTTCACCGCTATTGTCTAGGTTTTCCTCACTATTGTCTAGGTTTTCATCACTGTTCTCTAGATTGTCACTAACTTCTGCCTCATGCTGCTCTGTGATAGTTTCTGCACCCATGCCATCAGGTGGTGTCACACCTTCCTCAGTTGCATTGCTTGCATCTGTCGCATTAACTACTGGTTGCAGATTCTCCATCATCCCAGAGAGCGCCAATCTTGGAGACCACTCAAGAACATCATCAATTATGTTCGATACACGTTTCTGATACCTGCAAGAATATAGAGTTTATTATTAGTACGTTTGGCAAGGCCAAAAAGCAAAGAACTGGTTTGGCAAGTAATCAGGCAGAGCAGTGTGTTGCAATCATAGAGCAAAGGATCCGCATTAAGGATCCCAACAAAAGATCAAAAAGAAAGGGAGAAGGTATTCAAATTATTCTAGATCTGAAATTTTCGAAATCTCATCATGCTTAGCCAGCCACAATTTGTCCCTCCAAGCAATAACGTGACTTTAACCTCATAGTATAGCATGCCAGAAGATCAGCCTCAGGCCGTCAAGTGCCATTATGGTATATTTAGTAGAAGTAGAACTCACCTGGCTCTAGCAGCTTCATCAGGAGCATGATGCCTCAGTAGCAATATGACCAGCACTCCAACTGCCGCATAGAAAACTCGTGTTGTCCACTTTGGTCGCTCCTCCTCATCTTTCTTGGGCCAGAAACGGAACAATTCTCTCAAAGTAGCTTCCTCGGCGAGAATGTTCGGGAAAAACCAAACTCGCTTCCCCAAAACAATGTATAGAGCTCCAAATATTGCACCCCTCACTGGAAATTAAGAAAATGAAACAAAAAAATTAAATGTTTATGTTGAATATGACAGGGAACAGAGCATTACAAGAATAATTATTTGCACAAATAACTCTGGAATCTTGAGATTAATACAAAATAAAGGAACTACAAAGATCACAGAAAAAGCCAACTGAAGCTGGAAGTCAACTCAAAAATCTAAATAAAAATTGTTGAGGTTTCTAGATGCACATATAATGAATACTCGAAAGATGATAATCAATACAAAGACATGCAAGTCTGCAGGACAGAAATTTTGAAGTCTTTTAGGCCAAGATGACTGTAAATCTGGATAAAAACAACAACTGTAACTGTAACTGTAAGCAGTAGCTATGGGACTCTTATAATATGTGTGCAACTAAACTTAAACAAAGAATAAGATTTGAACCTAGAATCTATGGCATCCCCACCCTATCCTAATTCCATTTAAATTAGAACTCACCAGAGTCTTAAAGGTATATTGACATTGACTTTAGACACTAACATCAAATAAAAGAAATTGTTAGCTTATAAAGGTTCAAGTCTGAGAGAACATTGAAAACTGTAAGATGCAAGATTCTTGAACAATAAGTGTCATAAGACTGTAGAGAGGCAGAAGGCTGCAAATTATTTACTAATACTTTGCAATGGAAAAATGGAAAAAACATTGGTAGCCAAGGAATCCTAAAAGCAATACAAGCTAACTAGCAACTGTGCATCTTGCTGACAACCTGCATAAAAGTTTCTGCCGATCATTGAAAAGTAGCATTGACTTACCTTTCACAGAGGGTGAAAAAATAATGAAAAAAGAAGATAGTCCCTCTACAATAATTTGATCCTCATAAACAGGCAAGGAACACTTCACAAAAGGTGAAAAGGACAACAAACAGCGTAATCCATAATGCAGAGGTGGTGGTATGTCCTATTTAGTTACAACCCTGATCTTAAGGAACTCTGCTGGACTTGGGCCAGTACCTGGGCCTTAAAAAATAACTAGCTAAATTTCTAGCAATGCTATCAAATTAAGAGTACTTTCCATTACTGCAGACTTAGGATAATCTACTAGATTCAGAATTTAATGAAAAGGAAAATTCCAGAAATTCATGCCTACCTTGAATTAAAGGCAACACTCTTTAAATGATGGTGTATTCATTTTCTCACAAGAATAAGGAACTGAATGCATTGACAAAATAGTATTACGCAAGAAAGTACTAAACGTAACTACATCTATGTATCCTATTAAACCTATAGGAATAGTTGTACATGCATGTCACTAACTCTAATACAGCCTGACTTTTCTAAATAAGTTAAACAACCTCTAACCAATATAAATGCCAATTTGGATGTCCAAAACATGACTAGTGAGCAGAATTTTTGCTATAACAAAGGGGTAAGTGTGATAAAATAGTGCAGCTTTTTAAATAGGAGTGAAAGGTATAAACCTAATTTTTTTAACTCTAGTATCCACATCATCTTTAAATAATAAGATTCTAAATGAAAAAATTTCACGGTTCACAACGAAGACATATGCCCAGAAGTTCAAAACTTACAAACAAGTAGAGAAAGAAACAGTAGCAGGACCCCAAGACATGAGTAGAGTATTAGTAGCTTGCACCGATGGGGATATACAGGAAACAAGCAAATTGCCAATGTCACCACCGGCCAGAAAAATGAGAGAAGTGTCTGCCAGAGAGGCCGCCGTTTAACAAAAGTCCATGCAAAGAAGGCGTCATTCTCAGAAAATACTTGGTCCTGCAAAAGACAGTCAAGGAATTACTAAATTTGGTGTGTGGTGCTTAAAAGAATACATGAAGAGAAGGCATAGCACACAGAAAGAGAGGGTTAAAATATTAATAAACTTACTCAAAGGATAAGTTTCATACACTTTGGATGGCACCATTAAGTTATTTCACCTTCATAGTTTCAGAGTTTTACAAAGAAGCACAAAAACAATTCTAGTTCACACATGCATACAAAGTGAAAAAGATAAAATCTCATTTCAAGAAATTATGAATATAGCATAAACAATATAAAACAAAAACATAGATATCTAAGGTGAAAGTAAAAAGGACACAACATTATCACCACATGAATACAAGTATAAAGTAAATGTACATAGTCTAAGCATGATCATGAAGACTATGAGCACATGGACAAAGCAGATATACTGAAACAGAAAAACCCCATTTATTCACCTTAACTGGTCCCAAACAAACAAAAAGAAAGCCTTGTCCAATCTAAAGTATACTATACAAACTGTTTTCACCAAATATAAGCCTTGTCTGGTGTCCAATCTAATCTAAGCCTTGTCCAGTGTCATGATTGTAGAATATACGGAACACCAAATATAAAAGTAGGAGTCCATCAAAAACATGAAAAGGAGAAACTAGAAGGCGGAGCCTGCTAATTGCAAGGGCAGCAAGTTACTAGTTCAAAAGCAATTAAGAGGTTAACTTACTGGAAAGATCTCCAAATGTGCAGGCCATGTAGACAACTTTTTCTTTCCAGGACGAAGAGTTTTCACCACTCGATCACAGCGAACTAGAAGATTCTTTCTCAGTAAAACATCGGCAATATCTTCAGCTTCTAGATTTCTATCTGATTCTAGAATATCTTTGAGTTCAGGATGATTCTTCAAAAATCTTACAAAATCCTTCCCCCTGAAATATTCCACGCGCGTCTCCTGTAGAACAGCCCACCTAGACACCAAATCCTTATGGTCTCTCACCTTCTCTGCAAACAACTGGAACACATCCTTCTGGATAGCTTGTTTCTGAAAGAAAGTCAAATGGCAATTAGAAAAACAAGGAAAATACAAGCAGGCTATAAGAACGCAAACCAATTGGCCAAAACATATCTTCCTTGAAAGAAAAAAATCCAAAACATTATTGGACAAAAACAAGCATCAAGCCAAAAATATATATTCAAAAGAGAACAAAACATGGCCACCACTAAATAATAATTATCTAAGATTGAGATAATCAAGTGATACAGATGAAGGCATCATAAGCACTCATCCACACTAACAAATTAAAATTCGTTGCCAGTATCACCATGTAGGACACCATCTAAGTCTGCAATGCAAAATATCTCCAAATCTCATTATGTGAACTATGTACGGATTTGTTTTTGAATTAGTCTCAGGCTCTTTCACCCTAGAAACTCAATTTTGCATGATATCTAGAAGACTAGATGTTTTGCTATGACAATCTAAGTCCAACATTTTGCATGTTTGGCCAAAAGAACATAATAGAAACACAAAGTTATCACGTTGAAGGAATTCAATTCTATCATAGCTTAGAGTAAATTACAGTATCTGAAAGATAAATAAGAAATCCTAATGCCAAAAATTTGAAATCCTCCACTTACAATTCCCTCCAATGATATGGCTCAAAGTCCTACGTTCAAAAAGTTCCACTTTGGGTAGAAAATACAAACATACTAGACTCAGATATTAATTACAAAGGAATGTCCTCTGGGAATTGTTTTAACTTATAGTAAAGATGTAGAGAGTGATCAAAGGAAAGCAATTGGTCGGAGTTTCTCTTTCAGAGCTTTCCTGGAATTAGAGCCCATCTATGATTTCTTTTCTTTTTTTGGTTCTAATCTATGATTACTCTCCATTGCTCACACAACACTAGGTAAAATAATTCTAACAATTGTTCATGCAAGAAACAGGAAGTGATCATTGACCATCTTGTGATCCATCTTGCAGTAGCCTCTTCCGCCTTATGACATTCTGTTTTCCTTTGCCCAGTCGACTTTATTTTTTCTCCTTTTTCTAGGAAAAACCCTGCCTGTCCACTACGCTAAAGATGCCAAAAACACAAAATCAGGACAGACCAAATCGCACACATTTTAAAAGCCCCCTACACAACAAAATGATCCAACTTTCCATGACATATTCTTGCACCCTGAAGTACCTTCAATAACATTGAAGCAGACCCAACCCTAGTGACGATTTCCCCAAATGGGTAGTCATAATTGCTCCAATAAATGCCCCTATAATTATAATTTACAATTTTGCAATTCTGAAACAATTAAACACATTATGTTCAATACTTTCAACTAGTTTCCTCTCCTACCCTTTTCAGCAACCCAGCAGAGCAACAAAAAAGACCAGTGCCTTTCACTACACATTATTGCAAGTAGTACAAATCAATCAGCAATTTGCATTACCCAGATATATACAAAATTCAATTGGGTTTTTCATATAGATGAAACCCTAGATCAAGGATGAGAGAGAATCAGAGAAAGAGAACAAACCCTAGGAGGGGTATCAGAGTTGGAATCTCTGCCGCCGTTCTGAAGAGCGCCTGATGACCTTCGCACCCTTTTCTTCTCTGCCCCTCCTGCTTTCTTCATTTCTTCAATACCTTAATGGTTTTTTTGCTTCTCTCTCTGTGTTTTGTTCTGAAATGTATAGAGAGGAAAAAAAAACAAAGAAAATTACATTTACGTCTTTACATATTAGGTTGCGCTGTTTCGTTTAAATTGGTGGAAATAATTAATGTAAAATGTAATTTGCAATTGTATTTTTCTTTTCTTTCATTTTGGCCAATTTGTGTTTTTCCTTCTTTTTCTTGTTGGCTTTTTGGCTTCTTCTTATATTATGTTATTTCCTTTTGTTTCACTTTCTTTTCTTTATAAGTCTGTAAATAAAATCTAAAAGGGAAAATAAAAGAAAAGTTTATGGTGTTTGTGTTTAAATTTTTTATCTTAGAAAAAAAAAATTAATTTGACACTTCTTCTAACAAACTGAGCCACTAGGCTAAGAATTTTATCTTTGGTAACACAATCTTCATGCATTTAATGTTAGTAAAAATTGGTAACATAGTATACGTGCATATAATGTTGGGTAGTTAGTGTGTTTTATGAGTACTTATAATGTCTTAGTAGAATACGTTCATGTGTTATAATTTGTCTACGTTGTATAATATAAGTGGATATATATTTATATTATACCGTAAAAGTGGGAAATATAAACTCCGGCATTGACCATGCATCGGTGCATTTGTGTGCATTTACTAAAATCTTGACCATATTCTAATGATATTAATTCATCCACATCAGCATTGTTATAGTATCTTTAAAAAACAGATATTGTACCGTATCACCCATTCCCCATCTTTAATGATCTCAATCTTCCCATTTCCCTTCCCCTTTCTCCCTCCCCTCGTCTCTCATCAAAACACTTCCGAGACTCTTATCTCCATGGCTATCATTTCTCTAGCGGTCCAAACCCAATACTGCCCGAGTCCTAGATTTTAACAAAAAACAAACTTGCGTATGTACTGAATTATAAGGCAAATAAAAGCAAAACCAATCAACAATTCGAAGGGATAAAATGAAAAAAGCTAGAGAATTGGGTAAGCATCAATAAGTATTTGACTGTACTCCAAATATCATACAATAATTTCTCACATTTTAGCTTGAATTCAATTTTAATCACCGTATTTTTATTTTGTCAAAATTTGGTCACTCCCTTTCATGCCTTTACCGACTTAAGGACATCTTTAACTTTCACTAATTGAACTATGTTTCTATGTTTCTATGTTTGTTTACAGTTTTTTGAGATACTTTTGCTCCAACCCATCGCTAGTAGTTGTGTCTCGGCGTGTGGTCTCCACAACCATCATATGCTCCTCGACTCCACCGTTGCCTCTCCCGTCATTTATCCTTGGTGGCACTTATGGAGTTGGGGATGCTTTTAAAGTGCAAGTGTCACTTATTGCTTGGATTATGGTAGTGCTCTTCATAGCTTTGGTGGATTGTCCACCGTCATTTTCTGTTTGTAGCTTTGGGTAACAGTTTCTCTTTGGCAGTTGTAGACTTGTGTTGGTGGGTCGACTGGTGGATTATAGGTGGCGCGGCATTTCCATATTCTTTGTCTTAGGGTTTCATAAGTTAGCGTTGTGCTTTTTTGGGTTTGTTGCCTTTATGTGGGCTTTATGTCTTTTGTGAGTTTTATGACTGTGGTGGGCTCTATTCTTTTTGTGTGTTGCATTTGGTTGAACTCATGTTATGAGTTCACTTTGGTGTAACTGGATTTGGCCTTCTATTTAATGAAACTTGATTCCGACCTAAAAAAAAGAGTGCTGCTATTTCCACTCCCTTGTCCTATTTTCCCACCCACCTTATCTTTTCACCCACCATATAAATTTAAAAAAACATAATACTATTTTCACACCCACCATTATTTCCAAAATACCCTTTAATTATTAATTCAAAGAAAAAGAACCATCAACCACCGCCCACCACCCCTCCCTCTTCCTCTTTGTTTCTCTTCTTTTCTCTCTCGCTCCCTCTCTCTTTAGAAAACAAGGAATACATAAGTTGATTGTGTATCTACCATAAGTTGACTGGGGTTCAGTTGGACCTGCGATCTATATCCCACTAGCAAGTCTTATTTGCAAATCCCATCCGCTCATATAATTGACGGATTCGTGGTGGGAGGCGACCACCAGGGAAGGTAGTGCTGGATTTGTGATGGCTGGTGGTTTCTGTACAATCTTTTATTTTTTTGATTCTTGTAATTTTGAGGAAGATGGAAAGATTGAAAGATTTAGATTAAGATTACATTGTTGATGTGAAGGAAGAAAAGGGTAAAATTTGAAAACGAACAACAGATGTTAAATAAGATTGTTCTTTGTACATGAAATAGAGATGGAGGAAGGAAATAGAAACAAAGAGGGAGGAGGCAGCGGCGGCCATGAAGGGGAATTGCCATCGGGGTTGGGGTGGGAGGCTTCTTCTTTTTTTTCTTTTCGTTTTTAAATTTTATTCTAAAGGGGAATTGCCATAAGTTGATGAATGGTGAGTTCATCACATTGTTTCCTTGATGTTGCAGTTGTGCAGGTTTGCATAAGCGATTGTTTTCTCCTATCTTGCAAGTTTCCTGAGCGTGCTTTCTTTTATTTTTTTTCATTTTTTTAAAAAACTAATATATTGTGTTGTGAAAGAAAATAAATTTACTTTATATGAATTTTTAAATATGTTTTTTTTCATGTCCTTAGAAGTAATTTTACAAAGGGATAAATTTGTCTTTAAAATTTTAAAAATAAAGTGGGTGGGAAAATAGGACAGATGGGTGGAAATAGCAATACTAAAAAAAAAATTAAACTAAAGGGTTAGGGGCTTAAATGTCTTTTACCTATATACAAAGAAAAGTTTAAAAAAAAATATATAAAATATACTTTAAAAGAAAAAGGGATTAAGTTGAGGGGTCAACCCTCCATCTCCATCCCTAACGTAGCCCCACCTTCTCCAAAGCACCACCCAATCTTCAACTCCATCACCTCAATCTCTCCCTACCTTTCTCATCATCTCCTTGATTTCTTGTTGAATTAAATTCTATTCTTTTAATTTATTTTTAAAGTTATGGTTTGTGTGATCCTTGATGCATTGCATCCATTACTATACCTAAATCTCACATGCATTAAAGATAGGAAAGAGAAACATGAGAAAAGACAATTTCACAAACTAATAACAAAATGATATGCCGACAACACTTTATTGGACTAAATTCTCATCAAAGAGATTCTTTCCAAATCACTCATTGATTAGGAACGAATAACATCACTTCAACTGGCAGAGGAAGTCACCTCTTTATATGCACAAAGAGACACAACACAAAACCTTCAAAGTCGACAAACCAGTAACCTAGAGAAGTAACTGTTCCTAGAACCAAGAATCTTACTCTCGTGTCAAGGTCCTTTCAGGTTATCATAAAACTTTTATCCCACAGTAACAATATGTAAATATGGAATTTAAAATTTCGAAAAGAAAAAGATGAAGAGAAAAATATTGATGAATGAAAAGAAAAGGACTTGTGGTGAACATGCTAATTATGATAAATTATATTATAAATAAATCTTAAAATCATAGTATTTTTTACATTTAAAAAGAACACGCTTTGCTAGAGTTAATTCTTTTCCTTTTTTTTTTTTTCTGCTATAAATATCTATCTATATATATAAAGCAAAAGGCAGAGAATGGTGAAACATTCAAAATACCAGAAAATGCCCTTGGTTAATGCAAACATTAAGAATTGAAATTATTAATTAAATGAGGATAATATGGTAAATTCACATTTGTTCATATTTAAAAAAAATTAAAATTAAAAGAAAAATCGGATAATGGATCCTATTTTTATGGAGAACAACTACCCATTATCTTTTTTAATTATAAAATAAAATTTAAATTTAAAATAATATAAAAAAAAACCTCTCGCAGGCGCGGAAGCGCTTGTAGAGAGGCTAGTATAAATAATGTATGTACATTTTATCACATAAGTGAAGAACTCTGGCATTTCAGTTAGGTCAGTTTTCGTACTAAATTTTGATTCTTTGAAGATACTTGGGGGTTGTTTTTCTAAGGCATAACTTCAAAGTTGAGTTGCTAGAACCCATGGCAAAGTGTCGAATGATGTCAGACCCATAACCTTCCCAGAATCCGCATCAAGCTACTAGAACTCATACCAAACTGCCAATACCAAACATACATGTCAAAACCAATCGCAGAAGCCAATATCAAGCATATAAGCCAATACCAAGCATACAAGCCAATACCAAGTAGGGGTGGGCACGGTACGGGATGACACGAGATGGAGGTCATCCTGGTGTCAATCCCGAATAGGAGAATCGGGATGGTATGACACGGGATGGGGGATTTTCAAAACTCGTTCAAACCGTACCGGCCCCAACCGGGACCGGTATGGTTCGGTATCAAAACTGATACCGTTCACCTTAGGCTAAAATTTGAATTTTTTTTCTTCAGTTTTTGCAGCTGCCAAATAACTTCAGTTTTTGCAATAGCTACCAAATCATGCAAATGGTGACTCTTGTGAACCTAGTGGAAAAAGAAAAAGAGTCAAAAGCAGTACCCAATCATGCAAATGGTGTGGCTCTTGTGAACCCAGTGGAAAACATAGAAGAAGAGGAAAACCAGCAAGACACCGTTCCTGAGCTGTACTCTGTGGAATTTGACAAGGTTGAAGAGGTAGAATCAGTGGACCTAGAGGACAAATTAGAAGTTGCTGAATCTGTTAAAGAGAATGGAGTCGAAGAAGAAGAAGAAGATGATGATGAAGAATGGGATGCAAAGAGCTGGGATGGTGCTGTTGTTAACCTTTCTCTTAAAAGTGGATTTTCTGATGAAGAGGTTGACTAAATCTGAAATGTTGGAAATAATATTTTAATATTTATTATTTAATATTAATTAGTTACTGTATGGTACGGTATGACACCAAACGGGATCACAAATCTGATACCGGTGTCGTGCCAAACAGTAACGGGATGACACAGTTTCATCCCCTTTAAGCATCAACACCAAACAGTTTGGCATGAGTTTGACACGGAATGGCACGGTTTCAGGACGGTATCGGTATTCCGGTTTTGATGCCCACCCCTAATACCAAGCATACAAGTCAAAAACCAAGCGTACATGCCAATATTAAGCATGCAAGCCAATATCAAGCATACAAGCTATTGTCAAGGATGCAAGGCAATATAAAGCACACAAGCCATAACCATGCAAAATCAAGCCTCTCTAGTCACTCAAGCAAATCAACCAGGCAAGCTAAACTATTTTGTGCTAAGTAACAAATTCAACCAAGCGGCCAACTTTTGGTAACTCCAATAAGTAACCTCCAATATTATAGTGTCTAGGAAAAGTTCTCGAAGGTGACACCTTTGGTGTCTAAGAAGGACTGGGTTTTAAGCGGGACCTTTGTGACCCCTCCGACCTTCTCAGAAAATACATGGCTGTGATTTTTGGAGACCCTCAACTGGGCATACTTGAGTTGCTTATCGTTACATTTAAATATGTATGATCAAATCCCTACTCATTTTCCACCATTGAAGGACAATTGTCATCCCAAACTCTTTACAGTATTCACAAGCAAAGTGAGGTTGAAAGAAGAAGAATGCAACAAGACCCTCAACAATGCAATTATCCGAGCATACCCTACGCATCATGCCAAGCAAGAAAACATCGTAAACTCAAATTCTGACACGCTTAGTCAAGCAAAACTCTCACAATATGCCCAACCAACCTAATCCATGTACCTAGCTAATAGATCAGGCAAATCAAAGCAAGGCAAAAGGAAACTTACAAATCAATTACAGCTTTCCAAGCAAATTCTCTAACCCACATGCCAAGCCAATTACAATATGCCAAGAAGATGCACCTACGCAATTCACATGCCAAGCGAATTATAATATGTTGAGAAAGCAATCCAAGCAGTCAAGATTATTCAAATAGGTCCAAGCCATAAGAAATCATTGTAAGCTATTTGGACACATGCCTACACTCATGTCAAACCATACCATGCAATTCTGGTTTGCAAGCAACATGCAATATCCAATTCCAATCGTGCCACTGCCAATTATTTGGGCTAAAATTCATTATTTAGCCCATCTCATTGCCACTTCATGGCCCCAATAATCAAGAGGGCTAATGTTGAGGCCTAAAATGTCACCAGAAGCCCAAAGATATTTAAAGCCCAATATAACATATAACATTGGTCATGTGTTAATCCAAGTTGTATTTTGGGAATTAATTAAATAAAGATAGAAATATTGTACATGCCATGCCAAGCAAATAATATATTTTCCTATGCTAAACCACCTAACAAGCTTATGTGGGCCCAAGCCACATACATGCCCTGGGGCTTGCTGAGCGGGTTGTGGTGTGGATGGTTACAAGGGTTCATAAGGCCTATTGAGGGATCAGACAATGGAAGTTTTGAGCTACTTGGGAGCACTAAAACTCAAACCCACTTTCATGAGCCCAATACTCGGGTAAGCAAAGAGAGATTACACTTTTTCTTCTCAGCACTAAAAGCCACAACCATAACCTCCCAACATTAAAACCCACACTGTAACCAACAGTCAAGCTAGAGTATTTAAAACCCAACCACTAGCCTCTTCTACTTGCATCAAAGCCAGACCTACCCACGTGTATTCCTCCATCACATATTATCCAGCCAAATCTTCCAACACTCAACTCCCAACCTCCCAACCGTCCCTATTAAAAGCCTTAGACCATTGACTACTCCTTCAACGCTTATAAAAAGAGGCTTTAACTAGGAAATAAAGGATAACTGGCAAGACATACACCCATTGCTGGAAACACCCAAGCTTAACCCATTCATCTCCTCATTTTTGTCCCGGGAAGGTAGAGGCAAGCTCAACCTTTGTTGGAAATCACCTAGCCTTAGCTATTCCAAGTTCAAACACACCAAACCAAGCCGAGGTAAGCTCATCCTCAACTTGCCCAAAAAACCTAGAAACCCAAGCTTTGGCCTTTCCAAGCCCAAAAACAACCCAAGTCTCACAGAGGCAAGCTCTTCCTCTAGAAGCACCCAAAATCAAGCCTTACCATGCTTAAACACCACTTAACCATTCCATAATATGCTGCCATAATCATCCATTCCTTAAGCAAATCATTCTCTCTTGCTAAACTTGTGCATTCTTAGCTATCACGCCAAAAGCCTCTCATGCCAAGCCATGTTGTACAAATCCGAATAATCGCTGAAAGAGCCATTGGAAGAAGAACAAAGTATTCCCTAGGACTTGCTTCTCCGTTTGAGTATTTTGGGCCTAGTTCTTGCTTACTCAAAAACGGGGACTTGAAGGCATCATTCAAGACCTAGCAGACATCGAGCACAGCTAAGCCTTCTAAATAGAAAAGACCCCCACAGCCACATACATGCCCGGGGCTTATTGAGTAGGGCTACGGTATGCCGTCACAGCTGCTAGGAACTCCATCTTCTTCAACATCTTCTCTAGTACTATTTCACTACATGCAACACATTCCATTTCAAGAAAAGCACTTCCAATACAACAACATCATTCCAGTACCTGTTGTACATCAAAACCTGCAAGGTACCGTTGAATATGACCAGAATATTCCCTAAGAATCGGCATTTCTTTTGGGGTATTTTGGGGCCTAGTCCTTGAACGCAGGCAAAGGGCAATATCACTCTCTCGTTACAGTAGCACAAGTTCACCTAGAGCTGATATTGCACCCTTTGAAGCCCTAGCTGCCCATACCAAAAGCCTACTTATTGAGTTTTGTAAAACTCACTCCTATCAATGGCTTCCTTTGCATGATGCATGAAATTGTTCATTCCCCATCAATACAGACGTTGTCAATCTTGAATGGCAGCTGCAACATCATTGAATTCCTCCCTTGCATATTGTCTGCACTAAGAGTAGAACCCTCACAATCAGAAATGTGATGCCAGACATATGAGAATTTTGAGAACCATGGAAATAAAATGAATTAGTTAGTGACAATATGCAGCAATGAACAATTTAAAACAATGATACTATGATCTCTGTTATCTTCTAGCCTTATTTAGCAATAATGTTTGCTTAATAAGTAAGCTCAAACTCCCTAATCTATGAATTTTGATAGAAAAAAGAAATCCTAATCAATTTCAAAGTTCCAAATCTGTGACTGATGCATGTTATGATCATGACTGATACTTTGATATTGTACATAGATCATATAGGCTTTGCATGAGAGGCTTGTGACGTAGGAGCTAAGTCTCCATGAGTTTAGCAAGAGAACGTCTGCTTGAGTTGAAATAGGATACTTGATAAAGGATATTTTAGATTAGAGCTTGAAATGGTTTCTGGTTGCTGGGAGAAGAAGATGATAATTTCTGGGTTAAGCTTAGGTGTTTTCCAGCAGTGATACTATGGCTTGCTCATATTGCTGTGTTGGTTGGTTTTGGGATGGCTTGAGATGGTTTTCTGGGTGATGTTCATGGCTTGGCGTGGTTTACAAAAAAAGAGAAGCATGATAGAGGAAGGCTTAGGCTTTGTGTATTTACGACAATGGGTTTTTTGGGTTTTGGGCAATTTGAGGATGAGCTTGCCTTTTCTTGGTTTGGTATGTTTGAGCTTGGGATAGCTAAGGCTTGTTTCTGGGTTTGGAATTGCTAAAGCTGGGTGATTTCTAACAGAGGGTGAGCTTGCTTCCTTGGAGAAAATGAGAGGAATAAGAAATATTAAGCTTGAGTTTGGTGTGTTTCCTGTAGCAATGAGAATATGCTTGCTCATCCTCTCTTCCTCCCTCCCGTTTGGGTTAACCAAGCTTCCTTTTATAGCCGCTGGAGTTCAAGCAAGCAGTGAATGATTGGCTTAGAATTTGGTGACACAGTGAATCGGTTTAAGATGTTTGACTGTGTTTTTAGTGTTGGGAAGTTAGGGGTTGAGAAACAGGTGCTGGAGTATTACTGGTAGCATAGTAAGTCTATGACCGTGGTTTTGGTGCATGAGGGTAAGGCTGGCAACTGCGGCTTTAAAGCTAGAAGAGAAGGATAAGGTGATGGCAGTAGGAGGTTGGGTAATAAAGGTTGGAAGAAGACGAATTCTCTCTGCTTACCCATTCAATGGGCTCATGAAAATGGGCTTGGGTTTTGAGGCTCCCAAGCAGTCCAAAACTTTTATTCTTTTGAACCTTTGATGGGCCTCATGGATCCTTAAAACCATCCACACCACAACCCACACAGGAAGCTCCATGCATGTATGTGACTTGGGCCCACTTAAGCTTGTCGGGTGGTTTAGTATAGGATAGTGTATACTATTTCTATATTTAATTAATGAATTAATTCCCAAAATACAGTTTTGATTAACGCATGACCAACATTATATGTTATATTGGGCTTGAAAAATCTTTTGGGCTTCTTGTGACATTTTGGGCCTCAACAATTATATGGCCTAAAGCATGCGTTGAGAGGGTGGTACCAATGGTTCAGTAAATATTTACTTGGACTTGGTTTTGTGGACTCAAAGTGTGATTATTCATTGTTCGTATACAATAATTTTGGAATTTACTTGATTTTTCTCATCTATGTGGATGATATATTGGTGACAAGCAATGGTATGGCTCAGATTATGCGGTTGATACGAAATTTAGGCAGCCTCGTGTTAATGATGGTTCCCTAAGCTATTTTCTTTGTATTGAAGTCGCATACGCATGGGTCAATTTACACTTGAGATAAGCTAAATATGCCAGCAATTTACTCAACCGTACCAGATTCATTGATTATAAGCTGTTTTCGACTCCCATATGTGTCTAGTCAAAAGTTAAGCAATCACATTGGTGAGCCTCTAAATGATTCTATGGAATATAGAAGAGTTGTGGGTGCATAATATTACTTAACCATTACACAACTGGATTTGTCTTATTGTAATAATCAGGTTTACCAGTATATGCACTCACATACAACAGTGTACTCGCAAGTAGTTAAGAGAATTTTGTGGTATTTAAAAGCTACATCTGATCATGGTCTCTAATATAAATGGGGCACATTTGAGTTGAGTTCGTTCTCATATGGTGATTATGTTGGATATCCGGATACGAGACATTCTACAGGTGGTTTTGGTGTGTATTTAGGCTCCAATCTTATTTTATGGAGTTCTAAAAACCATAGAACAATTTCTCAATCCAACATAGAGGCGGAATATTGCCAATTAGTTTATACATATGCAAAACTATCTTGGATGTATTTGATAACTCCATATTTGTGCTTATTTTTTATACCATATTCGTATGATTTGCATTAGTTTCTTATGTAAAATTGGTTGTTTTGATGTGTTTAGTATGAGTTTTATAGGAATCGTCCCTAAAGTTGAGTTGGAGCTAAAAAGAGAAAAATATGATAAAAAAGAGAGAAGGTAGAAACTTGGAACTCAAGAAACTGCCTATGCAGATGGGTCAACTTTACGGATTAAACTGAATGTGCTCAGGAAGAACCAGATAACATGCTTTATATATGTGGTAAGCTCTGGAAATCTAGTTTATGGATCATTTTAGGGTTCGTGATTTCGAGTTTTATGGAGAAAGTTACATTAGTTTTAGTACCAGTGGGTCAGTGATGGAATTATGCACAAGTTTTGACAACTTAGCATCACAAGTTACCATTCTTGGAAAACAAGCTTTTGGACATCCTTGGGCAGCTAGGAGGCACTTAATCTTGTGTTAAGTCAATTATAAATCAGCAATAATTGCCTAGATCAGTTGGTGTTTGGTCTTGTCAAACAAGTGCATCAAAAGTCAAAGCCTAACTCAACTAGGAAAACAAACTCCCTATTCTAATTGGATTTTATTCTTATTTTTCTCTCCTATCTCAAGCTATTTCTCCTTTTTGGGTAGCCTATAAATATATCTTTTCAAGGCTTCTGGGAGAACCCTAGCATATTGTTCAATATCTCAAATCACCCAATTCACATACTCAGTTTCTTAGCCGTTCATAGCCTTCAAGATTTGCCGGAGGAGGAGTTCAACTACAGTGGATTCATTTAAGGGTTTTTCTATCTTAACTTTGTATTTTATGTTGTTTGTTTCTAAGATAGCTATGGGCAACTAAACTATTTGCTAGGGATCCGATGTAACCTAATATGATGATTCTATGTTATTGAGTTAATACTTTATTTTTAATCAATTTATATTTCTTGTTTCATTCATTATTATAATTGTGATCTTGATACTTGTAATTGGTCATTATAGGTATTTTGGATTGTCTAAGATAAGGTTGGGCGAGGGGGTTCATCCCTAATCTTATATGCACTATGAATGAATGAGTTGTTGTTAAAGCTGGTCAAGCTAAGACACTTCTTGGTTCTTGATTGTTCTTCATAAACTTAATGGGTTCTCAATTAAATTTGGCTATGGGGTTCATTAGTTGGGTTTAATTGAGGATACTTGGTGACACCGCGGCCAAATGAATCATCATAATAAAGAAATAATGAACCCTTGGAATTGAATTGGAACTTTATTCTCAAAATCAACCCAATACATAGAATAGGATTGTTATGGTTAAGTCGGAATCCTAGTTTTCATCCATTGATTTTCAAAACCAATTTCCAACCACTGTTAATTTTATTTTCTTGATTATCAACACTTAGATTAAAATTGAGTAATCTTATTTTCGGCTACTTTAGTACTTTTAATATTTCATTTTTATTTTCTAGTTTAGGTATTCATATTTGAAATTAATTGATAAACTTTACAAATCTGTGTGGGAACGACTTTTGTATTTGCTTGCTATACTATCATATCGATTTGTGCACTTGTGAGATATAACTTTTGTTCATCAGTGTTTCATGTTTAAGTATCTTTGTTTGTATTTATCGCCTCCAATTGTTTGGTGTGATAATGTCTCTTATACTTCCAATCTGGTGTTCTACTCTCACACTTAACATTTGGAAGTCGATTATCATTACGTTAGAGAAAAAGTGGTGCAGGGATAACTTTTTGTTGGTTACATTAGCTCATAGGATCAAGTGGCTGATATATTTACCAAGGGTCTGTGTCACATAGTCCACTCTCTTTGCAAAATATTGTTCGCTTCGGGCCCCACACACATAGATTTGTTCTTGGGCCCTCAACCACAAAACGTGTCTTACTAAGGGAGATGGACTTTGCACATATAAGATACTTTACTTTCCCTCACCCAAGCAATGTGGAACTATGACACTCATGGTAGTCACAATCCACCCCCATTAGAGGCCTGATGTCCTCGTCAACATACTTTGGGTTGGGGCCAGCTCTGATACCAAATTGTCATAGCCTACTCTCTCAGCAAGAAATTGTTTGCTTTGGGCCCCACCCACAAAGATTTATTTTTTGGTGAGAGAAAGTAAAGTGCCTTATATGTGCAGAGTCCATCTCCCTTAGTAAGACGTATTTTGGGCTTAAAGGCTCAAAAACAAATCCGTGTGAGTGGGGCTCAAAATAAACAATATCTTGCTAAGAGAAAGGGTTGTGAGAATCTGAGTTCTGCTCGATTTTGAAACCTTGTGCTCAAGAGCTTCCTATCATTTCTTGCCTACTCTACTTGTTGGGGGATGTTAGACCAAGTCAAGATAGAGCTGTTGTTGGATCAGTTGAGTCTCATTTGAATTCGAAACATAGTTTGTAACTAGTTTGATAGATTGGTTTGTTGTAATCTTCTAAAGATTATGTTATATGATATCGACTTTATATCAACACTCTTGTAATTTGAACTCATTTACATGATTATTAATGCACGAGGACATCCATTGTTTAGGGGGCTATAGGGTGGCATGACAAAGGAGGAAATGGTGCTGGGAATATGAACAAAGAGAGACATGTGGAAGTTAGTGGTGGCTTGGGGCAGAGAGGGAGGGGTTCCAAGATGGTGAGGGTGGGGGCTAGGTAAAAGTCTTATTTTCCCTTAAAAATATATCATGACACATGATCAATTTTGACGAAAAAATAGCGATGTAGGACAAAACATGGGCTTGTTCCTACGAAGGAAGTTTCGAAAAAGAAAAAAAATTCAAAATCAGAAAATTGGGCTTCAAATATGGAAAATCATGCTTCATCATTAATTATGGCGCTAGGAAAATAAGGAAAGCATATCGTTGAGATTTTCTGATTGATTGAGGAAGCTTGGAGCAATTATGGATTATGTGAAGATTTATATTTAGTTTAATGTTTTATTTTATATTTTTAGAATAAGTTATCTATCATGATATTATTTTCTTGATATGATTTTAACTAGGATTTCTATTAATTATCTTGTTAGCTAAGTTTTAGGAATATTCTAGAACCTAGGGTTTCTTGGTTTTTCTACTTAAGCCAAGTTATGCAGTTGTATTTGTACATTTATTCATATCATTAATCCAATTTAGAGACTTGTCTCTATTTTCTGCTAGATTCCAGTTGTTAATAGATTTCAGTTTATCTTCTCAGGTTTAGACGTTTGTCGATATGTGAATCCGTGCTTCCGTGTTGCGTCAAATAGACAAAGTTGACGAAAATGATCCAAAGCACAACGCCCCTCAACAATGCAATTATCCGAGCATACCCTACGCATCATGCCAAGCAAGAAAACATCATAAACTCAAATTCTGACACGCTTAGTCAAGCAAAACTCTCACAACATGCCCAACCAATTTAATCCATGTACCAAGCTAATAGATCAGGCAAATCAAACCAAGGCAAAAGGAAACTTACAAATCAATTACAGCTTTCCAAGCAAATTCTCTAACCCACATGCTAAGCCAATTACAATATGCCAAGAAGATGCACCTACGCAATTCACATGCCAAGCGAATTATAATATGTTGAGAAAGCAATCCAAGCAGTCAAGATTATTCAAATAGGTCCAAGCCATAAGAAATCATTGTAAGCTATTTGGACACATGCCTACACTCATGCCAAACCATACCATGCAATTCTGGTCTGCAAGCAACATGCAATATCCAATTCCAATTGTGCCACTGCCAATTATTTTGGGCTGAAATTCATTATTTGGCCCATCTCGTTGCCACTTCATGGCCCCAATAATCAAGAGGGCTAATGTTGAGGCCTAAAATGTCACCAGAAGCCCAAAGATATTTAAAGCCCAATATAACATATAACATTAGTCACGTGTTAATCCAAGCTGTATTTTGGGAATTAATTAAATAAATATAGAAATAGTGTACATGCCATGCCAAGCAAATAATACATTTTCCTATGCTAAACCACCGGACAAGCTTATGTGGGCCCAAGCCACATACATGGGCTTGTTCCTACGAAGGAAATTTAGAAAAAGAAAAAATTTCAAAATTAGAAAATTGGGCTTCAAATATGGAAAATCATGCTTCAGCATTAATTATGGTGCTAGGAAAATAAGGAAAGCAATTATGGATTATGTCAAGATTTATATTTAGTTTAATGTTTTATTTTATATTTTTAGAATAAGTTATCTATTATGATATTATTTTCTTGATATGATTTTAACTAGGATTTCTATTAATTTTCTTGTTAGCTAAGTTTTAGGAATATTCTAGAACCTACGGTTTTAGGGTTTCTTGGTTTTTCTACTTAAGCCAAGTTATGCAGTTGTATTTGTACATTTATTCATATCATTAATCCAATTTAGAGACTTGTCTCTATTTTCTGCTAGATTCCAGTTGTTAATAGATTTCAGTTTATCTTCTCAGGTTTAGACGTTTGTCGATATGTGAATCCGTGCTTCCGTGTTGCGTCAAATAGACAAAGTTGACGAAAATGATCCAAAGCACAACGCCCCTCAACAATGCAATTATCCGAGCATACCCTACGCATCATGCCAAGCAAGAAAACATCGTAAACTCAAATTCTGACACGCTTAGTCAAGCAAAACTCTCACAACATGCCCAACCAATTTAATCCATGTACCAAGCTAATAGATCAGGCAAATCAAACCAAGGCAAAAGGAAACTTACAAATCAATTACAGCTTTCCAAGCAAATTCTCTAACCCACATGCTAAGCCAATTACAATATGCCAAGAAGATGCACCTACGCAATTCACATGCCAAGCGAATTATAATATGTTGAGAAAGCAATCCAAGCAGTCAAGATTATTCAAATAGGTCCAAGCCATAAGAAATCATTGTAAGCTATTTGGACACATGCCTACACTCATGCCAAACCATACCATGCAATTCTGGTCTGCAAGCAACATGCAATATCCAATTCCAATTGTGCCACTGCCAATTATTTTGGGCTGAAATTCATTATTTGGCCCATCTCGTTGCCACTTCATGGCCCCAATAATCAAGAGGGCTAATGTTGAGGCCTAAAATGTCACCAGAAGCCCAAAGATATTTAAAGCCCAATATAACATATAACATTAGTCACGTGTTAATCCAAGCTGTATTTTGGGAATTAATTAAATAAATATAGAAATAGTGTACATGCCATGCCAAGCAAATAATACATTTTCCTATGCTAAACCACCGGACAAGCTTATGTGGGCCCAAGCCACATACATGGGCTTGTTCCTACGAAGGAAATTTAGAAAAAGAAAAAATTTCAAAATTAGAAAATTGGGCTTCAAATATGGAAAATCATGCTTCAGCATTAATTATGGTGCTAGGAAAATAAGGAAAGCAATTATGGATTATGTCAAGATTTATATTTAGTTTAATGTTTTATTTTATATTTTTAGAATAAGTTATCTATTATGATATTATTTTCTTGATATGATTTTAACTAGGATTTCTATTAATTTTCTTGTTAGCTAAGTTTTAGGAATATTCTAGAACCTACGGTTTTAGGGTTTCTTGGTTTTTCTACTTAAGCCAAGTTATGCAGTTGTATGTGTGTGTTTATTCATATTATTAATCCAATTTAGAGACTTTTCTCTATTTTCTGCTAGATTCCAGTTGTTAATAGATTTCAATTTATCTTTTCAGGTTTAGACGTTTGTCAATCTGTCAATCTGTGAATCCGTGCTTTCATGTTGCGTCAAATAGACAAAGTTGAGGAAAATGATCCAAAGCACAATGCGACACCTAATTTGAGGACGACATAAACTATTATTAGAATACAGAGTCGACGAAAATGTCCCAAAGCACAACGCAAGACCTATTTTGAGGTTGACATAAACTATTATTAGAATTCATGAATAAAAAAAAAACAAAGCTAATATCATTCAGAAATCGTTACTACAATTTAACCGCACTTAGAAATATATAGTTAGCATATGACAATGACAAGGTGTATTTTTTCTATTTTAACGTGTCCAAAAAAAAAAACTCATACAACGGGTTTTACACATGTTAACGCTTAATTTTGTATTTTGTATTTTTTGGTGATCTAATGTACAACTAAAGGTTAGCGAGCTCAAATTCTTGGGAGTATAGGCTTATATTATTTTTCATATAAAAAGAAAAACAAAAGGAGTGTTGTAAGTGGAGCCTAGAGGTAAAATCAGAAATTGAACAACAAATTGATGGAAGAGTGAAGAAATAGTGTTGAGCCTGTAGACTTAGGTGTATCAGTGCATTGACTGGTGTGGTTGAGTTCACTTTCTTTACTGCACGGTGCAGTAGAGGAATAAATAACGCACTCACTGCCAAACCTGTGTTGGGTGGGTTTATCGTTAACCTCCTGTGAGTTGTGGGTTGTGGCTGTGGTTTCTTTTATTATCTCATTCAAATGCTTCCTCTGTATCCTCTTTCACTTCACAACAAACCACCATTATCCCTGCACCCGTTTTCTCTCACAAACAAACTTAAAACACACATTTCTGAATTGCCAGTGCCTGGGAATGGTGTTTTCAAGAAGAAGAAATCAAACCCATATTACAATTCTTCTTCTTCATCATCTTCTTGTATTGTTTATGCGGCAGAGAAGGAGTCACAGCAATTTGAGGTAGACCCAGATAAGGCCAGAGAAGCTCTTAAAAATCTTGACCAGCAACTTCAATCTGGCTCCCAAAGACAAGCCCGCCCTCCAAGGCAAAAGGGTACTCTCTCTCTCTCTCTCTCTCTCTCTCTCTCTCTCTCTCACAAACACAAACACTTTGTACGCAATATTGTGAGTTTGATGATCATGTTGCTCTGTCTGTCTCCAACCCAATTTCTTTACTGCACTGTGCCTTTTGTTCATGTATGAGTTAGTGTGCTGATATTTGAAATTTTCAATTACTTTTATTTGTACCAACCAACAATCCTAATGTGATTTAAATTACATATGGCTTTGTCTATAAAACCAGAGATAACAAAATGAAAAAACTTATGCTTCTTTGATGAATGCCCAATGTTGGTGAAATTGACCTTACATGTAACTAGAGCAAGTTATGCATGAACTTTTCTAGACCATGATTTGTTTCCACCCTTCTAATCGTTTGCACTCTATTGCTCGAAACCGGATTATTATTCGATTACAGTTAAAATTAAGTTAATCTTGTCAAAACTGTATTTTTCTAATATAGTTTAGGGTTAATTACATCAATGATCCCGAATTTTGTACCCGGGTTTCACTTTAGTCCCTCAATTCAGTTATTGAATTCTATAGTACTTAGAGTTGCAAAGGAACTAGGAAGTAGCATTTGTAATTTCATAGGGCAATTAATGGGATGTTGATCTTATGACGAGAAGTGTTTTCAACTGAATTGCAGCACCGGATGTGAGTTTTGCAAGAGATCAAACAGAAGATGAAGAAGTTCAGGAATTTTCAGGATCTTTCTTTACAATCACGGCTGTTGCTGTCTTTGCTTTCACTATTTTCTATAATGTGTTGTTTTACACTGTTATAAAACCATCCATAGATGGACCAGAGCAAGCTCCAACCACAATTGTTCCAGGAGAAATCCCAAAGTAGCAGTTTTGAGCCCCTGCAGGAAATTTATGTTCAACAAATAAACAGGTTCTGGTTTGAGTTTTGTAAAGGCAACTTTCTGACAGATATGCAGTTTATGTAAAAACAATTCTGAGAAAGAAAAAAACAAACTTATTTTATTTCTCATTTTCTTTTTCAGATTTTGTGTTGTTTTGGTTCTTAAAAAGAGGCAGATCTCTGCTAAACATAAATATGAAAAGTTGGTAATTAGACCTCTGAAATCTTCATGCAATCAACTATGCCATGGTTGCTGAATTTTCTTTTTTCTTTTCGGTTTTGGGTTTTTGGTTTTTATCCTGCGTTTAGGAGATTCTCACATGAGACAATCTTCATGCAATCAACTATGCCGACACGATGTCGTTTTATGGAGAAAAACTTAGTTGCAACGGGAATATCACTATTTTACTATGCCGGCTAATATGTCATGTGGAGTGTTATCACGCATGTTTATTGGTTGACAAAAATAAAATAGTGCTACTCCGTTTCATAGAAGTCTTTCTCCATTTTATGCTTCCATTAAGTTATATTTCTAATATAATAGTTCAGCGGATCATGGACATTTGTCAACATGGGCCCAGACAACCTCATGGTCTTTGTCCATCTCTCACACGCCCATTGATATCCATCTTACTAAAAAGATCACTCACAACTGAAAAATATCTAGAATATGCCTTATATAGTTTTTCTTTTGTTAAAGTTAGGAAGTGAAGTGGGGAAACGCACACACGACACAAGTACCTTGGAAACTTTAACACATGACTACTTGAGAGCATGGCTTAGGCCAATCCAACTAACATTGGGTATCCAAAACTTTTACCAAAATATCTTAAACCATGGACGACTCAAGTATTCCCTTAGATTAGTTTAATTTCATTTATCAATGGCAAATTGCAACTTTCAATGTAGTCAATAGTTCATGTGGCGTTGGTCTAATTTTTCTTCAGGAGATTGGCCCATGGGAAAACTTTTTTTTTTTTTGGTCTGAACCATGAGGTGGTCCTGGATGGGCCCCAACTATGGGTGGCACCTTTAAGCCTTAACCACAACCCAGACTAATCCCCACTCACACCGGGTCGGCCCGTAAGGGGTAAAGTGCTAGCCAAAGTGGTGACTCCGTACGAGAGCAGGGATCGAACCCCTGACCTCTCTTAAGGAATGAGAGTGCCGAACCACTCACACCAACCACCTTGGTTCATGGGAAACCTTTTACCCCTACCTACTATCCACTTTTTTCTAAAATCGGGAATCAATTCACAAACCTCCAAGAAATATATGACACATTTCATATTGTTTCATCTACAAAAGAAAGAAAAACTTTGAGATTTCTAAACATTTGATTCCCCATAGGATATTATTTACCTCCTTTCTTATAAGGAGATACTCATCCTTATTGTGAATCATAGTTTGATCTGTATGCAAAAATAATTCATCAAAATTATAAAAAGAAAAACTTTTACACACATATCACACTGCTATTTACATGAATATAAAAGCTCTTACTTGCATGGTAAGGGGGAAGTATTTTCCTTCCTGATACCGGTGGTGGCAAACCTACCACCCAAATTGCCGTCACTATCATCCAAAAGATCCAACCCAACCACTCTGACGAAGGACTAGAAAATCTTTGCGAAGAATATACTCCCTCCTGTCAATTGCAATTAATAAACAAATACCATATAAATTTTTTCACCAAAAAACAAAGACATTAATTATTGGTAGCCCTAGGATTATTTATTATTGGACACGTGGCATCTTGTAGTAAGTTGAGTGGGTTTGGGAAGGATTGGATTAAGAAATGATACGTATCTCCACAATACAACTATGCTTCCCTAAATATTAGGAGAGGGTGGTTTTCTTGTTTTTAGAAACCACAACCAACTTTGGTTGAACTCTTGGGTGAAACCCAACTGTTCAAACTAAAAATAAACTAACAATCATTTAGTTAGCAATGAATTAGTTTACGCTAATTACAATTAGTTTTCATTAATATTTTTTTATAAATAAATAAAAACACTTTTTTCCAGGGAGAAAAAAAAAACAGTTTTGAAGTATTATATATATATTTGATGAAATTTGTGGAAATCTGTGACTTGTAACTTTGTAAGGTTAGCTGGATATTTTGGGAAGAGAGAAAAAAAAAAAAGGGAAAAGAAAAAAAGAAAAAGGGAAAGAGAAAGAGAAAGAGAAAGAGGAGGATTATTTTCTGTTTCTTTTGATGGTTGACTCCCAAACAAAAGAAAAAGTTTGGATTTAAAGAGAGACAGAGAAAAAGAAGAGAAGGAACGGATTTAGAGAGAGAAACAAAAGTCTCTGTCAAAGAGCTTTGACTCTCTCTCTGCAAATCCATGGCGTATTCACACCTTCAATTTCTCCTTTCACATCCTTGACCTTCAATCCCAAATCATTCATTTCTAGAATTAGGTTAAGCTCTTTCATCTCCAAATCTCATCTGGGTATCCTGCAGAATATCTTCTCAGTTCCCTGAAATTCCTAAAAATCATTATAAATAAAAAAAACAGAGGTGAGCTTTGTTGGTCTCCAACATTTTGATCTTACCTTCATTTCCTGTGAAAAGAAAAGAAATTTGGACCTCTTCCATTTTTGTCTTCTTTTATGTAAACTGTTTCTTTTTTCTTTCGATTTCTTAAGAATCACTGATTTGTGGTGTGTTTCTACAAAGAATCTGCATTTTAGATTCAGAAGAAACAAAAAATCTCACTTTCTAAATTTGCTTTCTGAAAAAACAAAACCTTGGAGCTGAAAATGTTATGGGACTCGCATTTTGGATTTGTCATTATGATTGTCTGATTTCCTTTCTAATTTCCTGTACAGATTTCGATTTATTGACCTTTCTGCTCAATTGGGTCCTCTTGAAATCTGACGAAAATACTGGAAATTCTGAAATATTTGAGGCTCTGATTCATGGGAAATTGCTGTGTAACTCTTGGCACACCTGGCCAGAACAAGCAGAAGAAAAACAAGAAGAAACCCAATCCCTTCGCTACAGATTTTGGTGGCATTAATGGAAAAGATGGTGAGGCCAAGCTATGGGTCTTGAAAGAACCGACAGGTCGAGACATTTCGGTCCAATACGATCTGGGTCGCGAGCTCGGCCGAGGTGAATTCGGAATCACATATCTTTGCACAGAGGCTTCTTCGGGTGAAAAATTCGCCTGCAAATCGATATCAAAGAAGAAGCTGAGGACCGCTGTGGATATTGAAGACGTGCGGAGAGAAGTTGAGATAATGAGGCATTTGCCTCCGCACCCAAATATTGTCACATTGAAGGACACTTATGAGGATGAAGAAGCGGTTCACATTGTCATGGAGTTGTGTGAGGGTGGCGAGTTATTTGATCGCATTGTTGCTAGGGGTCATTACACGGAACGCGCAGCCGCAAGCGTAATGAGGACCATTGTTGAAGTTGTTCAGGTTAGATTTGGCTGTACTAGTGTGGTATTAATTTGGTTTAGATTTGGATATGGTTCTGAAATTTTATAATTATGTTCTACATTAGAATTGTTATAGAAGTGTCATATGGTTTGTGTTGTATTATGATGTTCTTGTTTAGGGGAAATGTGAGATAGAGTACGTTGTTGCTTCATAACATATTGGTTTTGTTTGTGTTATAAGTTTGTGATGCTTCTTCTTCTTATCATTTACACTATGAACTTTAAATGGTAAATTGAGAAACAATTGGTGAGTTGAATGTTTTCCTCCATCCTCATATTCTGTATCAGCACTTAGCAGTGCTGCTATGTATTTTGTTAATTGGTTTGAGTTTCTCGTTGTTGATGTTGAAAGTAAATTTACTATGCGAACGATATTGGTGTCTACATTTTGTTTTTGGCTTATATTTCGTTTAGGTGATATGCCGGTTATTTGGACATTTGGATAATATAATATGCTGGACCATGTTATTACTAGAATATAACTAGTTCCTGTGCACTGAATATACTTGTCTCTACTATAACATAACTAGTTTCAGTGCATGTTAAATTAATTATCTGCTGCTGACGCTTCTATTGATCTTCATTGATTTTCTGTTGCTGGATGATGATGTCCAGTCTTCTGTGATGTTATTGTGAAATACTCTGGTTTATTTACTTGCATTTTACATTGCAGATGTGTCATAAACATGGAGTAATGCATCGGGATCTCAAACCAGAGAACTTTCTATTTGCAAATAAGAAGGAAACAGCCTCTTTGAAAGCAATTGATTTTGGATTATCTGTGTTCTTTAAACCTGGTATTGCACTCCCTCATTTTTCCTGTTTAATAATTTTCTCCCATTCTTGAATTTCATATTTTAGCATCATTATATCATCTCTATATCTGGCATATGATAGTGTAGCTAAAGGTTGCTATATTCTGCAGATGAGCAATTTAATGAGATAGTTGGAAGTCCATATTACATGGCTCCAGAGGTTCTGAAGCGCAATTATGGACCCGAGGTTGACATCTGGAGTGCTGGAGTTATCCTGTATATTTTACTTTGTGGTGTTCCACCTTTCTGGGCAGGTTTGTCTCTTTTACTAGTATTTATATTTTGATTCTTTACAACTTGTATAGGAGTTAAAGTGGGAAAGGGATGTAGAAAATAATACTCCCATTGGATTGTTTTGCTTATCAAATATCTCTGATTGAGATCATCCTGAACAAAAGTGTGCCTGCTGGTGTACTTGCTTATATTATTAGTATTTGCTTCTCATAGTTTCAAAACTTTTTCCCTGTAGAAACTGAACAAGGGGTAGCACAAGCAATTATTCGATCTGTCATTGATTTCAAGAGGGATCCTTGGCCTAGAGTTTCTGATAATGCGAAGGACCTGGTGAAGAAAATGCTTGATCCTGATCCAAAAAAGCGGCTGACTGCCCAGGGAGTGCTTGGTAATTACAGTAATATGATATCTTATACAATTGAAAGATTTATTGCCTTATATGACAAGTTCTTACTAACTCTTTCTGTGTAGATCATCCTTGGATACAAAATGCCAAGAAGGCCCCAAATGTCCCACTTGGTGAGACTGTGAGAGCAAGGCTGAAACAATTTTCCATAATGAACAAGCTGAAGAAAAGAGCCCTTGGGGTAATGTTTTTTTAGTTTACTTTTCATTATAAAGTTATTGATGTCCCATAGTTACAGAAATGTTCGCTACTTGTATCATGTGTGAAAGTTGCCCTATATGCTATGTCTGAACTTTTGAATATTTTATCCATAGGTTATAGCCGAGCATTTGTCAGTTGAGGAAGTAGCTGGCATAAAAGAGGCATTTCAAATGATGGACACTGGCAACAAGGGCAAAGTAACCATAGAAGAGCTTCGAAGTGGTGTCCAACAGCTTGGGCAGCAGATTCCTGATCCAGATCTTCAAATACTAATGGAAGCTGTAAGCATCAATTTGTGCTTGGCCAACTTGTCCTTATTTTTAACCATGGGTTGGATAATAATATGCCTAACTCTGCATCATGTTAAATCTTGAGAAGCAAACTAAAACCTGAGCTGCAATATTCATTGCAAGGATTCAGCTAAAAATAGGAATGTAAAGAAGTTCTGGCTGGGGATTGAGTATCCCAATGAGTTTTAGGATTTCCTGAACTGATCAACTGATTGATTTCTGATTCCTACAGGCTGATGTTGATGGCGACGGAGCTCTGAACTACGGAGAGTTTGTTGCAGTTACAGTTCACCTTAAAAGGATGGCCAATGATGAGCACCTACGTAAAGCTTTCGCATTCTTCGATCAAAACCAAAGTGGTTTCATAGAAATTGAAGAATTGCGAAATGCTTTAAATGATGATGTTGACGCAGGTGGTGAGGAAGTCATCCATGCAATTATGCATGATGTGGACACAGACAAGGTTAGAATCACAGTTTTGAGACAGTTAACTTCAAAATTTTTTATTCTTAATCCAAAAAGATTTTATCTCAGCATACATGACTAGAGGGCTCTATTTTTATGGTAATTATGAATCATGATATCATATTTCAGATTTTCACGGTCTTTCTGGACTTTTGACTTCCCTTCGAGATTTCCCCTTATAATACCTTGCCATGTATTGGTTTTTGAACTGAGGCTAGATCATCTTAGCTAACTTTCCTTTATCTTCTTGTCTATTGATGCTAGAAATTGTAGTTTTTAGTTGCTTTCTATTGTGAAAAATACTTATCCTGAGAACAGACTGGTTCTGTTACTCCATATTCTGTTCCTTCTCTAGAATCATTGTATACTTTTTCCCTTCGATTACACACAAATGAGGCCAGTCGTGCAAACTGCAGGATCACCTCTTCTTCTGTCACTTTTTTATTCCGCTTTGTTGTTTGTTTTTCTTTGATCAATGATTGAATATCACCCTCATGAAAAGGGTTGACTTATGCAAAATGTCTTCAGTTTGTAAGATTACGTTTTAATTACTCTTGTTATGTAGCATGCGTCATTGTTTTTATCGAGTTATGCTTGTATGTATCCATTTCGTTTTGTTATGTTAAATTTGGTGTTGTGCATGTATCATTGATAACTTGAACTGCAACTTGCTTGTGTCATCTTGCAGGATGGGCGCATAAGTTACGAGGAGTTTGCTGCTATGATGAAGTCTGGTACAGATTGGAGAAAAGCATCCAGGCAATATTCACGGGAAAGATTTAACAGCATAAGCTTGAAGTTGATGAGGGAAGGGTCTTTACAGTTAGCCACTGAGGGTAGATGAACCAACATTCTTTTGTTCTTTTTACTTTTAACTTTTTTGAACCAATATTTATTTGAAATTAAATTATGTTTAAAAAGTTAAAAATTCCTTTGTTTGTTGGCGGGCATATCTCTTATTTTCTGTTTCCCCATTCTTTTTCCTTTTTCTTAAGAAAACTTGTAATGTGTAGAGGATCAGAGTGAGGGTCCTAGCGTCTTTTTCAATAGCTATGATTAGGATTTTTCTTTTCTTGAGGTAATTGCAGGAAAAAGGAAAAATTAGTATTTGAGGGAAGTTGGTGAAACTTACCTCAAATTCAGTAGGTGGTTGTAAATATGTGAATTAAGGCTTTTCCACTAAAAGGATTGTCTAAAGTCTATAATTGCTTAAATGTGCTCTTGGAATTTTTAATTTTGGTCATTAAACTTGTGGAATTTTTAAGACAAAGAAAGATCAATGTTTGATTTGTCTTGACTATAAAACATAAATAGCAGCTTTATGCTGTCTGGTATTGTATGCTTATTTTTTTAAGACTTGCTGAGGAACATGTGTTTTTTTATGCATTGCAATTGTAGCCTGATGAACAAAACTCAGCTGCCAATTTATTTTGAAATGGGTGTTTGGCTTTGCACTTGGTATCAAAGTACCTCAAAGGTGTGAATGCTGCGTCTCAGCTACTTCTCCTGCCAACTCTGGTTGCCCATCAACTCTTCAACAACTCTTCCATCAACTCTTCAATGTCTTTCAAATAAGCAAAGGTTGATGAAAAAGTGTGATCCAAGAAACCCACAGACCATTTGACTTAGAAGCTTGGACATGACAAGTTTGTCACATGAAACCCAAGGTCGGTTTGCAAGGCTGGCTTGATTGGCTTTTTCAATTTCTCAATTTTCTCTTCTTAGGGCTCGTTTGGGGGCGATTTTGGATAGATCAATAATTACTTCAAGTGGTTTAATTAAAATCACTTAAGATGATTATATAGAAAAGCACGTGGGAGGTGCTTCTCCCCATAAATGATTCTGGCCCTCTAAAAATCCCTTCCAAACAAACTTAGACTTTTATTGGTTTTGTAAACACTTGTTTCTTTTTTGTGATAGGAGTATTTTGGGCCTGATTTGTTCAGATTCGTGAAGCCTTTGAATAAAGGGAAAGGTGCATCTCAAACAAGAATAAAAAGAAGGGTTAACATCATTTTACCACTCGAAGGTTTGAGGTCATTCTTGAAATGGGCCACGGAGTTTTAGTTTTGTCAATTTACGCTCTAACGTTTTAAAATTCGACCAATTTACACATTCCGTGAGTTCGACCGTTTGGTTTTCTTTTAAGTGATGACGTGGCAAACATGGGTCCCCTTTCTCTCTCTCCTCTCTCACATGATAAGTATTTTTTTTTATTGAAAAAAAAAACTCTCTCATCCCCTTTCTCTTAACACTCAACTACCAAAGAATCAATAAAGTTTTTTAATTTAAAAAAAAAAAAACCTTTGTTCTCTCTCAGTACACGACCACCACCTCCCTATCCCCCATATCTCTCTCAGTACACGACCCCTTCTCCCCATCCCCTTCTCCCTCATCTCGACCAAACCCCCCAACCCCTTACCCCTTTCTCCCTCTTCTTGACCAAACCCCCCCACCCCTTCTCCCTCATTCCCCCCTTTTTCTCCCTCATCTCGACCAAAACACCCACTTCTCCTTCATCTCGACCAAACACTCTTCTCCCTTCTCCCTCATCCAGACCAAAACCAGGTTCCTAGAGATTTGCAGACGACTCGAGAATCCCACCCTCCAGCTTCCTCTACATTGTCACAATCAAGCTGAGCTGTACATCGACGACTAGCAGCAAAGCCGTGAGAAAGGGGGGATTGTCAGAAGGGGCGAGGATGATTTTGAAGGCTAAGAATGGGGTGTGGTGTTAGATTTCTTTAATACATGTTCAAGATCTTTCACACAATCTGAAATATGTATAAACATAAAAACATACCTGGCGCCATCTTCCTTGAGTACACGACATCTGAACTCATCCAATCCGTAGCAGCAGCAATCCTAGCAAGAACAAGAACGGCTCAAGACTTCTGCTCTCTCTCAAAATCTGTTTCAGCTCTCTCTTTATGATGAAAATAGGTTTAGAGACCGTGTCTGATGAGAGCAGGGCCTTAAGCTTATATAGGGCTAGGTCAAGTCGTCTCTACTCATCACTGAGGGCCGACTTGACTAATCTTCCAAGCCCACTAGATCGGTTCACGCATAAAAGGAAATAAATAGGACCCCTTAATAGGCCTCAAAACCCTTTCTTACTTCACAAGGTTTTGGGCCTCAAGGTACAACTTAATTTAAACTCTTATCAAAACCTGATATAACTTAGTATCTAGTGCACCGATCTAAATAGGAAAACATAACATTCTCCCACTAGATCAAGCACTAGAACACTAAGCTTCTGTATTCCGAAAGGTTTGATAATCTTTATTGGCCATGAGTTTAAAATAGTTAAGTCCTTCCCCCCAAGCTACAGTGAAATGTGATTAGACAAAACGAACTATAGACAAGCACTGCTCTCTTTATTAAAAACAGGCCATCTATAATCACATAATGCAATCTCAAAACACATGAAGCACCTACAACGCGAACCTTAATATGTACTGATCTTTAACGTGAATTTTTATGCTTTTCAGTACAAGTACCCCTTTACGACTTAATAAGAGTCAATCCGCAATGTTATTAAAACAATAGTATCTCAAAAGAGACCATAAACTCCCATGCATAAACAAAATTGCATAATAAGTTTAAACAACTAAATAGTCAAAATGGTAGAATTTATTCAATATAAATAAAACTGTCAACCAAATTAACATCCATAAATGCAAATCCCTCAATCCAGAAAACAGCAAAATAAACAAAACTAGTAAAGTATCAGAATGGGAACAAGACTCCCACTAGATTGCAGCATCAAAACTAGGAAATAATCCCATGCTCTCAACATGTCTTAGAAAAGCTTCTGAAGGCAAAAACTTTGTGAACAGATCTGCAATCATATCTTGAGTTCTGATATGATCAAACTTGACTAGTTTGTCTGCTACCTTTTCCCTCACTATTAAATATTTTCTATCAATGTGCTGAAGTCTAGACGACATCTGGTTGTTCATGCCGTGAAAAACAGCCGCAATGTTGTCATTATATATCTGTATTAGTCTAGAAATCGAGTCCACCACCTTAATGTCTTTAATAAAATTCCTTAGCCATACTGCATGAGAAGTGGCTTCATAGCAAGCTATGTATTCTGAAAACATGGTTGAACTCGAAACACCAGTTTGTTTAGCACTCTTCCAAGCAACAGCTGCTCCTGCCATCTTGAAAAGAAAACCTGAAGTAGAGATGTAATCATCCTCTGCTTTTCCAAGTAGTGCCTCTGTCTGTGCTCTTCAATTTATAATATTCATTAATTAGTTATTCACTAATGTCTTGATTGCCAAAGATTGCTCCGAATTTTCCTTCAAAACAAAAACATGATGCCATGTAATGTAACAGAGAAACAAGAGGTGAGGTGAGGAAAAACCCTTTCAAATCAAACAATATATGTTAACTAGAAATAACGGTCTTAAAACAAATTGACCAGCATTCCTTCACTTTCCGTCAAACCAAACAATGCACTGGAGTGGACAAACCAAAGTTTAAAAAGTTGAAGTAAGAGTCGCTTACCACATACAAGGCCAACCCAGTGAGCAAGCGAGCTTCGCATAAGTTCGCAATCCAAGTATGGTTAAACTATAAATTCAGCAGACTAGCCTGGACTGATATGGTTTTGAAGTTCAGAGCAGAATTTGGTTCCCAGCATGACAAAGATGTTTTGAAAAGTCGTTTTTTTTAAAAAAAAATTTGAGGAAACAATTCAATGGCATGAAAACTCTACTTGGTGCGTGTTTTTCTCACTAGTTGCTGCCTAGGACAAAAGGAGTTTTCCTATTTCTATTACTAATTACTGTTAAGAATTGGATTACGAAGGGAGCAGAAAGGTACACAGAGAGAGAGAGACTAAGCTGAAAGAAGAATGGAATAATCCTCAATACCTTCTCACCGTTGCAGAGGTCATGCTTTTCATTCATTGCTATTATCCTCTTACATCAGGAATCATCACCATTCAAAAACATCAGCCATTGTGATTATGACACATGGCAATACAAGGCATGTGAGCCATTGGTAATAAAACCTGATCTAAGACCATACACTTGGCATATGAGCTCAAGCTTACATAACTAACACACAGTTGAATAAAGAAATGTAAAATATACTAAGTAAATCATTTACTAATGAGAAATTAGTAAGCAATTTACTTTTCAACACTCCCTTCTAAATTGCTAACTGATTTCACACCAAACATATTCCTTAAATAGCTGAATCTGTCCTTGGGAAGGGCTTTGGTAAAGATGTTAGCTATTTGCTCTTCACCTTTGCAGTAGACTAGATCAATCTTGCCTTCTTGAATTGCATCTCTAATAAAATGAAACTTCCTGTCAATATGCTTGCTTCTTTGGTGAAATCTGGATTTTTAGACATGGCTATAGCTGAAGTGTTGTCACAGAATAGGGTAGTTGCAGTAGCTTGTTCTTCTCCAAAATCCTCAAGCACAAATCTAAGCCAAATAGCCTGAGATGTTGCTTCAGCTGCACTTACATACTCTGCTTCTGCAGTTGAAAGTGCCACACTATGCTGCTTAATTGAAGCCCATGAGAATGTTCCACTCCCAAATGAAAATCCATAACCTGAGGTGCTTTTCATGTCTTCCTTAGATCCACTCCAGTCACTATCACAATAACCAATTAGCAAAGCTGACTTTCCAACCTTATACTCGATCCCAAAATCAACTGTGCCTTGTATATACCTTAGAACCCTTTTAGCAACTCCATAGTGTTTCTTTGAAGGCTTGTGCATGAATCTTGCAAGTAAGCTAGCAGAGAACATAATGTCTGGCCTAGTTGCAGTTAGATATAGGAGACTTCCAACAATTTTCCTGTATAAACTCTCATATGCAGATTCACTCTCATCTTCTCTTTTCAATTTATCAGTGGCTACTAAAGGTGTGCTCACTGGTTTGCAATCTTTGAGTCCAAACTTATCCAAGAGAGTGAGAGCATATTTTTTCTGATGTATAGAGATGCTCCCTTCAGTTTGAGTTATCCCCATTCCAAGAAAGTGATGAAGTAAACCCAAGTCTGACATCTCATACTTACACATCATTTCAGTTTTGAACTCTTCCATCATTTCTGCACTACTTCCTGTGTAGACTATGTCATCTACATAGATTGATACAATCAAGGTACCAACTCCTTCTTTGTTCCTCACATATAGAGTTGCTTCACTTGAGCTTCTATGAAAACCACAGTGAATGAGATATGTATCAATCTCACTATACTAGGCCCTTGGTGCCTGTTTTAGACCATAAAGAGCCTTTCTCAGCCTATAAACTTTGTCTTCAGCATCTTTAACCACAAAACCATCTGGTTGATCCACATATACTTCCTCTTCAAGAACACCATTCAAAAATGCTGATTTAACATCTAGTTGCCACAGTTTCCATCCTTTCTGTGCAGTTAGTGCAATGAGTGTCCTAATAGTATCTAACCTAGCCACAAGAGCAAATGTTTCATTGTAATCTACCCCTGGTTTCTGGGAATAACCTTTGGCAACAAGTCTAGCTTTGTGTTTTTGAATGGAACCATCCAGGTTCAGCTTGGTTTTGTAGACCCACTTCACTCCCACAACAGGTTTGTTGTATGGCCTATCAACTAGTTCCCAAGTTGAATTCTTCTTTATCATCAATATTTCTTTTGTCATATCCTTTTTCCAGGCTTCATCTTTGACTGCTTCATTAAAATCTTCAGGTTCAATGATGCTCATCTTGCATTGAGCATACACATCATTCAAACTCTTCCATTTCCTTGGAGTGTGATCATAAGTTTCAAGGTTTGAAACTGGAGAATCATGTAAAACTGATTCTTGAACAGCTTGCAGATCTGTACTTGCTTGTGATCTCAAGGGAGATTGTATAGGTTGTTGTAGATCATTTGGTTCTAAATCCAAGTCAGATGTCTTTGAACCTGCTTCATCATTCCAGGACACAGACTTGCACTGCCTCATTTGATTCCCAATTCCACATTGCCTCCTCATCAAAGATGACACTCCTAGATAGTTCAACCTTTTGAGTTCTCAAGTTGAGTACCCTACCCTTTTTCACAACTGCCATATCCTACAAATACTCCCTTCTCACCAGTTTCCTCTAGTTTGTGCCTCTTCTGTGAAGAAATGTGAATGTAACATAGAGAACCAAAGATTCTCAAGTGTTTGACACTTGGTTTTCTTCCACTAAATGCTTCAAACGGTGTTGTTTTATTCAAGGCACTTGTTGGACATCGATTCTGGAGATACACAGTTGTATTCACAGCTTCTGCCCAAAACTTCAAATGAATTCTCTTCTCAAACATCATTGTCCTAGCCATTTCAACCACAGTTCGATTCTTTCTCTCTACAACACCATTTTGTAATTGCCTTTCCAACCCCATATCTTCACAAAATCTTGAAAACTCAAGTGATGTGTACTCTCCACCTCTGTCACTTCTCAGTTTCTTGATTTGGTAACCACTTTGAAGCTCAACCATGGACTTGAACCTCTTGAAAATATTGAAAACTTGTGACTTATGCTGCAGAAAGAAAACCCAACACATTCTAGTGTGATCATCTATAAAAGTAAGGAAAAATATGTTGCCTGCAGGAGTGATAGTCTGCATTGGGCCACAAATATCAGAATGTATCAGTTCTAAGGGTTGTGATGCTCTCGAAGCCTTTTCCTTGTCAAATGACTGTCTGTGACTTTTTCTTGTAGCACAACCATAGCAAACATGTTTGGCAGCCTGTAGACTAGGCAAACCCTGCACCATTTCCTTCTTTTGCAGAAGCATCAAACTGGTATAGTTTAGTTGTCCAAACCATCTATGCCACAACCAAGATGGCTCTTCAAATGTTGCTCTATTAGCCATGGAGGGATTGACATATTCTAGGCTTAAAGGAAAACATCTGTTTCCCTTCATTGGTACACTTGCAATCAAATCCTTCATTTGTCTATCCCCATAAATGTCAACTACATTGTCACCAAATACAAGCCAATATCCATGCTCTACCATCTGTCCCACACTTCACAGATTTTCATCCAAACCAGGCACAATCATGACCTCTTTAATATGTCTAGTCACACCTTGCATTTCTATGACCAAAGTACCTTTGCCTATTGACTGCACTAGGTCACCAGTGCCCATTTTGACTCTACACTTCACTTTTTTTTTTTTATCAATATCCACAAGCAAAGACTCATGAGAGGTCATGTGATTACTACATGCACTGTCAACATACCACATGTTCACATTCTTTCCAATGGTAGCAGAGTGACATGCATAAAACATAGTTGCAGGTTCTGTTACCTGATTTGCAAAGTTAGCAAGCTTCCCTGCCTTGTTTGCTTGATCACAATCCTTGATGAAATGCCCAAACCGATTGCAGCCATGACACTTTGGTTTCCCTTTAAACCAACACTCACCATAGTGTAGTTTATAGCAATGTTTGCATTTTCCCTTAGCCTGTTCAGATTTGTCTCCTTGACCATGCTTTCCTCCTTGATTGACATAATTTTGAGGCTTAGGATCCCATTTCTTCTTCTTCGATTTCCAGCTCTTCTTTGATTTGTTATTACCAAAACCAGGATTTGACTGAGATCTCTTTTGGTTTATGCTCATACTGCTGAAAGCTCTCTCAGTGGTGCTCTCAGCATGTCTATCAAGGCGTTGAGCAAATCCCCTCAATGCAGCAATCACTTCTTGTACCTCAATAGTCTCAATATCCTTCGTTTGTTCAATCACATAGCAGATAGGATCAAACTCCTTGGTCAGCCTTATGAGCAGTTTTTGAACCAACCTCCCTTTGGATAGATCTTCCCCATATCCCTTCATCTGATTCACAAGCTCAAGTAAACGAGTGAGATACATAGACAAGGTCTCGTCATCCCTCATCCTTGTGTACTCAAAATCACGGCGCATACCCTGCAATTTGATGGATCTGACTTGCTTATCACCATGAAATTCCTGGTGTAAAATGTCCCAAGCACCCTTTGAGGTTTCTTCATTAGAAATTCTGGGAAAAATGTCGTCTGAGACAGCCCCTTGAATAATGCCCAGTGCCTTCGCATCCTTCATTAACAAAGTTTCTTTCTCTGATTCTGATGACCCTTCTGACTCAATCTTCTTCCCCTTCAATTCTGAGATTTCAAGTCCCTTTTCAACCAAATCCCAGAGTCCATGTGATTTGAAGATGGTTCTCATCTGGATCTTCCAGAATTCATAGTTGTCACCATTGAATATTGGAGCCCGAAGATCACCACCACTTGACCCAGCCATTTGAGGTCTGAATCGATGAACTAAGTCAGAAATTTCACATTGGATTTCCGAGCTCAGTACTCATAGCTCCGACGCCCATTTTCAGATCCAACCTTTGCTCTTAATACCATGTTAAGATTTGGATTACGAAGGGAGCAGAAAGGTACACACAGAGAGAGAGAGAGAGAGAGAGAGAGAGAGAGAGAGAGAGAGAGAGAGAGAGAGACTAAGCTAAAAGAAGAATGGAATAATCCTCAATACAACTTCTCACCGTTGCAGAGGTCATGCTTTTCATTCATTGCTATTCTCCTCTTACATCAGGAATCATCACCATTCAAAAACATCAGCCATTGTGATTATGACACATGGCAGTACAAGGCATGTGAGACGTTGGTAATAAAACCTGTTTTAAGACCATACACTTGGCATATGAGCTCAAGCTTACATAACTAACACACAGTTGAATAAAGAAATGTAAAATATACTAAGTAAATCATTTACTAATGAGAAATTAGTAAGCAATTTACTTTTCAACAATTACAGCTTCTTCAACATTTGAGGAGGGACGCAATTGTTGAGAATTAAGCTACTTACTGAGTTTAATACAAACTGCAAATGACAATCCTGCAGATTGGTGATGAAAAGAATGAAGAAATGAAGAACTTTCCATTTTTGGGAAATAGCCGTTAGTTGCTCTATCCAACGGCTAGTTCTCCTTCAGTTTTGAGAAAATTCCCATAGCTGTCTGTTTTTTTCTTTTAGGCTGTATTGTGATAACCGATTCTAGCCTAGGTGTAAGAATCGTAGCCTTCAATGATTATATATGGCTGGAGATGAGTCCTTGTTCCCTAAAATTTAGGATCTGAGCTTTTTTGGCAGTATGTGTGATGTATATGAGCGTGTATTTGGCTCAGCTTCAATATAGAGAAAATATACTGAACATTCTCATTCTCTCTGAGTTCTTTCTCCTCTGCATACGTTTCTTACAAAAAAGGTTTTGTTTTTGTTTTGTTAATCAATCAAAACCATAAAAGTTTTCTACCAATTCAACATGGTATCAGAGCTCTGGGTTTGATTCCAGAGTGGGGCGTAAACTGTGAGAGAGGGCTTTCCTTGAAAATTCCCAAAAGGGATAAAGGTTGCTCTTTTATTGATTGGTTCATTGAGACTCACTTAGAAAATGGTGGGATCAGGTTCTTCAGGTGGAGATTTACGAACTCCATAGTTTGATGGTGCAAACTACGATTTTTGGGCTGTCAAAATGGAGACTATCCTCATAGCACATGATCTATGGGATGTAGTAGAGGTCGGAGTACAACCTCAGCCGATTCTCGAGGAGGAAGAAGGCTCTGGAGGTGAAGGAAGTGAGGCTGAGCAAGTTCCAGTGGAAGCACCCACCATCTCCAGAGAAGACAAAATCAAAAACGCCAAGGCGCTGAGTCTCATTCAAGGAGCATTAACTGATGAGCTCTTCCCTCGCATCAGAAATGAAAAGACTGCAAAAGGAGCTTGGGATATTATGAGAAGAGAGTTCAGAGGAGATAAAAAGGTAAGAGCTGTAAAACTTCAAGCAGTTAGAGCAGATTTTGAGTACATGAGAATGACAGATGGTGAAAACCTAGATGATTATTTGGCTAGGTTTTTTGGAACTGTGAATAATCTGAAATCACTTGGTGAAGATGTGTCTGAAACAAGAATTGTGCAAAAACTATTGATGAGTCTAAGTAGAAGATACAAATCCATTGTGTCTATTATTGAAGAAACTCGAGATTTGGATGCTATTAGAGTTGAAGAAATCATTGCATCTGTCAAAGTTTATGATAAAAGGGAGGACTTGCATGATGAAAGGGACAAAATGATAGGAACTGAGAAAGCTTTCAGTAGCCTCAGGGTTGGAAATAACCAAGTCATTGGTACCTATAAAGGTTCACAGAGTAGACCAAATCAAAAGTGGTAGGGACAAAACAAAAAAGGATCAAATTGGTCTCAAAGTGGTAACTTGAACAACAACAATGGCTCAAGCTGGAACAATAGCTGTTAGAAATGTGCCCTAAGAGCCAATACATTTGATGTAATCTCCTTAGAATACATTTCGTATATGATATATAAAGGGCAAACTTATTTTGTTATCTTTTACATTGTCTAAAAGAAACAAATGTCCAGGGTATGCTAAATAAGAGATAAAGTAATCTAAAGAAGATTAGATTCACGAGACCTTTAATCTCTAACTGTAGTATCCCAAAATGTTCCTAATCATAGGTTATCAAATGGGCATTGATAAACCGTCAAGATTAGCACATATTATGTATGCTCAATTGGGAGGATGGTTAGTCTCAAACCATTTGTGTAGTTGACACTAATACGAGTATGTGGGTGCTCATTAGTGAATGAGTACACTGAACGCGATCAACCGTAGTTCTCGTATGGAGTATTTATCTATATGTCAAATGAGAACTCATAGTTGCAATAATGCAAATTAGTCCTTAGACCTGAGGCATCATGGTTGTCCTGTGATGCGTTATTGATCTTTGATAGCTCTTAAAGGCAAGCCGTAAAAGATTTGTCTTAAGTGTTGTTGGGATCTCTTAATTCATCATAGGGGCATGTGAATGTACAATAAGGAATCTCTACTTTCGATAAAAGAAGGAGAATGTTTCAAGATGTGATTCATCAAATCTTTGGCCAAAGTATTTTGAGCTTGATTTAGAAAGTTGTTCTTAATCATGTTCTTTTGAATCACATGAGGTTATAAATCATATTAGGGGTTTGACATAATCAATCCGTACCCTAATAATATGATTTGAAACATTGTATAAGAGAAGGACCGTATTGCATTGCAATTCCAACTGAATAGGTTCTTCATCTATTCTAGTTAGCTTGGGTAGCCTTGATATATTGCTAGATGTCACTCTTGGCTTGCGGAAGTCCTAGGATTGATTGTGATCGATCCAAATAAAGGAAGAATTAAAAAGGGGTTTTAATTCCAGTTGGTTAGAAAGAGTTCTAATATTTTCCCACTGCCTTGCTAATTAGAACCTAATGAATCGCACACCTTAAATGGTTAACTTTGAGTAATACAAATGAGAATGAGGAAATCAATTTGATTGATTTGATGTGGATGATTTACTACGTGTAAAAACGTATTTGGGCCTCGGTAATAGTTAGAGGGAAGCCCAAATGGTTGGGTATCAAGCCCAAGGGCTTAAGACACCTAAGTATTACGGTTTAAGTGTCATAAGGCCCGATTTTGGAAGCCCAATGGGGTTTGGGCGAAAATGCTTAAGTGAATGTATATGGGAATTGTTTCAATAAGCTAGAAAACACACAAACACAATCCAACATCAACCAAATATGTTTGGGAGATCAAAGAGAGAAAAAAGAGAGTTTTCAAGAGTGAAATACTTTCATCTTTCAAAGTGGTTTAGATTGAAACCAATCTTGAGAATCTTGCACTAGTATCCATGTATTCTCAAGATACTTCTTCTCATCTCAAGGTTCCATTGGTGTGGAGACTTAGAGGCCATATACTTTTGTGGCTCACATAGAGGAGAAAGATCAAGGAGCAAGGAGCAAAGATCAAAGATCAAAGATCAAAGAGGAGATCAACAAAGAGGAAATCATCAAGAGAAGACCAAACACAAATTGGTTCATATAATTGCTTCAAGGGTAATTAGATCTTATCCTTTCTCTTGAATTTTCCATTTATGAAAAACATATCAATGTTCATGGCTTAAGGTACTTGGAAGAAGTTTTGTTTTTGAATTTAAACAACCACCTTAGACTTCCGCTGCAATTAATTTGATTAAATGCATGTCTAATATTCAAATGAACTTAGAAAAATGTTTTGAAAATCCTACAATAGCTCTGGAGGAAATTGGAATAGATTCAACCCTTAGAACAAGCAAGGTAGCAGTAGTCAAAGTGGTGTCAAACCACAGTGCCAAGTATGTCAGAAATACCATTTTGGTGTGTGCAGATACAAAGGAAAAGCTAAGCGTGGGAAATGCAATCGTTTTGGTCACACTGCAAAAGATTGTGAAGGTCAAAAGCAAACAGCCAACTATGCACAGGAAGAAGAAGTAACCACAGGAACCATGTTCTATGCTTGTCAATCTGCAAGTGTGCAAAATGGAAGTGTATGGTTTGTGGATAGTGCCTGCAGCAATCACATGACCTCTCAAGAGTTTGCATTGATAAATATAGACAGATTTGTGACTTGTAAGGTTAAGATGGGCACTGGGGATCTTGTACAAGCAACTGGAAAGGGCACTCTTGTGGTTGAAACTCGGTGTGGGAAAAGATACATAAATGAAGTGTTGCTAGTGCCAGGCTTGGATGAGAATCTATTAAGTGTAGGTCAGATGATGGAGCATGGTTACTATGTTCTATTTGGAGATAACAAAGCTGTGGTATTTGATGATAGGAGTCTCAACAATGTGGTAGCAAAAGTGTCTATGGCAGGAAATGGATGTTTCCCTCTTTCATTAGAGTCAATGACCCCTGCAGGAAGAAAAGCATCAGTGATTGAAGACTCTTGGATCTGGCATAGAAGACTTGGACATTTGAACTTTGCTAGCATGAAAAAGATTCAGTAGATGGAAATGGTGGTTGGACTACATGTGTTAATAGAAATGAAGGATGTGTGTGAAGGCTGTGTTTCAGGAAAACATCACAGAGAGAAATTTGATAAAGAGGAAACATGGAGAGCAAGCTGTCCACTAGTATTAGTGCACACAGACTTGTGTGGACCAATGCAAAATGAGTCAATTGGTGGAAATAGGTACTTCATCACATTCATTGATGACTACTCAAGAATGTGTTGGGTATACTTCCTTAGAAATAAATCTGATACTTTTAATGTGTTCAAGAAATTCAAAGCTTTTGTTGAATTGCAAAGTGGATTCAGTTTGAAAAAGCTAAGGAGTGATAGAGGTGGTGAATATACCTCACTTGAATTTCAAGATTTCTGCGCAAGCATGGGAATGGAGAGGCAACTGACCATTGCCTACTCTCCTCAGCAAAATGGAGTTGCTGAGAGAAGAAATAGAACAATTTGTGAGATGGCAAGATCCATGATGACAGAGAAAGGAATTCCAGTGATTTTTTGGGCAGAAGCTGTAAGTACAGCTGTGTATCTCCAAAATAGATGTTTTACAACATCTGTGTCAAGCAAAACACCATTTGAAGCGTTCACAGGTAGAAAGCCAGGAATCAAGCATTTGAAAGTTTTTAGTTGCATTTGTTACACTCATGTCCCATCACCTTTGAGGCAGAAATTTGATGACAAAGCTAGAAAGGGAGTTTTTATGCGATATGGAAGCTGTGAAAAGGGTTATAGGGTGTATGATTTGCAATCTAAGAAAATTGTGCTCTCAAGAAGTGTGATTTTCAGTGAGGATAAGTCATGGAATTGGGAGAGTAACCAAGTGGAATCTGTCCCAATACCTTTCAACCTTGAAGGAAATGGAATAGAAGGTGAAAACAATGAAGAACAAACTGATGTAACTTAGGCTAACAATGCTGGAAGTTCTCATTTAAACTCTACTGCTAATGAGTCAGTTGAGAATGATAGAGGTGTCAACAGTCAAGGCTCCTCACCTAGTTCTACTCCAGTAAAATTAAAAACTCTGGAAGATATATATACAAGGTGTCATATGTGCATCATAGAACCAGAGAATTATCAAGAAGCAACTAGTGATTTAGCTTGGCAAGAAGCTATGAATGCAGAGTTGGAAATGATAGAGAAGAACAATACTTGGGAATTGGTTGAGAGACCCGTTGATAAACCTGTTATAGGTGTGAAATGGGTGTTTAAGACCAAGCTTAACCTGGATGGAACAATTCAAAAACACAAGGCCAGACTTGTAGCAAAAGGGTATGCATAGAAACCTAGAATTGACTACAATGAAACCTTTGCACCAGTTGCAAGGTTAGACACAATTCGAACTCTCATTGCTCTTGCATCACAAAAAGGATGGAAGTTGTTTCAGTTGGATGTTAAGTCAGCATTTCTGAATGGTGTGCTTGATGAGGAAGTGTATGTAGAACAACCTGAAGGTTTTGAGCTGAAGAATGCAGGTCACAAGGTTTACAAGTTGAGAAAAGCCTTGTATGGACTTAAACAGGCTCATAGAGCCAAGTACAGTGAGATTGATGCATATCTCTCCATGTGCAAGTTCAAAAGAAGCACAATTGAAGCCACTCTGTATACAAGGTCTGATAGTGAAGGAGGTTTGATTATTGTCTCAATCTATGTTGATGACATTGTTTATACTGGAAGCAGTGACAGGATGCTTACTGAGTTTAAAAGGGAGATGATGCAGAGATATGAGATGTCAAATCTTGGACTCCTTCAACACTTCTTGGGCATGGGAATACTACAAACTGATCAAGGGGTATTTATTCATCAAAGCAAGTATGCCAAATCCTTGCTTGTGAAGTTTGGGCTTGAAGATTGCAAACCAGTATCCATTCCATTGCCTACTGGTGAGAAACTCAAGAAAGTGGATGGGAGTGAGTTAGCTGATGAAGGGCTTTACAGGAAAATAGTAGGAAGCCTTCTATACTTAACTGCAACTAGACTTGATCTAATGTATGTTGCAAGTTTGCTATCAAGGTTTATGAATAGCCCTACCAAGAAGCATATGGGAGTTTCTAGAAGGGAACTAAGATATGTGCAAGGGACTCTCAACTATGGCATTGAATATGTGAAGGATAAGTCTGCAATTCTCATTGGATTTTGTGATGCAGACTGGGCAGGAAGTGAAGATGATACCAGAAGCACCTCTGGTTATGCATTTAGTTTTGGGAGTGGAGCATTTTCTTGGGCATCTGTGAAACAAAATACAGTTGCATTATCAACTGCTGAAGCTGAGTATGTCTTAGCATTTGAGGCAACAACACAGTCAATTTGGTTAAGATTTGTTCTTGAATCTTGATGATTTTGGTGAAATGCAAACTGAGGCAACACCTTTGTTCTGTGACAATATGTCAGCTATTTCTATAGCTAAGAATCCTGTTTTTCATCAGAGAACTAGACATATAAACAGAAGGTATCATTTTATAAGAGAAGCTCTGCAAGAAGGTGTGATCGATGTGCAATTCTGCAGAAGTGAAGAACAGCTTGCAGACATTTTTACAAAGGCTTTGCCAAAGGACAGATTTAATCAATTGAGATTGAGGCTTATCCTTCACATACGGCAAAGGAGCCCCTGATGGAAGATGAAGTTGTTTCGGTAGGAACATGGAGAAAATGGGGATTGATATGATGTTTGTTGATTCCCCAGCCATGGAGTATGAAATATCGGATCAGCAAAAGAAGCGAAAACCAGCAGCTTCATCCACCTCAGCTAGTAAAAGAGCTCAAAGAATCATCAAGGAGGAGATACAAGAACCCTTGGATGAGAAACCACATATAGTAAAAGGGTTGGTCGGCGATGAAGAGGACAAAGACTGCTGCTCAATAGAACGCATTGTTGCTCCACTTGAAACTGTACCTGGCATGGATGATGAGCTCTTCTTGGAAGCTTCTCTAATTCTAGAAGATGATGATGATAAGAAAGCCAAGATGTTTGTGGCAATGGATGTTGCAGCTCGAAAGAAGAAGCTATACAGAAAACTTCGCCAGTAGCATCTAAGTTGCTCGTCAGTATGCAAGTGTAGTTTTGATATGCTTATCACCCTCGTGCTTTTTCCCTCATGTAAATTACATAACGTAATTCCTTTGTGTGTATCAGTAAGTCATTGAACCTCTCTCTCTCTCTGTCTCTCTCTCTCTCTCTGGTTGGTTCGGTTACATTTGTTTTTATTTCCGTAAACAAAAATGTCAAACTTTTGACAGAAAATGTAGAAGCCGTCAAATAGTTTTGCTCAGACAAAGTCAAGTAATTTTGTTCAGACATGACATCCAATAAAACAGTAAACCCAATAAGTATTAAGGAGAAAGAAAATGATTGACCTGTTTGAGGAATGGAAAATTAGAAAAGTCAGACAGGGTAGGGGGTGTAGGATGATGAGTACAGAGGGAGACAGAGAGAGAATAGAAATGTGAAAGTGAGCTGGGGAATGGGGAGAGCATGAGAAAATATTAAATTTGGCCGTTATTTTACATGAATTGTTTGATGACGAATTTTCAAAGATGGCAGTTTGAGGTTTACGTGCATCATCACCTAAAAGTCTTGTAAACGTTTATAAAAAACTGAAGTGGCATTGAATACAAGGTTTATGCTACTTTGCTTGAGTTTCTCTCTCTCTATCTCTCTCTATTTGTTGTATAAAACCCAGTTGCATATTTATAAGCTGCTAATTTAATTTTGAGCTAAAATGGTACACAACCAAGTAGATGCATCAAGAATCCAAGAGATGGATTCAGGAGAAAAGTGTCAAACAAAGTAGGGTAAATATTTAGTTATGCTCAGATACGCTCATATTTGCTCATATTTTTATTCTTCTCCAATATGGAGGTATTTATATAAGTACAACCCTAAATAAAATAGGAAATATATCTAAATTACAATAGGAAGTAAATCTCTATTACAATAGGATTAAATAATAATTGGTAAGTAACCAAAGTTCTAATAAAATAAGGAACCCAAATCCTAATTGAGTAAGGACTCGCCAACACTCCCCCTCAAGTTGGGCAAAGATATTTCGCACGCCCAACTTGACAAGCGAGTCACATAATACCATACTTGAGAAGCACCAATTGTAGAGAAGGTCTTTTCGTCAACCACAAGTGAAACAAGTGACAAACTAAAGCAAAGTTCGCAGCGGAAACACAAGAGCAAACCCTAAAAAATAGGGCACATAGCAGAACACAGAAACCTTGTGAGCACGGCAGCAGATAAGGTAGAACACAGAAGCCCTGTGAGCACGACAGAAGATAAGGCAGATAGCAGAACACAGAAACCCTGTGAGCACGGCAGCAGATAAGGCAGAACACAGAAGCCCTGTGAGCACGGCATAAGATAAGGCAGAACACAGAAGCCCTGTGAGCACGGCAGAAGATAAGGCAGATAGCAGAACACAGAAACCCTGTGAGCACGGCAGTAGATAAGGCAGAACACAGAAGCCCTGTGAGCACGACAATAGATAAGGCAACCAAACCCTAAAAATAGGGTAAGGCAAGGCATGGCAAGGCAAAGCCAAACCCTAAGAAATAGGGTAAGGCAAGGCAAAGAAAGTCAAGAGCAAAGGCAAGGTCAACGGGCATGACCACAGCGGAAACACACCAGCAAAGGCATGAGCAACAATACTAGCACCACAGCGGAAACACACCAGCACAGGCATGGGCAACAATACTGGCACCATAACAGGCAGGAGCAACAATACTGGCACCAACAAGAGCAACAAGGCAGAGACATAACAGGCATCATCAACAGCGATACAAGGCATTGGCACCAGCAACAGCAGAGACAAGGTCAACAGGCATGACCACAGCGGAAACACACCAGCAAAGGCATGAGCAACAATATTGGCACCATAACAGGCATGAGCAACAATACTGGCACCAACAAGAGCAATAAGGCAGAGACATAACATGCATCATCAACAGCGACAATAGCGGCAACGGTAACATCAATTGTGGTAGTAGAGGCAGCGGCAACGGTAACATCAATTGTGGTAGTAGAGGCAACGGCAACGGCAACAGCAACAGTTCTTCCATATCAACTTTAGCTAATTCACGCAGACACAACTTCTCTTCACTCCTCCTCTCCCCTTGAAGAGAAGAGGTCGTTGGAGTCAAGAAATAGGCAATATCTTCACGAGAAGGAGAAATAGATCTTTTTCACTCCCCTCCCCCCCTTGAAGAGAAGGGGAGGAGAGCACTTAAATTGCAAGGAGAACGCAAACACAGGTCACAAGAAAACCTAGGCTCTTATACCATGTCAAACAAAGTAGGGTAAATATTTAGTTATGCTCAGATACGCTCATATTTGCTCATATTTTTATTCTTCTCCAATATGGAGGTATTTATATAAGTACAACCCTAAATAAAATAGGAAATATATCTAAATTACAATAGGAAGTAAATCTCTATTACAATAGGATTAAATAATAATTGGTAAGTAACCAAAGTTCTAATAAAATAAGGAACCCAAATCCTAATTGAGTAAGGACTCGCCAACAAAAAGCACCTTAATGAGCTTGGTTACAAGCAAGAACTCAGAAGAGACATGGTGCAGAGTGCCTTCATTCCTCTGTTTTGAAACGGCACAAAATGAAGTCAAATGTTAATTTGTCCATAGTGAAAAATTAATTTCACATGTGTAGTAGACTTCTTTAGTTCCATAGTCTGCCGATGCGATGGCAGAAACTAGTAGAGTTTTTAGAGTTTGCACTAACCATTTCAACCCCAAGCAGTGAAAATAGTCATTGTATTCTTTATTTTGGCAATCCTTCCCTCAGTCTTTGTGCAGTTTTTCTTTTTCTGGTATGACAATCTTTCACGGAATTCGATTAAAGCATAAATCGATTGTTGTAATAGTTCCGCTGGAGCAATCATTTTACTGTTCATCATTTGGGGTTCATTCTTCTTTGGCGGACTTTCAATTACCACTAGTGCTGTCAGAGTGGTAAATAGACTTTTCCTTCTTACTCCTAAAACGGCATTTATACCTTCACTTGCTGAGAACAGCACCTTAATCCTAGATTTACAAAAGTAATCTGTTTGGTCTGGCACCGCCAAAAAAGTTGTTTACGGTTTAGAAAAGTCGTTTGAGAAATACAATCATAATAAACAAAATAAGATACGCGAGAAGCAAGCTTGATAAAAAGAAAAGGCATCTCAATCAACTAATTCGAATATCCCATCAACTTATATATAGCTACTTTATTAATCTGCTCTTCCCTCAGTTCTAGGGTTGGGAATACAATCTTTAATATTGTCAAGGCCAGTAGCAAACATAACCATCCGTTCGAAGCCTAAACCAAAACCGCTATGTTTGACAGTCCCAAAGCGCCGCAAGTCAAGGTACCACTGATATAGCTCAACAGGCAGTCCCCTCTCCAAAATCCTACATACAATCAACAGATGTATCATCCATCATATACCCCACATTACATTACATTACATGCCTTTGTTATTGTTGTCAGTTCAGACAATACAATATTGATTGTAAAATCAAGTGTACCTGTTCTGGAGAACATCGAAACGCTCTTCCCTTTGGCTTCCCCCTATCAACTCTCCCACCTGAAAATGAAAAATGAAAACATAAACGTATGTGTACACATGCAAATTATGAGATGCAAAATGCTAAAGTATACAACAGAGTGTGGAACAGGAACTCAAAGATAGTTAGAAAATGCCCTGCCCACCTTTGGTACCAGCACATCCATGGCAGCCACTGTCTCAGAATCATCATTGAGCCTCATGTAGAATGCTTTGATATCTTTAGGGTAATTGTAAACAATAACAGGCTTCTGAAATTTCACCTCCGTCAAGTACCTGCACAAAAGCAAAGCAATAATATTAAATCAGCTGTAAGTAACACAAGAAGACAAAGCAACAGAATATATAATGCTTATATATGGGACTACGTACCTTTCATGCTCGGATGACAAATCAATCCCCCATTCCACAGGGTTCTCAAACTCCTTGCCATTTTTCACCGCCTCAATTAGCAGGTCCACTGCTTCTGTGTACGTAATCCGTTCAAAAGGTGTTGAAGCGACCATTCTTAGACGATCAATGCAACTTTTATCATAACTCTCAGCAAAAAATTCCATATCTTCATGGCATTTTTCAAGTAACCACTCACACATGAATTTCACATATGCCTCTGCACAGTTCATATCATCCTACATGAGCGTGCAAACTGTTAGACAGACTTTTGCATGGACAAACAGGTTCAAAAATACAGAAAACCACATGGACAACATCCAAAATGTATATTCAGGGCTACGCTAGATTTAAGGTTCACACACCTCAAGCTCCGCAAATGCCATTTCAGGCTCCACCATCCAGAATTCTGCCAAATGCCTTGTAGTATGTGACTTCTCAGCTCGAAAAGTAGGCCCAAATGAATACGCCTTACTAAGAGAACATGCATATGCTTCAAGTTGTAGTTGGCCAGAAACAGTCAAAAATGTTGGCCGGCCAAAGAAATCTCGAGTATAGTCAATCTTCCCCTCCTTATGAGGGATACCAGGTTGAAGCTTAGATCTCTCCTCCAGCTTCCAGAGATTTTCCTTTGCCCTTTTAAGTTCAGCCACAGCATCACCAATGTCCATCTTACTTGCTTTAGAAGATTTCAGCAGAGTAACAACATCTCCTTTCTCCTTAACAATGACCTTAGCAGCTTCTACGTCTGCTTCTGATGGAGGAGGGTTCTTAAGCAGATCCTTTTCCAACTTCTCACCTTCACTAAACAAGGTTGTGACTTGAAACATCTCACCGGCACCCTCGCAATCGCTGCAGTTCATAATTGGAGTCTGCACGTTCAGAAAGCCACGCTCTAGGAAGAATATGTGAGTTGCATGTGCCAGGGCACTTCTGATTCGAATAACTGCAGAGATCTGAAAGCAGATACGTGGTAATAAAAAACTAATCATCAAAAGCATAAGAGGTCCTACAAACTGAGTGATACTAGAAAAAGGCCTTGGAGGTAACACATTATCATCAACAATTGTCCTTTAATGTCTCTCCATCAACAGCCAATTTCAGGTTAGACAACCTTTTCCCCACAAAGAAAACAAAACAAATGCATTAAATTCATAATTTATTCATTACTATTTTCTTTTCTTACAAGGAGAAAAGTTACTAAAAACACAAAAATGTGGAACCAAGTTGGACAAGATGTTCCATCAGAAATATGTCGTTAAGGACACAGCTCCAATGGAAAACAATGCACTTCCCCATTAAATTCATAATTTATTCATTACTATTTTCTTTTCTTACACGGAGAAGAATTACTAAAAACACATAAATGCGGAACCAAGTTGGACAAGATGTTCCATCAGAAATATGTCATTAAGGACACAGCTCCATTGGCTTCATTCAATCTTCTGAATAGCTATTATTTATTTCATTTTTTAACAGGAAACAGAATTGAATGAACTATTAGTTATCGAATTGGCAAAAATCCCCAATCTTCTTCAATCTACCACTTATTCCACCGATTACTACGAAGGAGAAGTGCATGTTAATCATGTTTCCAATCGAACTAACATATCCATAACACCAAGATTAAACAAAAGTGGACAAACATAAGTACTACCCAATATGCATATGTGAACTGTGTATGTGTTTATGCGTGCTTCACAATAATGCAAACAGCTTACCGTGCAGGTTCTGGGACGCAAATGAACAAAGTTCCTCACAAACTCAAGGGGTAGGCTGGTCTTGGGCAAAGGGTAATCAGCAGGGTCGACTGGACCGACATGTACCATCTTCTCCACGTTAAGCTCCACCTTCTGCTCTTTATCCTCCGGGGGCAGCTTAAGCACACCATCTGCGACAACACATATACCAGTACGCGCAAGCTGCCCGAGGTCAACCTTGTCTGCTTCCACAAACACCTGTAAGTTTCCCAAGCATGACCCATCATTCAGCTGCAAAAATCTTGAACCCTTGCTTCCCTTCCGAGCAGTCTTCACCCAGCCACCAACCCGAACCCGCTGGCCGGCCAATGCAGACCAGTCGTCATCAGGTCGCACAATGATGGATCGGATAGGAATTATATCGGAAAATTCCGCTTTTGCAATGGAGGCAGTGCCGTTTAAGGTAAGGTCGCCTAGTTGGGCACCTAGCAGCTTGGAATCGCCATTCGCCATGACAAAGATTTGGAATTCAAACTCAAGCAAAAGCCGGGTGTTGTTACCTAAAGAAAATGTGTATGTAAAGGCAAAGGACAACCATTTATTAGGATTTAAGCTGCAAAATCAAGGTATGCACCAAGGTATCTCGAAAATACAAGACAGGAACACACCAGAACGGTCTAAAGCTAAAAGTATACGCGGGTAATAAATAAAAAGCTCAGGGAATTCATAATAGAACAGAGATATGCAAGGCCTGCATGAATGAAGCATAGGACCAGCGAAACTAACGGCCACTACTATATCATTAAGTCATTATATTAAGATTTCTGATTTTTATCATGTAAACCAGCTAAAATGCACATAACTCGCACAGCCGAAAACAGGTAACACTGAAGACATGGAATTCATGAATTCAATACTAATAAACGCACAAGCGCAAACACATACTATCACTTCACTCAGTTATTTATGCAAAAATACAGAATATGCATACACAATCAAATCAATTCTGCACTGACACAAGTCTACAATGGTCCTGTGTGTTGGGATAATTCTGCACTGACACACATAACAAAATTGACAAAAAAAACTTTTTTTACCGTTTTCGTTGAAAAGTCTCCGGTGCTGTTGAGCCAGAGAGAGAAGGGTCCGGCCGAGACAGAGAAGGTGAGGTTGAGTGGTTGAGAGGTTGAGAGATGGAGAGCAGCGAAAAAAATAAATTGAGATGGAGGCTGGCAGGTCAAGAGGAGATGTTTATATTAGGTTCGGGTCAGGTTGTACGGTAACTTTTTCGGTTTGGTACCAAATTTGATGTTGGATATGGGTGAATGGAGTATTTAGGTAGTTTAGCGGAAGCAAAAACAATGTAGAACAGAAAATAGAATAAAAGGGATAGATTTGGAATCACTTCAGGGTCTGGAAAATAAACCTTTTTTTATATCTCAACAACTCAACTCCATAATGAATTAGATGAGAGGGATATGTATAGCAAACCTAAAGACAATAGGATAAAAAAATCCCTTGCTAAAACATAAATTCTAACCTAAATAAAATAGGAAACTTATAAATCCTACTAAAATCTGGAAAACTTAAAAATCTTACTATAATCAGGAAAACTTAGAGAACAAGTTAGAAACTAATCGCAGGAATAAAAAAATGCCAGATTTGAAGACCACATTAAATGACTTCCTCTTCCATCTCTTTCTTTTGTAAACCTTAATGGGTTTGACAAAGATGTCCTCATCAATTCGATTTGGTTTAATTAGGTTCAGTTGGTTCGTTCAGTTCATAGATTTTTATGCCCACCCATAGAGTCACTTACCTCGAGAAACACCCAAAAAAAAAAAAAACCTCTGCTTAGTCACCTATCTCCACTGCATTGTTTGGTTTGATGGAAAGTGAAGGAATGCTGGTCAATTTGTTTTAATTTGAGATTGTGTGAAAGACATGGTTGTTGGTGCAGGTCAATAACCCAGGACACCTTCCTGATATTAAGATGATGACACTATTTGGATGTGGGGCTCTGCTCTTAAGGGGTGATCAGCGCTGGATGCACCATAAACGATCTCCTTGACCGGGATATTGATACCATGGTAATGTCCACTGGCTTTTGCAGTTTATTTCATTGCCTGTTTTGTTTTCTATCTTGTGGTTGTGAACTTGTGAGTGCCTTTTCTTTTTAACTCCAGGTAGAACGTACAAAATTGCGGCCAGTTGCAAGTGGTCTTTTGACACCTTTTCAGGGGATCTCTTTTCTTGGATTTCAATTGCTTTTGGGTCCTGGAATTCTCCTTCAACTGAATAATTATAGGTTAGTTTACTTTTTATATCTGCCCTTCCATCCGTGGCTTTTTTAGTTAATAAATCTGGTTAAACCAATATTATCTGCAAGCACATGAACCTCTGTTTACTTCATTGGAATTGACAGCCGCGTTTTGGGGGCTTCATCATTGTTGCTAGTTTTCTCCTATCCTCTCATGAAGAGGTTGATATTCTGGGTAATTAAACCTCCGGTTTCTTACCGTACCCTGAAGTTTTCTACTTTTTTTAACATTGATGCGAAACTTCATGACAGTTGACTAATTAATTGTTAAATGCTTTCACGTTTGGTGCAGCCTCAAGCCTATCTAGGTTTGACCTTTAATTCGGGAGCTTTATTAGGATGGGCTGCAGTTAAAGGAAGCATTGATCCAGCTATAGTGCTCCCATTGTTCCTTTCTGGAGTTTGCCGGACACTTGTGTATGATACGATATACGCACATCAGGTAAAGCAAATATGTCACTGTAGTACTCACATCACATGGTCAGAAGTTGTAGTTTACAAGATTTGTGTGTGATGAAACTTTGGAATATGTGTAGGAATAAGAGAACTTTTTCATGCAATCCAACAAATGATGTTTCTGACTATACTTGCAGGATAAGGAAGATGATCTGAAAGTAGGTGTAAAGTCTATTGCATTGAGATTTGGTGATTCAACTAAGGAGTGGATTACTGGGTTTGGAATTATGTGCATCAGCAGTCTTGCCCTCAGTCGATATAATGCTCAAATCGGTTTTGTTTCCTCCTTTATTTTCGTTTTTTTTAAATAATTTTTTCTTTTACCATTATTGGTAATTTCTCAAGACGCCGCCACTCGTCATTTTCTCCCATTTATTGAATTTAATACAAATTTTTTAAGTTAAAGCAAAGAAAATATATAAATAAGCTGAACATAATGACACATGGCAACGAAAGAATGATGTGACGTCAGTTTTATTTTTTACGGGTGTCCCCCCATAGCTCTATCTGTCAAAAATGTTTCTTTTTTATATCGTTTAGCAATAAATGGGAGGGAATGACAAGTGGCAGCGCCTTGAGGTTGCGTCCTCAGTGCTTCTCACAAGTGTTCACTCTCAGTGGCACCACGTGTCATTAAAGTTTCCTTTTGTGTGTTTAACTTAAAAAATTCACAAAAAATTAATTAAAAAAATCAAAAAAATAAATGTGCCAGAGCAGTGTTTCTAACACGTATCATTGTCCAATTGCACCACGTATTTCTAGAATTACTCTAACTAAGTGTAGAATAATATTTCACTGAATATATGGGTTAGAACAGGTTCCATTAACATTTATACAATATCTCAAGAAAGTTCAACTGAGGTTTCACACCTGTTTCACGTAATATGCACTAATGTTTCACTTAGTGTTCATCCAGACCTAACTTGAGCAATTACCGTCAATATGAAGAGTCGTAAAGCCTTTAAGTACTCTACACTTCTTCACCTACCCTTCTGCAACCAAAGATTTGAAAAATAACAGAAATTGTCAATAACAAAAAAATTATCCCTCTCTATTAAGGATTAATCATAAATTTCAAGTAAGATATAATCAGATTGCAACTATTAAAAAAGAGGAGGTCGATGAATTAGAATAAGATATAATACTAAGGGCTCGTTTGGGAGTGCTTTTGGAGCAGTGAAAAATGCTTTTGAATGGGTAAAAGTGCTTTTGTCTTTAAAAAATGGTGTTTGACAAAAAGGGAGATTCACTATTATACCCAATATAGGGGTCCAAATTATAAAAATACCCTATATGAAATGGACTTTAGAAACACACCCAAAGCCTATTTACAACATAACAAAGAAGCTTTTAACTTCTTATAAATTACAAAACTGCCATCGATTTCTTAAAACAAGCCCAACCCCAAAACCTCATTAAAAAAACCTAAAACACTCAATAGGGCATCAAAGTAATTTAATAATCAAAATTAAAGTAAATAGAACCAGTTGTTATTTTTTGGGTTTTTTTTAATAGAAATTAAATGGTGTAGGATTTATTTATATTTTTTGTGCTAAGAATGGGTATATGACTAAATATCTCTATCTCAGGGCCGGCTTTGGGGGTGGGCGGGAAGGGCCATGGCCATGGGCCTCCAATTAAGGGGGCCCCAAATTTGTTTATATTATATATGTATACCAGCATCAAATATAAAATATATAAAAATATGGGGGACCTTTCATGAATTTGGAATAAATTTTAGGGGTCCAACTTATTAAAAAAAAAACACACGATAAAATTAAATGAGGAATCACGATTCCTTTTCCGAGAAGAAACCCCAACACGCTTCCTCTTTTCCCACGCAGCGCCTACTCCTAGTTTCTCCATGGAAGAACATACTCTCTATTTAATCCACCACCATATTATTCTCTATTTTCCCAATCTCTCTTCAATCCATCCATTATTTCCAGTTTCTCTAATCCTTCTTTTCTCATATTGTAACCCTAAGAATCGATCTCTCACTGAAAAGCTCACAATTTTTCTTTTTTGATCTTTGACTTTGAGATTGATGGTGACCAAGAGGAGAGGAGCATGAGAATTTCAAAAGGTAATCATATTTATGAATTTTTCTTTATATTTGTTCAAATCTAGCAAACTATTTTTTCAATTTCCAATAGGAACAAAACACATAGAGACCCATTATAGAAGCAAACAACAAACTCTTTCCTTAGGCTATTGGTTGTTGGAACGTCGGTTTGTAAATTTGTAATTTCCTTCACGATATTAAATATCTAATCCAATTTCTTTTTTTTATGGAGATATGTCCTACTATAATGCATACTACCTTTTTTATTTGCTCATAGCGTGTGAAGTAAAATCATTTTATTTGTTATTTTTTTCGCAATTGTATACTAAAAAAGGGCCTCATTTAGTTTATGGCCTAGGGCCACCCAAAGTCAGGGCTGGCCCTACTCTATCTTTAATAGCTAAATCAATTTCATGCTGAAAATTAGTGTCAATAAACCAATACTCTTGAAAACGGAATAGAGTTTTGGATTGAGGAGTACAATTATGAAAGTTAAATATAAATTGCGCTATAATATGAATTAGAATTATTAATAGGTAGAACTTTCATATAAAGGAATTAGGAAATAGGGTACTCTCAGCATTTTAAAAGTTTCATTAAAGAGAGCCAAGTGCTTCTCGTGTTTTTGTCCTGCAGAGCTTTTAAGAAGAAGGTTCTAATTCAGATTATAGTCCAATTTATATTTAACTTTGATAATTGTACTCCTCAGTCCAAAACTCTATTCTGTTTTCAAGAGTATTGGTTTATTGATACTAATTTTCAGCATGAGATTTAGCTATTAAAGATATTGGTGCACTTAAAAGTTCGAGGACCTGATGGTTTTCATGCTATGTTTTTTCAGAAATACTAGAACGTTGTTAAAATTAATTGAGCTTATTATTATTTCTTTTCTTCTTAGAAGAAATCCGAATTGAAGACTTCTATTAGATAATATTGAGAAGAGAAATATATAGCCATGAGGAAACATATTTGGTTAGAGCATGTCCACCCCAACACCAAAACCGGGCAAAAGGCCCCCCAAGCGAGCCCAAGAGGCCTCCAGCGCGTGAAGAAGCCTGGGCAAGCGATAGGTCCCACCAACCCTGGCAAGTCCATGGGTAAATCTTGCCTGGGCTGCAGCTTGAAGGCGCTGACGTCAGCACGCTAACGGTAAAAAAATTTGACTTTCGCGTGCTGACGTCAGCGCCTGACAAAACCCAATCGGAAAACGCCACGTGGCGCATCCCTGATGCTGCGATGGGTTTTTTTTTTTCAGAAATCCGACGGCCCTCATTTTTTAGCAAAAAAAATTTGATTTTTTTAAAAAAAAAAACCAAAAAAAACTGGATTTTTTCCCTATAAATACTTATCAATTTTATTCACTTTCCACACCAAATCTTTATACAAACTCTTCTACTTCCAATATTTTTTTCATTTCACTCACATTTTTCTACTAGTTTCCATTTGTATCAAAAAACAAATGGCTTCTTCTGTTGAAGCCGAAGGCGCTTGGACTACTGTGGAAGATATTGTGTTGTGTGAGTCTTGGGTGAAAGTTAGTCATTGCCCTATGTTAGGCAATGAGATGAAGTTTTCTCATATGTGGAGAAAAATTCATGAAGAATTTGCTGATAGATCCGGTTCGACCCGGACGGAAATGGCCTTGAAATCCAGGTGGAAAATTTTGAATAAAGAGTTAGGGAAATGGAGGGATGCCTTGGCAAAAGCGAGGGACAATATGAGAAGCGGTCAAAATCTTACTGATAAGGTAAAATATTTATAATTCTCGTTTTATTCAATTTAACGTAACTTTTTTTTTCTTGCATATTATGTAACAACCCAGACCTTAATTAATATTTAATTAATAATTTAATAGAGGAAAAGACTAAACTACCCTCAGAATATTTTATTAGGTTTTAAGTTGACGTTTTGACCGGGGAAGAATTTGGAAATTTTGATTGTACCATTGTGTAGAGCACGACGAAACGGGTCCGTAGACACGTAGTGGGCTTAATTCCGAGTTGTTTAGAAGGAATTACGAGCAAAATACGCAAAGGGGCAAACTTGTAATTTTTCAGAAAATCAGATTTTTAAATCTGACTCTCTCTCTCCTCACTCTCTTCTTCCTCGTGCAAACCCCTCCCCCTTTAGAAAATTTCCAGCTGCTCCTCCAAACCTCCGTAGCCACCACCCCACCTCACCGCCTGACACGAAACCTGCCAAGATCGGACCAGCCCAACCCCGCCACCTCACCACAGCCACGACCCGCCGTCATCAGCCGCCAATCAGCCAGAAAACACGCGAAAAGTCGCCGGTTTTGACAGAACTTTGGACGTCCGTTTCTCACTCCTCCGGCCACCAAATCGGACGAATTAGGTATGGTTTTTCGACTGATTTTCACGATCTAGCTGGTGGATGGGTAGGTTTTCAGAGATTTTGAGGTTTGAAGGGTTAATTCTTGATTTGCAATTCTTCCGGTTTGAGAGCTCGGTTTCAGTCACTTCCGGCCACTTTTTAGCCATAATCCAAGAACAAAAGTGGTTCTAAATTAGGTGTTTTACCTAGGTTAGGAGTTTGGGGATTTTCCGGCCGCCGGAATTTACTATGCACACCCACGCGCTGCCGGCGCGTGGGCGGCGCGTGAGCCAATTGTCGAGGACCACTTTTGGTCCTAGAATGATCCTCGTGTCCCCACGAGTGCGTAGGATTTCGCGGATCTCAATTCGGACAACGTTTGGACCTCTAACGGATCTCGCATAGTGTGCGATTTCCGGGTTCAATACGTTCAGACCGTCAGATTGTAGTCAAACTGGAGTATGTTGATCTAAGTAATTTCAGGATCGAGTAGGATTTGACGGATCGTCAATCGGAGTCCCGGATACTCTGAGAAGGCCAACCCTAGGGTTAGGATTACGGGAAATCATTCGTCCGTCCAATCATGCGATCATGAGCAATCTGACCGTCCAATTGAGACCAAATTTTCGGGACGTGTGTCCTAGGCAGATTGGAACCTCTAGGAACGATCAGATTGGAATTCTGAGGTCGTGGACCCCACGGGATCCCGGGTTGACTTTTTGGGGCTTTATTGCTTTTGAATTCAGAGATTTTTTCTAAGTCTTGCCCATTGAGGGAAAAGCTAATGTGGGCATAGGAATGACCTTTAAAGTGATGCACGCACTTTTAGGAATCGGGGGCAAGGGTTTTTATTTTAATATTATATTATTGAGTAGAGTTATTAATAAAAGATTATGATGGATATTCAGGCACCCGGGCACCAGTTAACCTGCATGAGGGATCTTCAAAGGGTCCAGCTAGCTCAGATCACATGTGAGTGGACCTTTTTGTTTTCATAAATGAATTTATGCAATTTAATCTCATTATTTGATCTTGAATGAGTTTATTCATTGATCAGAGTTTTAATAGCATGATTTATCGCTTTTATATGTTTTATTTTATATGCTGCCGTGTTGAGAGTGCCTAGAGATTTTGGCATACCCGAGTTTTAGATAATTAACAGATAAAATTGGCAATAGAGTCCAGGAATAAATAAGAATTCATTTTTATTTATCATTAACTTTTCTGAAATTATATTTTTAGAAATCACCATAGGTACCCAAGATTAATTAAGGTTGCCTTCGGAATAAAATTATGTTGCCTTCGGTGATATTGATGTCGACGGACATCCAGTTGCCTTTTGGGCAGGTCAGCATGCTAGACACCGTCCCACGAGTTTTGGGGACGCCCAAACCGTGGGTGTGAGGAACGCGGCTCAGATGAACCAAGTGTCCCTTGAATCCCGCGAGGATTGCAGCTCAGGTGACTTTGTGTTTCCCGAGGTCTGCTAGGACGTGTCACTCTGGTGGCACGAGGATGGAATTGACGAAAATTAAAGGAATTGACGGATTATAAGGAATTGACGGAATAATAAATGGGTACACCTAGGTGGTAGATTTAAAGTTGATTTCAATGCTTTCGAGGACTTAATGTTTTAATCAAGTGTGTGATTGACTCTATATATATAGATATAAATATGAATGCATTGATTCCAGTACGAGTATATAAATATAAGAAATGATTTAGTTTCTTAATTGTTTTTACCGAGGGGTTAGTATGTTCATCTACTATTTTCTAAAACTTTATTTTTGGTCCATTTACCTTTATAATGTTTTGCGCCTCCAGGCAGTAGTCGTGGGTCAATGTGCCACCACCGGGCCGAGGCCACCTTCCGCCACATCCCTTTGCTAATGTAGGGTTTTGTTTAGTTGTGTTAATATGTAACCTACTCTATATAGATGCTCTGATATTGCCCTAGAACACATGTCTAACTGTTGGTATGTAATTATTTGTATGCTGGCAGTTGGTGTATATAATTATATGCATGTTTGATAGGTGTAATCTTGGGATTTGGTCCAATTTCAGGGGAGACTGCTGAATTTTCGGCAGAAGTCAAACCCCAGTTTTATTTGAAATTTTGACTAGAAGGACAATAAGGTCAATTGTGTCTAGCACATGCCAGACGTCGGACACACACAGGGTCCGGCTCAGATTTCAAAGTGGAATTTGGGTTGGGTCCTGTCATATTAAATTTATATTTTCTTGCGTTTCTAATTTATTTATATTTTGTTGGATTCAGAATTTTTTTGCATGCATTTGTAAATTGTTTATATTGTCTTACATATTTATTTTTTTGTTGCATAATCATTTTTTTTATTGCATTTCTAAATTGTTTATATTTTGTTGCATAATCATTTTTTTTTCTTGCAATTCCAAATTATTTATATTTTCTTCCATATTCATCTTTTGGTTACATTTCCAATTATTTATTTTGAAAAGATCGTACAAGCACAAATGTGATTCGGTGCCACAGGGCAAGGCAAAAAAAGTTTCAAGAATCACCAATGTTGGGAAATTGTGGAGAATTGTTTGAGATTGAAAATCATTTGCACTGCTCCACAGGTTGTGTTGAATGAGACGCCGCTCCACGATTCGCCGGCAACTAATTCACCATTATACTCCCCAATGGATCAAGACTCACCACTTCCACGTGTGCCGAGACCTATTGGGAGAAAGGCGGCAAAGGCAAAGAAAGGGAGCACTTCGAACAATGAATTTGCACAATTTTTTGAGCAAATTGCTAAGAATAGTGCACTGAGACTTGAGAGAGACTTGAAAAGAGAAGAAGCGGACAAGGCACGACATGAAGCATTTGCAATTGAAAGGCAGCAGGCACAAGAACAAGACATGGAGGATAGAGAGATGAAAATCATGGCCATGGATACCACCCACATGTCTCCTGAAACAAAGTCCTATTGGAAGATGAAACGAAGGGATGTGATGAGAAGAAAACTTTTCCATGACGACGGACCTAGCAATACGGATTGGTTAAATGATCAAAACCATTAGGTAGGATTGAAAGATTTGCCATATGTATTAAGAATTGTTGTATTGTTTCCCTTTTATTCAATAAAGAAAGCATTAAATAATATGACTGTTTATTAAAAATATTTGCACATGAAAACAAAGTTTAATTAAAAACAAACTTTATTTTATTGCAAACAACACATAAAACAAAGCATAATTCCAAACACACCACACACAAAATAAAGCAAACTTGAAAACAAAGCATTATTCTCGACTTCATCCATTGTGATTGCCTTTCATCTCCCACAAGTGCTCGATGAAGTCAACTTGACGCCTCTCGTGAACATACAAAGATTGCATTTCCTGATAACGATCAATTATGGGGTTGTTGAATTGACCATCCCGAAGTAACGGTTTGTGCTCCAATGGATGTCCATTTGGTCTCATCGGCCTTTCATAAATTCTTGTCAAGGCCGTGTTCATGGGATCCGGTTCGAACACATCTGGAGCATCATAATCATACTCATCCTCCACAATCATGTTATGGAGGATGATGCAAGTCATCATAATGCTCCGCAACACCTCCTCCTCAAACATCCGAGCAGCACCCCTAATAATACCCCAACGAGCTTGCAAGATACCCAAACACCTTTCCACGTTTTTCCTATAACCTTCTTGAAAGGCAGCAAAGCTTTTTTCCTTCTTGGATTGGAGATTCGGAATTGTTTTCACGAATGTTGTCCACCTAGGATAAATTCCGTCGGCAAGGTAGTACGCACCAGAGTATATGGTATTGTTGATTTGGTACGTGATCTGGGACCTTATACATCGTTGAATACCGGGGATTGACCAAGCACATTGAGGTCATTCTAAGATCCGGCAACTCCGAAGAACGCATGCCAAACCCAAGTGTCGAATGAAGCTACGGCCTCCAGAATTATACTTTTTTGGCCCTTTCGATTCCCATAGTCTCCTTGCCAGGCAGTTGGGCAATTCTTCCACTGCCAGTGCATGCAATCGATGCTTCCAATCATTTCTGGGAAACCTCGAGCCTCAGCTTTTTGTAGAAGCCTTTGGAGGTCCCTAGGCGTAGGTTTGCGAAGGTACTCCCTTGTGTAGAGATTTTCTACTGCATCACAAAATCTTACCAAGCACTCTAGGATAGTTGATTTTTTCATCCTTGCAATCTCATCCACCTGCTCTACAGATGCCCCATAAGCAAGCATCCGCAAAGCAGCTGTAAGTTTTTGCTCCGGGAGAATACTTAAAACTCTAAGAGCATCATACTTTTGAATGAAGTATGTGTCGTAATTACAAATATCATGCATGATTTTTTGGAACAAATGTGGTTGCATTCTATATCTCTCTCGAAACTTAGAAACATGATATAACGAATTTGGGATAAAGTAATTTTCCACGAGATTCTTACCCCGAGACTGCCTACGTCTATCCACATTCGGGGCACAACGACGGTGGTGTTGCCTTGATTCATTAAGCATACACGCCGCTACAACCATTTCTTCCTCCTCTTCATTGACCTCACGATCTTCTTCAGCACGTTTGCGCCTGATTTCTTCCTTTTCTCGCTCTTGCCTCTCCAACACCCTCCTCAGGTTAGACATTGAGAGTAGAAAGTGTTTTGTAAAATCTGAGAATTGAAAGAATAGAGAAGATATGGTGTGAGAGGTATGAGTTGAGGGTGTAGTTTTATAGAGGGATTTAGAAGATAGAGATGACACGTGGCGCAATTTTAGAGGGTGAAAATCTTATCTGAAATCTGATATTATATTTTAAAAAAAAAAAATCTGAAAATCTTATCTGACAGGGGACACATTGCGCAATTTTACGGGGTGAAAATCTTATTTGAAATCTGAGATTATATTTTTTTTAAAAATATCTCAAAATCTTATCTGAGATGGGACACATGGTGCAATTTTAGAGGGTGAATCTGAGATGGGACACAGGACACATGGCGCAATCTTATCCCGACCCCCTTCTTCCGATCTCATTCTTCCTCATCCCGACCAAACTCCCCCGCTGTCACCATTGCGCCTGCCACCGGAAACTGCCCGGAATTGAGTCGGTTTTGACAGATTTTCGCCGGCCTTGTTCTTTGTCCTCCAGCCACCAATTCCGGCAATCAAGGTATGGATTTTCATCTACTCTTCGAGCTCTAGCTGATGGTTGGGTAGGATTGGAACAATTTTTAGTCCATGTAGATCAAATCTCGAATTGAATTTTGGCCGGTTTTCAAATTGAAATTCCGGCCACTTCTAGCCATTTTTCGAGATAGGTCCAAGAACAAAAGTGGCTCCAATTGATGTTCTGAACCTAGGGTAGAAATCGTGGCCCTTGATTTTGAAGTTTTCCGGCCGCCAGAATTTGATCAAGCCACCCACTTCTTGCAGGAGAGTGCGGTGGCGCGTGGGCAATGTGGTGGGGTCACATTTTGTCATAAAATGATCCTTGTATTGTCACGAGCGTGTAGGTGTGCTCGGATTTCAATTCGGATATCGTTGAACCTCGAACGGATTTTGCATATCGTTTGTTATCCGGGTTCAATAGGTTGGATCGTTCCCAATTTAATATATGTTGATCTAGGCATTCCTAGGACCGTGTAGGATTTCGCGGATCGTGTAGTGATGTTCCAATTCAATATTTCAAAGTTTAATTAAACGATAACCGTTTGATCGTGAGTGATCCGACCGTTCGATTTGGTTCAAACTTGCGGGACATAGTTAGTAAAGTATGTGGAACCTATAGGAACTCTCGGATCGGGACTTGGAGATTGTGGGTCCCGCGGGCCGGTTGACCAAGTTTGGACAGTTTGACTCTCAGTTGACCATGAGTCCTCCGAGATAGTTATACCCTTCGAGGACCGCTAGAATAACTTTGTTGACGAGCCTTGACCTTTATTTGAGTTATGTTGATCTTGTGGGTTTATGAGATTATTTAAATTATTTTAAATTGTGGGGTTATTGGATGTTGCATATTATTTGAGGGTTTTTGCAATATTTGAAACGATAGAATGTACGATTATTAAGACATGGGTGGACGTTCGTTCTTAAGTGTATCATGTTTTCCAATTATGGAATTTTGTACATATTGAGTTTTGATTGGAAATTGGTTAAACTACCATTAATATGGATTTATATGATTATGGAACGAGTGTGTATATTTATATATTTATATGGATCGTTAAATTGTGCTTATTTATATTATATTGTTAATAGAAAGTGTATTATAGTGTTTGATGGAATCTCTAGGGGTAGTGGTTATTTAATTATTATTATTTATTTATTTATTTATTTAATATTTAATATTTAGTTATCTATTACTATTAATGTTATTATTATAGTAACGAAATGGAATGGTTCGTTAATCGGGTTTCGACATGATTAATAAAATTAACTAAATATCTAATACATGTCTATATTTTATATATATAGTCAGTGGTTTGGAGATGATGAATTATGGACTCTAGTTCTCAACAGTGTGTAGTGCAAATTTCAAGGTAGTTGAGAATTGATTTCTGAAAAATTGAGAAGAGAAATTAAGTATGGTTTGTGAAATAAAAGGGATTTCAAGATAAGTTTCAAATATAGTTTTCAAACCCACCTCAGGAGTACCCCTTAGTGGCATCTGAAACAGATTTGTCAATTATGACATTGCCCCACGAGTTTCGGGGACGCCCAAACCGTGTGGTGTGAGGAATGCGATTCAGGCTGACTAATGGTCCCTTGAGGCCTGCGAGGAGTGCGGCTCGGATTGACTTTGTGTTACCGAGGCCTGCGAGGAGGAATTGACGGTATACTGTGGGAACTTAAACGGAAAATTATGGAATTGACGGAATCTTACTGAAATTGACGGAATCTTATTGGAATTGACTGCATATTAAAGGAAATGACGGAATATAAATGGCGGTACGTCCAAGTGGAGAGTTTCCTAAGTTTAAAGGATTTATATAGAACATAATTAATTTCTTAAGTGAGAAAAATATATGTTTCAAATAAGTTGTTGTTATTGATATTAAGATTTCACTTGATCAATGTTATTCTAATAATAATTTTCTCGTTTTCCTACTTTTCTATAATAACTTTGTTGAGGCCCAAAAAATCCACAGTTCAGCCCAAATAAATTCTCGGCCCAATGCAATACCTTACCGAGGAGAAGCCCGATTAGGGCACGCGAAAGTTCGTCATACGCGCTTGCACACATGCCACGCCAAGCAAATAAGCAACACGTCGCGCTACAAGCTTAAGTAGGCCCAAGCCACTCAAATGCCCGGGGCTTGCTTGAGTGGGTTGTGGTATGGATGGTAATAAATCAACATGAGGCCCATTGATGGGCCGAGAAATGGAAGCCCCGAGTCGCTTGGGAGCCTCGGGACTCAAGCCCATTTCTTAGGCCCAAACATGTGGGTGAGCACAAGAGGAAGAAATAGCCCAGTCAAAATAGCCTATGAACCTTACCAAAAGCCCAAACGTTTAATGAAAATAGCCCAATCAAAAAGTAGCCTATTGACTCAACCAAAAAGCCCACTTACTTAATGAGCCATCTTGGCCCATACAATTACCCCAGCTGGCTGGGAGAACAAAAGCCACGAAGGGGGAGGTCTGAAGGTTTATTGAATAAAGGTGTTGTAGGTTCCAGCACATGGGGGAGCAAGTTCCAAGCAAAAATCCTTCAAGGAACCAAGGGATGTTAGCACGCAAGGAGGGATGCCATCCCTTGAACCAGCATACAAACCCATTTTCTTTCCTTCATCAAATTTGGCCATGGAAAAAGGAAGAAAGAAGAGAAAGAAGATGGGTGAAAATAGAGGCTCTCCTCTAAAGCAGCTAAGGGAGGAAGCCTTGAGCCCCCAAAAGTCTCTGATTTTGTGGGATTGGGCAGAGCTAATTGTTGCCACCATAAGGTAAGTCAAGAGGGAGGAGAAGAAAGAAGGAGGAAAGCTTAGCTAGATTGGGAGGAAACCATTAGGGTTTCTTGGAGAAGAGCAAATCCCAGCAGCTATAAATAGGACCCCTCTCTACCCAACACAACACACACTTGGGAGAGCAAGCTTCCTCTCCTACCTGCAAGCTCAGTAATTTTCGTGCTTTGCTGGTCTATCACCCTTATTCCCCTCATTTTTTCCTCTTCTGGCAGGCTGCTCAGAGTCACTGACGAGCTGTCGGAAGTGATACTCAAGTCACCCATTTCTCTCTTTCCCTCAATCTCAACCAAACCTCTCTGCAAAATCCTTTCATCTCCTACCTTAATACCCCATCTTTCCCCTAGAAACACTTAATTTTCCTTCAGTGCTAAACTCATGTTGATTTTGCTTCCATGCCACATGCCTCTCATGCCAAGCCCAAGATTTTATCTATAAGCATGAAGAAATTATCTGTAAGTTGCTGTTGTTTTGATTGGTGAAGGTAATCAAAATACTTCATAAGGCCCTACTGCCCTTTCGAAGCATTTTGGGGCTTAATTTTCGAACTCAGACAAAGGGGACAATTTCATCAGCTAAGCCCACCTGCCGCCGGAAGAAAAAGACCCCTACAAACTTAATTATAAATCTTTACATATATATATATATATATATATATATATATATATATATGTATGTATTATAATGGAGTTTTATGTGTGTTTCGAAGAAAAGTTTAAAAATGATTTCAACGGTGTTTGTTTGATTTTTATCTTTATCTTTATTTTATATATACTAATCTAAGCCATTAATATATTAATTAATTTATGAATTAGAGGAAGTGAAATGAGTGGCTTACTTATGTTCTGAGTATGAACTATTCTGAGAATTGGGGAAGTTGGAAAGTTTTACTTCAGAGTTTGTGAATATTATTGAGCATATCATTAATATAAGAACTTGGCTTGTTTTGAAATCACAATGAAAAGTAACAGTTGATAAGATACACAAGTGCTATATAAAAAGAGTAAAGAACTACGTGTGGCTTGATCCCTAGTTAAGGGTACGTAGGCAACCTAGAGTTACTAGGTGCAGCCGCAAGATTAAATGTGTGAAAAGCTGTTCAGTTAAATTGTTTTGGAATCTGTTGAGGTATTCGTATTGTTTCAACGGTTTGGTTCCGTTTCGGTTGGTAGAATATTTTCTTTGATTTTTGACAGACCTGAGGCCATAAATATTTGATGTTGGTTGCTTGAATTATTTTGTGTTTGTTGAATGATTAGTATATATATATATATATATACGCTTGTTTGGCAGGTGGAAAATTTCGGGAAATGAGCATTTTACATCGGAGACTCTGCCGGATTTTCAGCATAAGTCAAACTTGAGAAAAATTGGTTTTTAGTTAGAAGGCAATTCGGTCATTTGTGCCCCGCACCTGCCAGGTGTCGGACACGCACAGGGTTCGGCTCAGATTCCAATGTGGAATTTGGGTCGGGTCTTGTCACTTCTCCCTCATCTCGACCAAACACTATTCTCCCTTCTCCCTCATCCAGACCAAAACCAGTTTCCTAGAGATTTGCAGATGACTTGAGAATCCCACCCTCCGGCTTCCTCTACATTGGCATAGTCGAGCTGAGCTGTACGTCGATGACTAGTAGCAAACCCGTGAGAAAGGGGCGATTGTCAGAAGGGGCGAGGATGATTTTGAAGGCTAAGAATGGGGTGTGGCGGATGGGTTTTATGTGTTGTGTTGGGCAAGATGGAGTGAAGGTTGATATAGAGATGCGAATGCCGAGAGAGAGAGAGAGAGAGAGAGAGAGAGAGAGAGAGAGAGAGAGAGAGAGAGAGAGAGAGAGATGTCTTTATTTTAATTTTAGGGTTAATCGTTTTATTAGTCCTTGAATTTAGACCTGAATTGCATTTGCGTACCTCAATTTCCAAAATGGTTCTCGTGGTCCTTTAACTTCACTTTCGTTAGGACAAATGGTCCTGCCGTCAATTTTGTTAACTTTTTCTGTTAAATGCAGGGGCAAAATGATATTTTTATATAAAAACCAAAAAAATGAATAAAAAAAAAAAATCATATCTTTAAATTAACAATAAAAGAAAATCAAATAAAAAACCAAAAAAAAAAAATAATAAATAAGTTTGGGGGGAGTAGAAATCGGGATAGAGGGGGAGACAGAGAGTTTTTTTTTAAATTTTTTATTCATATTTTATTCAATTTTGATTCAAAATACCATTTTGTCCATGCATTTAACAGAAAAGTTAAAAAAATTAACGGCAGGACCATTTGTCGTAATGAAACTGAAGTTGAAGGACCACGGGAACCTTTTTGGAAATTGAGGTACTCAAATGCAAATCGGGTCTAAGTTCAGGGACTAATAAAACGATTAACATATCTGTTAAAAAATTTAAATTATTTTTAAATATTGTTTCTTAATATTTAATTACACCTAAGCTAAAAATTGGACCCTGCATTTGCCACGTCATTATTTAACAGAAGACCAAATGGTCAAATTGACAGGATGTGTAAATTGGTCGAATTTTAAAATACTAGGGCGTAAATTGACAAAATTGAAACTCCGTGGCCCATTTCAAGAATGACCCCAAACCTTTGGGGGGTAAAATGATGTTAGCCCTAAAAGGGACAGTTTGACATTACTGTGCTGTGAAAATAATCGCTGTCATATTTGCTGTGAGAGAAATCAGCTATGAGAGAAAGCAGTTTGACTTTTGGTAAACTCTTTTTTATAAGTGATGTTTGTACAATAATTAGTTTCAAAGTGTTTGATAAATTTTTTTGTGAAAGTGCTGTGAGCTGTGTATTTTGATAAATTTTTTTGTGAAAGTGCTGTGAGCTGTGTATAATGACTAAAAAAGGGTGTTGTGTTGAATCGATTTTCTCTTCAAGTGTTTGGTAAAAGGAAAAGCACTTTCACTTTATCTTTTATATATATATATATATATATATATATATATATATATATATATATATATATATTTGTATTAAATATGTTTCCATCACACTCTAAATTTTATTTTAATTATAAAATAAATAAACTTTCCATTAAACTCAGCGCCTCCTCAAATCTGATTACCGTATAATCAAAAATTGAAAGCAGCTCGTTAGCTCTTTTCCTTTATTGCTTTCTCCCACAATAATTTTTAACAATAAGTGATTTTCTAATAGGTTACCAAATGGGCTGGGCTTCCTAATTTTTTTTAATAAATCACTTATCACCCCAAATAAGCAATGTCAAACGGGTACAAAGAGATGTGGATTATTTGGGGAGTTTAAATCTTCTTGGTTACTCTTTTTGTTTGCCAACATTGTTTGGTACTTTGTTGGTTGGCTATTCTAGAGAGGACATGATGATTGATTCTTGGGTCACTTGTGGAATTGAGACAATAACCTCCAGGGTTTACAAGTATGATGTATCTTTTAAGAGAATCTCATCAAAAGGATTGAGTTTCCGCCAAATGTTCTTTTCCGTTCTTTCTTTTAGAGAACAAAAATAAAATTAATAAATTAGTAGCAACCTCCAATTGCGGGCCAAATTCTTTTTTATTATTATTTATATATTTATTTTATTTTATTTATGGGTAGACAAGATCTAAAAAAGTTTAGGGGAGGGAGAGGCTACTCCCACACCCGGGGCCGGGACAAACCTGCGACTTAGAGCTGGTTGGACTGACGAAAGGGACCATTATCCCCATACCCCCGGTATTGAATTACACAAGACATTTTCTAGATTATCCACCAACATGCTGCAGTGGGTATCGAACTCGGTTGGGACTCAACGCACAGCTCGCACCTTACCAACTAAACCAACCTTTCAAACCAATTGACTTTCCTTAGGGCCTGTGTGGCAATGCCTTTATAAGTGCTAAAAGCACTTTCTGATTGCCAAAAGAGTGTTTGGCAAGGCTTGATAGAAAAGGTTACAAGTGCTTCTAGGTTAGTGCTTTTACTTTATGTGCTTCCTCCAGGAAGTGCTTGCAAGTGCATTTTTATGAGGCACTTGGTTTTTGAGTCAAAGTTTTGTTGTGCTTCTAACAAAAGTGCTTCTCAGTAGAAGAATTCCCAAAATGCCATAAGTATCTGACAAGATTAGCTGGTGCTTTGCCATACTATTGTATGTATTAATACGTAAATGCTCTGGATTAAAATTGACTTGAGTCATATCTATACTTGACTAGAACTTCTGCATTTTGTTTTGTTTGTTTTTTACGTTATTTTTTGGGCTCTAATCTAACCATTAAGCTTTTGGCAGTGTCACGGAATTAACCATCGGGTGATTCCAACAAGAGATTACTGCTTTGCACCATCACTGAGTGATACATGTTGTGCTGTAGACTTCATTCATGGTAAGCATTTTTGCATCTTTGATTTGATTATATTGAATACCATATGATATTTCATGATTAATTTAGCATAAACTAGGCTCTATGTACGTAGGACATGCTGTTCTTGACTAGATACAAATAACATGAGTCATAAAACTGTTGAAGCAGGATACACTCATCCAGTATCTTTCTGATATGCAAGGGTGCAAGTGTGAGGCGTCCCTTCTGGATTTTTCCAGTATAAATAAATGGTTGGTTAGAATATCTTGGACCATCTAGACTGCTCATGTTTTTTTTGTTTTTTTTGGTTAGAGATATTTTTTGTTGAAATCTTTGTGTCATTTCCGAACAGCTTGGTGGAATTTTACTTTGAGGGTACAAAAAATCACTTGATTGGATTTTTTTTAAAGCAATTGTTTCTTCAGTAAGGGGATTTTGTGTTAAGTCATCATTTTTCTACTTGTATCTACTGGGATGTAAACTTTGTTATCTGCTACCTGGTTAGTACTAAACTCTGAAAATAACAAATTACTTGAAGCAGATTGTGGGAGCAATTTCTTCCCACGAGAATATTCGATTGAAAGATCCCCCTTTCTTCTTTGCCGCCTCTTTCTTCCTGCAAAACAAATAGGATAAGAGGACCACACTCAGGGGTGTTGGCCAAAGGCCCTCCGATGCCTAAGTTAGTTAAATTGATTTAGGGAAAAACCAATAGCGAAATAGGGTACGGAGATATATATGTAAGGTGTAAACCGGGTGGCCGAAGCCGTGAGTAGTGGCCGGAGCCTTGTGTAAAAGGGAGAGAGTGTGGCAGCTAGGGTTTTGTGAGGGGAAAATTTATGCAGAGTTTTAGTAGTAATTCTGACGTACCTCAACCCTTGTGTGTGGCCATCCTTTTATAGGGATCTCGGAGGCTAGGATTTCAGAGGAATAATTCCGTAGATAGAAATGAATTATTCCTCCCCGATTTGGAATTGATTTAATTAGAGATTTAAATCAAATCCCTAATTGTGGTAGGTATCAAATAAATTCCGAATTTAATTAGGTAACTCCTCATTTAATTGGGAAATGTGGTAGGAATCAAATCAATTTTCAACTTAATTAGGTAACTCCCAATTAAATTGAGTAACTCCCAATTAGGTTGAGTAATTCCCAATTTGGTCAAATAATCCCCAAATGGAAGGAATTATTTGACTTAGGGTTCTGATTTAATTTGGTTCCCACACAGATAACACCTAATTCTGCCTAAGAATGAATACCCGAAGTCAATTCGTCCAAGGGTGTTTTCTAGCCTCTTCTCAGTGGCAGGTAACTTAAGAAACTCAATGTGATTTGTAATGACATTATGGGCTCATTCTCCCTGCCTATGACTATTTGGTGTTTGAAACTCTTGAAGTTTTGTTTAATTTTCTTTCATGTGGGAATTTTGGTGTTTTCTTTTGTAGGTGATTCTAATTCGTATTTAATTTATGTTTACTGGTTTAGTTATTAACTTGCAATTTGTCTTTTCTGTTGTGTGTCTTATGTATGTGATGAAGAATAGTGGATAAGAAAAATGCATTGTGTGTCTAATTAAGTTTTCTCTGCATTTGGCAGTAATAATCTATGAGTTTAATATCCTTGAGTCAAACAAAATGGGTAGAATATTTTCATATATATTTCATTCTCCGAAAGGAGGTATTTATAATACAAGGTTACAAACCCTAGTAAGGTTATACTAGGAAATAAGCTAAAGTCCTAATCACACACTACTACAAAAAGGGCAAAAGACGACCAGAAAAAGACGACGGAAGAACAAAAAACCGTCGTTGTTTTTAAAAAGACGACGGTAACAAAAAACCGTCGTGGATAAGTGACTTAAACAACTAAAAAATGGAGATACTGTTGAGAATTTTTTTATAACGACGCACACAAATAAAAAAGCGTCGTCTTATTAAAAAGCTTTTCTTCAGAGTTAAAATCTGACAAAAAAACAACGACAGCAGGTATGACAAGCGTCGTCTTTTAAAAATCAAGTGTCCTTTTTTTGTTAAAGACATGGTTGTTTTGAAAGAACTGCCGTCTATTATATGTAAAGACGACGGTTTTTTTTATAAAAGGGTCGTCTATTATATGTAAAGACGACGGTTTTTTATAAAAAGGGTCGTCTATTATATGTAAAGACGACGGTTTTTTATAAAAGGGTCGTCTATTATATGTAAAGACGACGGTTTTTTATAAAAAGGGTCGTCTATTATTAAGTAAAGACGACCCTTTTTATATGAAAAGGGTCGTCTATTATATGTAAAGACGACGGTTTTTTATAAAAGGGTCGTCTATTATGAAGTAAAGATGACCCTTTTCATATAAAAGGGTCGTCTATTATATGTAAAGACGACGGTTTTTTTTATAAAAAGGGTCGTCTATTATTAAGTAAAGACGACCCTTTTTATATGAAAAGGGTCGTCTATTATGAAGTAAAGATGACGGTTTTTTAAAAAAGGGTCGTCTATTATATGTAAAGATGACGGTTTGTTTTTAAAAAGGGTCATCTATTGTGAAGTAAAGATACCGGTTTTTTAAAAACAAGATTTAACGGTTATTTCAACTCTGATTTTGATGATTTTTTACAGCTACACTCCTTGACCCTATATGAATACAATGACTGCATTCGATCGTCAATTTAAAATATTTACACTAGTGGATACCACAAAATCTTATGTTATATTTAATGAAAGTATAAATAAACTCTTAATTGTTAGTGAATATATTGTTTTGATGGCATACGCATTCTACGAAACTAGTTTCAACGATCCAACCGTCAAACTTGTTTGTTTACACATCGTGATCATACACACCAAAAATCGGAAAAAAAAAAAAATCAAAGATCAAGTAACGGGACAAAACATTTCGACGGTTATAAACGAAAAATCAAGATTTAACGGTTATTTCAACTCTGATTTTGATGATTTTTTACAGCTACACTCCTTGACCCTATATGAATACAATGATTACATTCGATCGTCAATTTAAAATATTTACACTAGTGGATACCACAAAATCTTATGTTGTATTTAATGAAAGTATAAATAAAAAAAGGGTCGTCTATTATATGTAAAGACGACGGTTTTTTTATAAAAGGGTCGTCTATTATATGTAAAGACGACGGTTTTTTTATAAAAAGGGTCATCTATTATATGTAAAGACGACGGTTTTTTTATGAAAGGGTCGTCTATTATATGTAAAGACGACGGTTTTTTTTATAAAAGGGTCGTCTATTATTAAGTAAAGACGACGGTTTTTTATAAAAAGGGTCGTCTTTTAAAACACGCGAAAAATGGCCGCTTAAGTGAATTCGCGCTCGACAAATTTTCAAATTTTCACCCGTCTTTGAAAATCTTATCTCTCATTAACAAGCGTCGTCTTTTAAAACACTCTAAAAAAAGGCTACTTAAGTGAATTCGCGCTCGACAAATTTTCAGATTTTCCCCTGTCTCTGAAAACCTTATCTCTCCCTCCTTGAAACCCTCCTGCACTCTCTAAAACACCCTCATGAAACTCTCTACAAAATCATCAAAAAATCGATATCAATGAAGGAGTTGAGAGATTGAGGTCTTCGCAGATCCATAAGATGTAGAGGGAGGTTCTGTATTTGAGAATTAAAGCTGGTTGAAAGGTTTGATTTGAAAGATCTCGACCTTCACTTTCTTCAAAGAAGATCTCGCTCTCAGGCACTCAACTCGCTCATCAAACTCAGCGACTCGATCTAGAAAGACTTATGGAATCGGTCTATATATATATATATATATATATATATGTTTGTTCATGTATTGTGCTAATTTCGTGGGATTTAAGTGAGTTTCTCATTTGGGTTTTTTATAAATATGCACAGCCGTCCCACAAGGCCTTCGTAATCAAGAAGAAGCTAACGAAGAAGATGAGGCAAAACATACCCATCCCTCACTAGATCCGTTTGTTTTTGGACCGACAACATCATTAGGTCCAAAATACTTTTTGTTTTTGTTGTTTACTTTAATTATTTTGGAATTTCATTGTTAATTTTCTGAATCTCTGATTTTTCATTTGTTATGGTGCCACCACAAGAACAGGTTATGGTGCCACCACAAGAACAGGTACTTTGCCAATTATGCCAATTGTGTTCTGCTGTCATTCTAGAGCTGCATAGATCTTTTTGCTAAGGTTAGGTTACTGCTAAACAAGTTTATGTTTAAGAGTATTGGGGTCTCTTTCATGCAGGTCTTTCCTTTTCCGACACCAACAACTTGGAAAATGTGCAAGAAGGCAGAGTTAAGTCAACCCAAGAACAAATTGATGAAGTTAAAATCAAATTAGTAGAATTTGTGAGCTCCGTTATTTCTAATTATAGGTAGGAAGTATGTATGTAATAGAATAAAGATTGGTTGACTATGTAATAACTATTGACTCTTCAAAAAACTAAAGATAATAAAACGATGGTTTTATTGGAAAAACCGTCATCTGTATATATTATCAATGACCTCTTTTAACACCATAACGTCTTTTTATATACAATCAACGACGGTTTTACTAACAAATCGTTGTCTTAGAGTTAATAGACGACAATATTTCAAGAAATCATCGTCTTCACATTTAATAGATGATGGCTTTTTAACAAAACCGACGTCTTTGGATATAATAAAACATAGTTCTTTACTTAATAATAGACGACCCTTTTTATAAAAAACCGTCGTCTTTACATATAATAGACGACCCTTTTTATATGAAAAGGGTGGTCTTTACATATAATAGACGACCCTTTTCATATAAAAAGGGTCGTCTTTACATATAATAGACGACCCTTTTTATAAAAAAAACCGTCGTCTTTACATATAATAGACGACCCTTTTTATATGAAAATGGTCGTCTTTACATATAATAGACGACCCTTTTCATATAAAAAGGGTCGTCTTTACATATAATAGACGACCCTTTTTATAAAAAAACCGTCGTCTTTACATATAATAGACGACCCTTTTATAAAAAAACCGTCGTCTTTAAATATAATAGACGACCCTTTTTATAAAAAAACCGTCGTCTTTACATATAATAGACGACCCTTTTTATAAAAAACCGTCGTCTTTACTTAATAATAGACAATCCTTTTTATAAAAAAAACCGTCGTCTTTACAAATAATAGACGACGGGGATTTACCGTCGTGGTTTTATGCATGAAAAGACGTCGCTCGATTTTACGACGGTTGAAAAACTGAATACACGACGGTGGATTACCGTCGTCTATTTCGATTTTTGTAGTAGTGACATAATATCTATACAAAAAAGGGAAATAAGTAAAATCCTAATATACTAGGAAGTAAATCTCCTAATTACACTAGGATCTCGCTAACACTCCCCCTCAAGTTGGAGCAAAGATGTCGCACAAGCCCAACTTGTCAAGCGAGTTGAGGAAGATATTGGAAGAGACAGCTTTTGTAAGGACATCGGCTAACTGATACTCAAAGTTGATGAACCGGAAGGAAACAATCTTCGCATCCAACTTCTCTTTAATGAAATTTCAATCAACCTCCACATGCTTTGTACGATCATGTTGCACCGGGTTATGTGCAATTGCAATTGCAGCCTTATTGTCAAAATATAAATCCATGGGCTTCTGTGGCCCAAAACCAAGATGTCTTAACAATCTCGTCAACCATAGTAACTCACATACGCCGTGAGCCATCCCACGATACTCGGCCTCGGCACTAGATCGAGACACCACTTTTTGGTTCTTACTTCTCCAAGTAACAAGGTTACCACCAACAAACATGAAATACCCAGACGTAGAACGCCTATCAGTAGCTGAACCAGCCCAATCAGCATCAGTATACCCTTCCACATATATATGACCATATTTGGAAAACAACAATCCCTTGCCAGGAGTTACTTTCAGATACCTTAAAATACGAGTTACAGCCCCCATATGATCTACACTAGGAGAGTGCATATACTGACTCACCATATTTACAGCATATGCAATGTTCGGACAGGTATGAGCTAAATAAATCAACTTCCTCGCAAGTCGTTGATAATGTTCTTTATCAGTCGGAACTTGATCAGGATATAACCCCAACTTATGATCTAGGGGTATCAATCGGTTTACAATCCAACATCCCAGTCTCTGCAAGTAAATCGAAAACATACTTTCTTTGGGATAGAAAAATACCATGTTTAGACCTGGCAACTTCAATCCCAAGAAAGTACTTTAAATCACCCAATGATTTCATCTCAAACTCGGAAGCCAGATACTTCTGAAGACTTTGTATTTCTACATGATCATCTCCAGTCACAATCATATCATCAACATAAATAATTAAAGCCGTTAATTTACCTTTATGACGCTTCCGAAACAAAGTATGATCAGAGTTGCTTTGCACATACCCAAACTTTTTCATAGATGCAGCAAATCTTCCAAACCACGCTCTTGGAGACTACTTTAATCCATACAATGACTTCCGCAGTCGACATACAACACCCTCCTTAGAGGTCACATGAATACCGGGAGGAAAATCGATATAAATTTCTTCCTGGAGGTCACTATGTAGAAAAGCATTTTTGACATCAAACTGCAATAAGGGCCAATCGTGGTTAGCAGCAATAGATAAAAGCACACGCACAGTGTTGAGCTTTGCCACTGGGGCAAATGTCTTCAGATAATCCACTCCATATGTCTGAGTATACCCCTGGCTACCAATCTAGCCTTGTAACGATCAATAGAACCATCAGCCTCATGCTTCAAAGTAAACACCCATCTGCATCCAACTGCTTTCTTCCCTTGTGGCAAAGGAACTAAATCCCATGTCTTATTCTTGTTCAAGGCATCCATTTCCACATTCATGGCATACGTCCATTTGGGGTTAGATAGAGCATCCTGCAGCTTAGTTAGCACACATACACTAGATAATTGACACAAATATGATGCATATGAGTTAGATAAACGATGAGTTGTCACATAATGGCTAATGAGATATTTAGATTTGGCATGTATATCAGGAGAATATTGTACTTTGGGTTTCCCATGAGTAGTTCGTGGGGTTAATTGATAAGTAGACACAGACAGATCATCAGACATTACCTCACTTGACTCAGTATCACGATTTGACTGGGGCAATGGCAGGGCAAAGAGTCACTAGTATTATTGTCACGTTCTTATGGGGTAGAGCAAAAAATTTCCAAAACATCACCCGGCGACCGGTCGTGACATTATGGGCGACCGGTCGCTAGACTCGTATCGTCGTCACTCATCGCTGGACTCGCATCGTCGTCGCTCACTTCTATCCGATCGGTCGTTTCCAGGCAGGTTGCATTGCGACCGGTCGTCTCTTCCCAACGACTGGTCGCTTCCTGTTCGCCAGAGATTCCTTCTTCACATCCAAGATCTTCCATATTTTCTACTCCGAAACTCTTCAATTCACTCCCCTGCTCCCTCTGAATTGAAGAGGAGGGGGAAACATAATATGGTACTTCTTCATGAAAGATGACATCCAAAGTAACATGTACCTTCTGAGTAGAAGGGTGATAGCACTTATAACCCTTCTGAGTAGTAGAATAGCCAATGAAGACGCAGCAGAGAGCACAAGGGTCAAGTTTACTACGTTGATGGGAGTAGACATGAACATAAGCAACACACCCAAAAGCTTTAGGGGGCAACTTAGAAACGGAGACAGGGGAAACATGGTCACCAAACACATCATGCGGAGTCTTGAAATGAAGAACCCGGCTAGGAGTACGATTAATCAAATAGGCAGCAGACAGAACAACATGCCCCCAAAGGTAATGGGGAACAGACATATCCAACATGAGTGAGGGGGCAACTTCCAGCAATTGTCGGTTCTTTCTTTCAGACACACTATTTTGTTGAGGAGTAAAAGGGGTTGTCGTTTGGTGAATAATACATTGAGCACAAAAGAAAGACACCAAAGTATTATTCACATATTCACCTCCGTTATTTGTCCGGAATACTTTGACCCGAGCATGAAACTGAGTAGACACCATAGTATAAAACTCTGGAAGGATGGAAGCAACATCATGTTTATTTTTCAGTAAGAAAACCCAAGTAAGTCGGGTACAATCATCAATAAAAGTGACGAACCAACGGAATCTGTTCGAAGTAACGAGAGTCGGACCCCACACATCAGAATGCACTAAATCAAAAGGCTTTGCAGCTTTACTGTCACTCAAAGGAAACATAGTGCGATAGCTCTTGGCTAAAATACATGTCTCGCACTTAAAACTGGACTCATCACAGGAGCGGAATAAAGATGAAAACAGACGCTTAAGGTAGCCTAATGACGGGTGTCCCAAGCGACGATGCCATAACCAAATTTGTTGTTTGTCTTTGACACAACAACTTTGAACAGTATTAACGACACGATCACGAACTGGTGCAGAAGGCAATGTCAAATAATATAACCCCCCTATCCGTTTACCATGCCCAATCATCTCGTGAGTCTTGAGATCCTGAAAAGAGCAATGGGTAGGATAGAAAGTAGCAGAAGCATTAAGTGTATCAAGTAATCGACCAACAGATAACAAGTTACAATGGATATTAGGAACTAATAATGCAAGAGACAAGGACAGAGTTGGGGTGAGAGAGATTGTGCCCTCGCTAGTAATTGGAGAGCGCAAGCCATTAGCACTAGTTATGTATGGGTCACGGGTGTTACTAGACAACTCATCAAAAAATTTAGCATCATAAGTCATATGATCAGAAGCACCAGTGTCAATTATCCAAGTATTGAAGCTAGTACCTGGAATAGAGTCAGAAACACGCAAATTTGCAGAAGCAGCAGCAGCAGTAGCAATAATGGAATTATCACCCATGATTGTAGAACTTCAGTCTCCACCGGAAGTATCAACATAACATAAACATCCTCCGTATGTATGTGAGAGTGAGAATAATCAACGGTTTCAACTAACAACCACCACATGGCTGTTAAAAACAAGTAGTGCCTTTGCCTGTGCTCTTCAATTTATAATATTCATTAATTAGTTATTCACTAATGTCTTGATTGCCAAAGATTGCTCCGAATTTTCCTTCCAAACAAAAACATGATGCCATGTAATGTAACAGAGAAACAAGGAGGTGAGGTGAGGAAAACCCCTTTCAAATCAAACAACATATGTTAACTAAAAATAACGGTCTTAAAACAAATTGACCAGCATTCCTTCACTTTCCGTCAAACCAAACAATGCACTGGAGTGGACAAACCAAAGTTTAACAAGTTGAAGTAAGAGTCGCTTACCACATACAAGGCCAACCCAGTGAGCGAGCGAGCTTCGCATAAGTTCACAATCCAAGTATGGTTAAACTATAAATTCAGCAGACTAGCCTGGACTGATATGGTTTCAAAGTTCAGAGCACAATTTGGTTCCCAGCATGACAAAGATGTTTTGAAAAGTCGTTTTAAAAAAAAAAAAAATTGAGGAAACAATTCAATGGCATGAAAACTCTACTTGGTGCGTGTTTTTCTCACTAGTTGCTGCCTAGGACAATAGGAGTTTTCCTATTTCTAGTACTAATTACAGCTTCTTCAACATTTGAGGAGGGAAGCAATATGATGTGTGCGTAAGTTTTGCATGCGTGCATGTTGACACGATGAATCATAGCGGCAACAACTTCTCTGGAAACATTCCAACCCAAATATCCAACCTAAAAAACTTAGAAGCTTTGGATCTGTCTAGGAATGCTTTGTCTGGAAACATCCCATCCTCATTGGCTAGCCTGCATTTCTTGCATGACCTTAATGTCTCGTACAATGATCTCAGAGGACCAATACCAACAAGCACTCAGCTCCAAAGCCTCAATGTTTCTGCATTTGAGGGGAATCCGAAACTTTGTGGAGCCCCAGTTCCGAATGAGTGCGGGCCGATCAAGGGCATTGATTTAGCAAATAAGAAGAACAACTACGATGTGGACAGTGGTCACCAACTTCCATGGTTTTATATTTCTGTTGTGCTAGGCTTCATTGTAGGATTTTGGGGAGTGTGTGGTTCTTTAATTTTTAAGAGAACGTGGAGACATGCATATTTTCAATTCACTGACAATGTACAAGATAGCGTCTATATGATGATGACAGTGTCGATGAACAGGATGAAGTGAAAGCTCAGAGGCTAGATATTATTGTACTTTATTTGATTTCACGTCTTCAGTTTTTTTTTCTTTTCTTCTGTGTTCTTGTCCTGATGTAATAATGCATAGTTTGTTCTTATAATAATTTCTTCCTTTTGCAAGCAACAAATACAACTTGAAAAAATGATCATCTGGTTTTGGCCATAGAGCCTGTTCGGAAACAAGAACAAAAGAAAACAGAGTAATACCCAATGCCATTCCCCTCGTGCGGTCCGTCGAGGTTCTCTCTAAAATAACCTTATTCTTCCGGCAATTAGAAGAAGCGCCCACAAAATAAAGCAGACGAATGAGCTTTGGGGCTAGGTGGGCCCGCTAATTCTTCTCCACTCATTGCTCTGCTCTTCTTCCTCTTACAAACTCTTTTGCATGAGAACTGAAAAAAGGCGACTGCTTGTTTTGGTCCGAAACTGAAATGGGTTGGATCATATCGACCTCGGGTGTTTATGTATGCATGTAATGCCTGTGGCCCAAAGGCCTGAATAAAATACTTTTATCGGATATATTACAAATGTTGGGCCAGACTCGACCCACTTTTGGCCCAAGATAGCATAAAAAAACTTCTCTTTTGAGATTTTGAATTAGAATTTGCAGAGAATTGAAGGAGAGCTGAAAAGGGCGAAGAAAGGAAGCTCAAAGTTGAATGTTGCTATTATTCATCCTGATTTGGGCATGGTTAATTTCTACTTCTTCTTTTTTCTGTTATGATACACAAGGTGGTAAGCAAATGTGATATGCCTAGATTACACTTGCTCTACTCTCCTACTCTCTGAGTGGACTCTGCTTACAACTACTAATTATTAAGCCCAACAGTGACTGTCTACCCTCTCTTTTGATTATTATTTTGGGAGATTCACTATTATATCCAATGTAGGAGCCTAAATTATATATAAAAAAAACCCTATATGAAATGGGTTTTAGAAACACACCCAAAGTCTATTTATAACATAACAAAAAGACTTTTAACTTCTTTTAAATTACAAAACTGCCATTGATTTCTTAAAACAAACCCAACCCCAAAACCTCATAAAAAAGCCCAAAACACTCAATAGGGCATTAAAGTAATTTAATAATAAAAATTAAATTCAATAGGGCAAGCTATCATTTTTTGGATTTTTTGGGTTTGTTTATAGAAATTAAATGGTGTAGGGTTTATTTACAATTTTAGTGCTAAGAATGGGTATATGACTAAATATCTCTATTATTTTTTGGTCAAAACCCTCTCTTTTGATTTGTTTACAACTTTGTTATTTATTATTTATTATTAATTTAAAATTTAAAATTTTAAAAAAATTGGTCGCTTGTCAAGCATGTGAGGTTGTGACAGATTGGACGTTATTCGAAAAATTTAATGACAATGACGGAATTGGATATTTATAATGAGTTTGAGGATGTTGGACAGAATAATTCAATGAATTAAGTTGGAATTCTGGGGTAAAACAGTTGAAAATCCCTGTTTTTTTTTCTTAGATACGTTGAAGAGAGGTTCCAACTAATGTTGCCAACAAATTGTAGACGATATTAAGTCTAAAGAGGGGTCCACGATGAGAGCATCATATCTCCCTATTTCAAAGCCTGCGACGACTCCAAGCACTTTGCCCCAGTGGAAGGCAACCACTAGATTGAAAAACTTGGAAGATTGTCACTGCATGACAGACAAGTTTTTCTTTAAAAGTGCCATCTGATACTAAATCATGCATCGATCAGTATAATAGTTCACTGCTATCCTTTCCCTAAATAACAACTCCAGGCTACAGTAGGAGTGTAAGCCAGATAACAGTTCATATAACATAGGTGCCAAAGAAACAGGTGCAAATACCTTTGTTGTCTTCTTAAGCTTGAGCAGTGGGATGACAACAGAAACCAAATCTGCTAGTATTACATCAAATGATGGCCACATGACCAGCACACAGAGAGCGACAAAAAGGCCCACAAATTTTCTTAGAAAAATCATCAACAAGAAAACAACTTGGAACTTGGCCCACAGATTTTCAAAGCCTGCGACGACTCCAAGCACTTTTCCCAGTGGAAGGCAACCACTAGATTGAAAGACTTGGAAGATTGTCATAGGTTACCGTCCTTTTTCTTCTTCCCGAAGTGTTAATTTATACCATCAAGTGTTTCTAGATTTTCTTCAGCGTTCTTGTTCTACTTAGATATTAGTTTGTTTGGGTAGTCTTCGGTTGTCCACAAGTCTTATTTGCATATTCCCTCTGCACACCAGTTCCCTTTGTACACCATACACGCTAACAATTTATATCCTACAAGTTATGCACTTGTACCAATAAAATATGATATCACATTCACATTAAAATCACCAATAGTATAGGTTCTCTCATTTTACTTTGAGACAGGATTTAATAGCCTGAACACTGTTGTGAAATTTTTGTTTAAGAAAGACATCTGTAGTGGTAAAATTCTATGGAACAAAACCTGCATTCTGCATTCGGATGGAACCTTGCCGAAAGTTTAATTTCAGAGACAATGAAAGATAATTGTATTGTCCTCCTTTGAAATTAATTCATTTCACTCAAATATTTGCATCCATAAACATTTTGCACTGACCCGGACAGCCAAATTTGTAGCTGAAGGTGTATTTGTTGCTTGTTTTGCTTTCACAAGTACGTGCTGCATTAAATTTTGAATACCCATTTTTGCATTTGATATAGTATTCATGACTTTGGACAGCCAAAATCTGTCTTTATTGTTGCATGCAAAAGGTAGCGTGAAAGAAACTGCATCCGAAAAGAAGACATAATTATATAAGAACAAACTGTGTGGTATTACATCAAGAACGCAAAAGAAAACAAGAAAAAAGAAACCCAAATGAAAAGTACAATATTAGCCTCTAAGGCTTTCTCTTTATCATGTTGATGCGTGCTGTTATCATCACATAGAGCCTATCTTGTACATTGTACATGAATCGAAAATATGCGTATCTCCATGTCTTGTTAATAATTAAAGAACCACATACTCCCCAAAATCCCACTATGAACCCTAGCACAATAGAAGAAATATAAAACCACGGAAGTTGATGAAGCCCATCCATGTCTTTGTTGTTCTTCTTGTTATCTTCATCAATGCCTTTATTTGGTCGACCACACTTATTTGGAAGTGGGGCACCACAAAGTTTTGGATTCCCCTCAAAGGCAGAAGCGTTGAAGCTTTGGAGCTGAGTGCTTGTTGGTATTGGTCCTTGGAGATTATTGTATGAGACATTAAATTCTTTCAAGAAAGTGAGCCTCGCCAATGACGATGGGATTATTCCAGACAAGTGGTTCATGGAGAGGTTCAAAACCTCTAAATTTTTTAGGTTAGATATTTGGTCTGGTATGACGCCAGAAAAGTTGTTGGAGTCAAGATTCAACTCGCGGAGAAGCTGCAATTGGCCGACCTCAGTAGGTATATCACCACTAATGTTATTGTTGGATAAGTCTATTGTTGCTGGATAGGAAGAAATTTTGGATGACAAATAATAATTTTGGTTTCTGGAAATTGGGCCAAAGTAGAAAGGCAATTCAAATTCATAACTAATGTCATCTAATTGAGATGTAATATTAGGTTCATATACCAACCTTGGTAGTCTACAAAGTTGCTTCGGAAATTCACCTGAAAATTGGTTCTCTGACAATTTGATACAAAACAATCTAGGAAGAGTCCCCAACCAACTTGGAATTGGCCCTGTTATTTCATTACCTCTTAGAAGCAAAATCTCTAGATTATGGAGCTTTGTTAACCACATAGGTAGTTGTCCAGTAAGGCGACTATAACCCAAACACAACATCCGAAGATTTTGGCATCCGTCAAAATCAACCATGTCATCGTCAGTTGGCATTCCCTCACCTTTAAAGGAACCACTAAGCATGAGCGCGTGAAGACTTTTGCAACTCATCAATATCTTCATTGCCCCTGTGAGATTGGTGAATTGGTTGAAACCAAGCGCAAGGAAGGATAGGGATTTCAATGAAAGAATCTCAGCTTGTATTTGTCCCACTAGATTATTTCCAGTCAACCGAATGGCTTTTAGGGACCTACATGAGTAAAGGCTTATTGGAAACGTACCAGTGAAGTTGTTGACCCTTAGGTCAAGTTTAGCAAGTTGGTTAAGTCTGGAGAAATCAAGCATGGAGATATCTCCTTCCAAGTTGTTCGATCCCAAACTTAGTTCTACAAGGTTTGTGCAATTCATCAAAGATGGGGGCAAAGCACCTTCTAAATTGTTGAAATCAAGGGTCACAAACTTCAACTTGGAGAGCTTCCCCAAATTTAGAGGAAGTTGGCCGCTCAATTGATTAATGTAAAGGTCAAGGATTGCAAGGTTGGTGAGGTTGACAATTTTATCACTGATGGCTCCATGTAGTGAATTGAGAGGTAATGCAATTTCTTCAAGTTTGGTAGCATTATAAATATCTTCTGGAAGTAATCCTGAGAGGTTATTGTGACCGGCATGAAAAACCTGCAGTTCGGAACACTTCCCTAGCCCAAGAGAAAGGTTTCCATTGAATAGATTGGAAGAAAAATCCAATAGCCTAAGGAAGGGAGAAGAATGGAGACAAATAGAGGATGGGACATACCCTGTGAAGGTATTGTTGCTGACATTGAAACTAGTCAAGTTGCTTGCTTGTTGGAAGAATGAAGATGGAATTGCACCAAAGAAGTGATTGCTGGACAAATCGACTGTCCGGATATTGCTGGATGGTAGAGAAAATGGTAGCTCTCCAGAAAGAAGGTTATAGCTCAAATCAAGGATTTCAAGACGATTCAATGACATGAAGGGTTTGGTTTTAAGTGAGCCGAGAAGTGAATTGTGGGAAAGGTTTAAGTGGGTGAGATGTGTGAGATTTCCAAGCGAAGATGGAGAGAGATCTCCTTTGAGACCTTTGGAAGGCAAGAGCAAATGGGTGACCCAACCATCTTGATTACAAGTGATGCCCTTCCAACGACAGCAATCAAGGGATGTCCAATTTAAAGGAGGAGAAGATACAGTGGAGGCAAAGGACAAGAGGGAGCTGCGTTCAGTGTGTTTGCATGCATGAATATTTGTAGATGTAATGCAAGAGAATAAGAGGAAGAGAAGGAAGCCATGAGCCATTAGGTTGTAAGGCTGCACTTGCATGTTGCTTTGTGTATGTGCTGTTGCTCGCAGATTTATATATATATATATAAACATCAATGCAAATTGAGAAGTCGGCAAACAACAACCAAAGTCTTTGTCATGTTGATAATTTTTCTTGGAAGTTTGGAAGGTATATGGTGTTATTTAATACGGCATGTATGCCCTAACTGTACATGGTTATATTGGTAAAAGGCAACCTCATACAACCCTCTAAGTGACGAACATGTAAGAATCCCAATATGACCTAACTGTACATTAAGACAAGACTTAATACAGGAAGAAAAAAAATTGACATTTCTATATCTTGACGTATAATTCTTGACATTTCTCGGTATCTACAAGCTAGAGGTCACATCTCTATATATCTTCACATATCACACACAACTAAGCACTATTATTTTGGAAATTAATAACAAAGGAAACATCCATCCAGGGTTTAACGTAATTACAAGTATTTAGTTTCTTGTTCAACGTAATTACAAGTATCTTCTTATACCTTGGAGCCTTAAAAATGATATTTGAAGCTCCTAGAATTTTCGGGTCATTGGATAACCACTCAAATGGCTCTTTGGTTACAATATCTCCCATGCCAAGTAAAGACATGGTTGAAAGTAAGTTGTCAACAGAAGCTGTTGCAACATGCATATACTCCTCCATGCCTGGGATGCATATCCTTCGTGTAACCATCTGGCCTTATCAAAGTAAGCTCGGGCTGTAGCTTTCCACTGCATGACAGACAAGTTTTTCTTTAAAAGTGCCATCTGATACTAAATCATGTATCAGTATAATAGTTCACTGCTATCCTTTCCCTAAATAACAACTCCAGGCTACAGTAGGAGTGTAAGCCAGATAACAGTTCATATAACATAGGTGCCAAAGAAACAGGTGCAAATACCTTTGTTGTCTTCTTAAGCTTGAGCAGTGGGATGACAACAGAAACCAAATCTGCTAGTATTACATCAAATGATGGCCACATGACCAGCACACAGAGAGCGACAAAGAGGCCCACAAATTTTCTTAGAAAAATCATCAACAAGAAAACAACTTGGAACTTGGCCCACAGATTTTCAAAGCCTGCGACGACTCCAAGCACTTTCACCAGTGGAAGGCAACCACTAGATTGAAAGACTTGGAAGATTGTCATAGGTTACCGTCCTTTTTCTTCTTCCCGAAGTGTTAATTTATACCATCAAGTGTTTCTAGATTTTCTTCAGCGTTCTTGTGTTCTACATGGATATTAGTTTGTTTGGGTAGTCTTCGGTTGTCCACAAGTCTTATTTGCATATTCCCTCTGCACACCAGTTCCCTTTGTACACCATACACGCTAGCAATTTATATCCTACAAGTTATGCACTTGTACCAATAAAATATGATATCACATTCACATTAAAATCACCAATAGTATAGGTTCTCTCATTTTACTTTGAGACAGGATTTAATAGCACTACTACAAAAATGGAAAAAGACGACCAGAAAAAGACGACGGTATAAGATAAAACCGTCGTTGTATTTAAACAGACGACGGTATAAAAAAAAACCCGTCGTGGATAAGTTCCTTACTGTTGAATATTTTTAAAAGACGACGCATACAAAAAAAAAAGTGTCGTTTTTAAAAAAGGATTTCTTCAGGGATAAAATCTGACCAAAAAACAACGACAGCAGGTATGAATCCACCGACGTAGAAAATAAAGACGACAGTTCACCAAAAAACCTGCCGTGTTAACTCCTAACTAAACACGACCAACTGTTCTTAATCCGCGTCGTATAATATAATGGAATCCACGTCTGTATACTACGACGGTGCATTCTCTGTAAACCGCCGACTTATTATTTTGGAGTATACTACGACGGTACCTACAACACTACTGTCGTTTTTATTTACCACGTCCTAAGCTCAAATTACCGTTGTATTTTTTCAATTTATACGTCTGCCTTCTCTGTAAACCGCCGTCTTATTTTTATAGCTTTTAACACAAAACAAAATATAATTCTCAATCCTCAACAATATTTTCATCTTAAAAGGCAAATCTCTTCGTGTTAAATATTGATCAATATTTACACAATATATGTACACATATTTGGCAAATACATCGTGGTTTCTTTTCTGCCTTCACCCTCAGCTTGTTCAACTGTTTCTTCCTCTCATATGCAAGCTGGGCCCTCTCCTTCCTCTTGTTCTCAAGCTCCTGCACAGCCACAGATGAATATCTAATAATTTCAGAAAATCAAAATCAACAAAGTATGAAAAGCTCACTCCTCGATTCCCATTTTCATCAAAATCAACTGTTTCTTCAAAACTCCTGTGTAGCAAGGGTGGAACCAGACTTAGAACCTGTTGTGGGTTGTGCCCTCGTATGCCTTCAAACGGGCAAGTGCGGCTGCAAACCCATGCAGGTTCTAAGGCTGGTTCCACCCTTGCTACACAGGAGGAATGATTTTGCAAACCCATGGGAAGTGAGGAATCATTCTGCAAACCCATTTGCTTTCAGAAAGACAATTTCTTGTGAGGGTTAAAAAACGCGTGAAAAAATGCTATTTAAACAAAATAACCGTAAATATCCACGTCGGTTATAATATAAATACCGACGTCATATTTGAATAATCAACATCATAACTACATCGGAAATCCAAAAGTCATTTGGCGCGTATTAAAAAGATAACTACATCGGAAATCCAAAAGTCATTTGGCGAGTATTAAAAAGAGAACGACGTCGTTTTATTAAAATACCACGTCGTTTTATCAGAACCCAAAGTAACCACGTCGGTTTATTAAAATACACAGTCGTTGAATTTATAAGTACAACGTCAGTTTAGAGAAAAAAAGCGGCGTCATAACCACGTCGGAAATCCAAAAGTCATTTGGCGCGTATTAAAAAGAGAACGACGTCGTTTTCAGAACCGCAAAGTAACCACGTCGGTTTATTAAAATACACAGTCGTTGAAATTACAATTACAACGTCAGTTTAGAGAAAAAAAGCGCCGTCATAACCACATCGGAATTCCAAAAGTCTTTCGGCAGTTGTGATAACCACGTCATTTATGAATTATCTACCGTCGTTATAAATAAATAATACGGCGGTTTTTCAATAACAACGTCGTTGTATTGAACTCTGGGAAAATATATAAACTTTTCGTCACCTGACCTAATATTTTACGGTTTTCTCTTCCCGATAAAGTATCGTAGTTTCCCTCTCATTTCCCAAATCACCATTTTCGTCACCTGACCTAGCATCATCGTCTGAATCATCGTCTTCATCGTCCAAATCACCATTTTGGTCTTCGTCTTCGTCGGAAGGAAACATTTCTTTGCACGCCGGTGTTATTGAAGGTTTTTTCTCACTCTCTTCCCTTTTTTTACTTTTCATTTGCATGCCGTAGTTGTCTGGAAACAAGATTCTGTCAAATTGAAGAAATCTTTCACTGGTTTTGATTAAATACATAAGTAGATACTCTCACGACGCCAAAAGACGACAATTCTGTCTTGTTTTCGACGATGGAATGGACACACCACGACGGCCGTAATGCAAACTGCACGACGGTGGCTAAAAACCGTCATGGTGTGACAATTAATACGTCGGAAACAAGATAAAACCGTCGTCTAGTGAGAGAAGAACAATCGTTTTGTAATTTTAAACCACGTCGGTTATTGTTAATAACTGACGTAGTTTATGCACATTTACGTCATGAAATATATAAAACCGTCGTCTTATTTTCATTCATGATCTAAGAGATTGTTTAATAGGACGTCACTTTTTTAGTGTTACCGTCGTTGTTTTATATTATTACGTCGTTTCTTTTTAATAACCGACGTTGTTTTTCTGGCAGATTAATCAAAAATGGTTTCGAAATCTCAAAACAAGGAAGCTGAAGCGTCAAAGGCCACAGCAGGTTCAATGGCACAAGGGGATGAACCCAAAACAGGTTCAGTGGAACTTGAAAAATCAACTCAAAGCAAACCCTCGAAGAGGATGAGATTTTCCTCAACCTCAGAGAAAGACTCGAGCACAGCCACATTTGTTGAGGAGCCAAAATCTGGCCGCGGTATCAGCACAATGAGCCGTGTTGTGAAGAGGAAAATTGAGAAGGTTAAGCCTGTGGTTGAGTTCAATAAAGATGGCAAACCACATGGCGAGGCTGCTGTTGAGATGCAGTCTTTCATTGGTGTTTTGGCACGCACCAGAGTCCCTCTTGTGGACAAGAAATGGAAACAATTACCCAAGGACGTGAAGGAGCAGATTTGGGAATCTGTTCAAATGTCCTATGTTATTGGGGATAGTTACAAGAACTTGGTCTTGCAGTCTGCCGCCAAAAAATGGAAGGATTTCAAGTATAACATAACTAAGCAATATATCCTTCCATTCGCACATGAGAAGGAGAAATTAAAAGAAACCCCTGCGCTTTATAAGTTCATAGAGAAATCGCAATGGGATGCCTTCGTAGCTTCAAGGTTAACCCCAGATTTTGAGGCTAAGCATACTGAGCAGAAGGAGAGGAGGGAGAAATTGGAGTACAACCATAGGTTGTCTAGAAAAGGGTATGTTGGTTTGACGGACCAATTGGTAGAAACCATGCCCGAAGGTCAAGAAATCGATCGAGCTGTTCTGTGGAAGAAAGCAAGAGAAGATAAAACAGCAAACATCCCTGATCCAAAGGCTGCAGAGAAGGAAAAACTAATCGTAAGTCTCACTAACTCTGTTCTAAATTTGAAAAACAGAGTGTTTTATTTTGGTATAGACGTCGTTTATCTTTACATAAGCGACGTTATAAAGTGAACACCACGACGGGCTTAATTTACGGACGTTTAAAAGTGAATAGGATGTCGGTTTTTGAATAAAGTAGACGTCTAGATAGAATTAATACGACGGATTAAATTATTCTATGAACTGCATTTTTGTTTTAAGTTTACTCACGCACACACTCTCCCTCTCTCTGTCTATTTCACTGAAATTTGTGGTGCACAATTTCTGGAAAAGAATGCATATTTCAATCGAGTTTTTTCACTTCTTCATTAAAACTTACGACGGTTTTATCTTATCTAGACGTTAGAATGCTTATACAACGACGGTAATTTTGTGCAGCCGTATGGAATTGTACATCTACGTCTGTTTGTTTAATAATCCGTCGTCTTACTTTGAATACTATGACGGTCTTTTATTTATGTCTTAATCTGTTTCATTTTGAATATACGACGTATTTTTATATACCGACGTTGTAAAGTATAAACAACGACGGTATTTATATACAGACGTTTTAAATTAATACCACGTCTGTCATTTAATAAAAACCGTCGTTGTTTATAATTTACAACGTCGGTATATGTATCTGTCATACACCCTGCTCAGGTTCTAACAATCTCTCTTTCTCTCTTTTAGGATGATTTGCAAAAGCAAGTCTCCGAAGGCACTCTGACTGTCTCCGGGAGCAATGATATCTTGACTCTGGCTTTGGGAACCCCCGAGCATGGTGGGAGAGTCAGAGGAGCTGGTGCTGGCGTTACCCCAACTCAGTTCTTCAATTTGCCGAAACAGCAGAGAGTGAAATTTGGTGACAAATTGAAGGAAAGTGTGAGGGAGGCAGTCAGAGAAGAGACCTTGAGGATTGAGGCGAAGTCAAGGGAAACTATAATGGAAGCAGTCAGAGCAGAGAGGGAGGCTATGTTGGCATATATCCGTCAACTAGTTCCTAATTTTGATCCCAGCCAGATGCTCCAAACCCCAATTTCTCCAAGGACTCCAATTCCTCCAATTATTTTACCCCCTCAAGATCAAAGCCCAAAAAATCCAATGTCTGATAAGGCAAGCTGCTCTGGGGCCACTAATATCAGACCCCTAGCTTTGGAATTAGAAGATCCGAAGCCTGAAGCTGATACTGCTGCAAAAGAGAAAGAGGACACGGTAAAATCTCTGCTATTTTCTTTTTCTGCTTTTTAAATTTTAAAAAGACGTCGCTCCCTTTAATAGCCGACGTTAAAATTTAAAATAACGACGGTATATACGTCTGTTTCTTACAAGACACGTCGTGTTTCGTTAAATACCACGACGCTTTTATAAACCGTCGTCTATTTCATGATTTCATTAACTGTATTTATATTAGACGACCTTTCTATAGTATAGCGATGTTATAAATTCAGTACAACGACGGTTATCTATTTACCGACATGTATAACCTTTCCGCCGTCAGTATTAACTAGAAACCGTCGTTTATGTTATATACCACGTCTGTTTTTTGTGTTTAGTTAGAGTCGTTTATTTTAGTTCACACACAAACTAACTTATATTTCTTTATTAATTTCTTTAAACAGGATCTCTCAAAGCTAGACATGCCACCTCCTCTTTTAGCCTTATGCCAACATTTCCAGACCAAGTTGTTGCCTGGTAACGAGGCTCTAACAATTCACATGCCCAAGGAAGTGTTTGGCATTGAGCATGATACCTTCCTCTTCACTGAAGATGTTTTGCAGTTTGGTTCCATGGTTGAGATAGGAACCACAGTGATATCAGTATACATGAGGTAATTCTCCCTAATCCCATTTTGTTTGACATTTTCCTTTCTTTTAAATTAAAATCTCATTTAATTGACTTTCATATATTTAGGTTCCTATTTGACTATTTAAAAATGGCAAATATGGTAAACCTTGTTGGCCTCGTGGACCCTGGGCTAGTGAGCTCTGGAGCTGGATCAATATCAGACCGAATAAAAAACCTGTCAAACCGCCTGAATACAGCATATGGGAATCAATTTTTCTTGGTCCCTTATAATCCAGGGTTAGTACCATTTAAAGTATTTTCCTGAGCTTCTAATATTTTTCTTTCTAATATGAATCATTATGTGCAGGGGTCATTGGGTGATGGTAATTGTGAGACCATTAACGGAGACTGCCTATTACATGAATTCACTGCCAAAACGCATGGTTGACGACGAAATGAAAAATATAGTGAATACGTAAGTTGATTTCTTCTGATTTATGATTTTTCCTATAAAGTATTTAAATAAACGACGGTTTTTACTAATACCGACGTTATTATAAAATATAACGACGGGAAGATATTACCGACGTTTTAATTTAACTACCACGTCAGTATTTTCTTAAAAACGTCGTTTTAATTTAACTACCACGTCGTTTGCGTTTTATTTAAGAACGTTTTAATTTTTTCTGCTCAATTTTTTGTCATACGACGTTTTTTACTCTTACCGACGTTATAACGTTACACAATGACGGTTAGGTTTTACTGCCGTTTTAAACAAAATATAACGTCTTGGTTTAAAAAACTCCGTCGTTTTGACTAATTTACCACGACGGTTACTATTTGTATTTAAATTTTTTGTTTTGTCATTAACACCCTTTGTTTTCTTGTAACAGGTCAATTAAAATGTTTAACATTCATATAAACAAAAATTCACGTAAACAGCAGGCCATTTGGAAAAATCTACACGGCACTCCTGAACAACCAACAAGTGTAGAGTGTGGCTATTACGTGATGCGATTCATGAGAGATATAATTCATGATCCAGACCTAAATTTCGAGAAGAAGGTAAAACGCAATATTTTAGATATACTTTCTTTATTTTACTACGTCATATTTTTGTTTAAAACCGTCGTTTGTATCCTTATAACACGTCGGTTTTTTGGTTTATTTTGCAGTTTGACAAGAAAAAGATAAACTTCAGTATAAACAAGAGGATATTGACGAAGTTAGGCATGAATGGGCAGAATTCGTGAACAAGCAATTACCGAAGGATAATTGATGTAGATAAATATTTATGAACAATGTTTAGGTTTAATTTAGTTTATTTAAAATGTACATAAATATTTTGTTGTAATCAAGAGAACAAAAATCAAAAAAATTAAATTTTGTTTTAAAATTTGTTTAGTTCCCAAACACAGACGTCTGATTCTAATTTACACGTCTCATACGTGTACACAATGGTCGTCTTGCAGTAAATGGAAATATAACATCGACGGTAATTCTTAAAAACGACGTGTAATAGTCAAAACAACGACGGTTTATAATTAATTCATCCTGTATAAATGAATTTGTACTCATATACTACGTCCGTTAGTATAACCTTATCGACGTCTAAATAATATACAAAGGCGGATATTCCTAAATATCCGCCTTTGTATAAATAAACAACGTCAGTTATATACAACAAAATGACGTGTAATAGACATAACAACGACGGTGTATAATTAATTCATCCTGCATAAAAGAATATGAATTCATATACTACGTCGGTTAGTATAACCTTATCAACGTCGTAATACTATACAAAGGCGGATATTCTTAAATATTCGCCTTTATATATATAAACAACGTCAGTTATATACACTAAAATGACGTTTAATATTAATAACAACGACGGTTTATAATTAATTCATCCTGTATAAATGAATTTGTATTCATATACTACGTCGGTTAGTATAACCTAATCGACGTTGTAATACTATACAAAGGCGGATATTATTAAATATCCGCCTTTATATATTTAAACAACGTCCGTTATATACACTAAAATGACGTGTAATAGTATAACAACGACGGTTTATAATTAATTCATCCTGTGTATATTCTTAAATATAGTTTCAACGTCGGTTTATTATGTTTAAAGTCGGTGTAAAGGGATACAACGTCGGCTAAGTCATTTTTAATTTAATTGTTATTGACTTTTATATTTTATTTAAATCCATATTAAATTCATAACTATATCCAAAAATTATGCTGAAAACTACCAAGCATTGGAATATTGTCTCTATCCTAAAGCTTTAAAAAATATAATTTTGGAAATATTTTTTTATTGTATTTAATTACTAATATTAATAATATATTCAAAACAAAATCCGAAAAATATACCGGCAAATTCTATGCACTGATTGAGACAATATCTTGCCCGTTAAGGCCTGAAAAATGTAATTTTAGTTTTCAAAGTTCAAATGATAACAAAATTCAAACAAATTTAGAGACAAAGCATGGTACTCCTTATACTTTACATAACATAACCCTAAGGTTTATGTGATCCATTGGTGCCCATAAATTCAAAATTATGAAATCCATATTTTAGCCTACTATTGTAGAAGGCAATGTTGTAAGGAATCCATAGCAATTTTCGGTTCATTTTTCTCGTACTTGTGTATTTTTTAAAAATTATTTTAAAATTTAGGGTTTAGGGTTTAGGGTTTAGGGTTTTTTGAAACGACGCCGGTTTTCTCCCGCTGTTTTTGGTCAACTACATTAACAAAGACTAATTGAATTCGGTTGACGACGTCGGTTATAAAATAGCGACGTCCTTAGTGTTTACAACGTCGGGATTTTATAACAACCGCCGTTGTAAGTAATTATTAGACGTCATTATAAGTGTTGACCGTCGTGGTTGAAAAACGCGGTACTTAAAAATTTTTGACCGCGACCTAAAATTTTCAAAATTTCCCTTTAACCCTCAAATAGTTCATTCTCTCTCTTCAACATAAATTTGTCTGAAAGTTTTCGTTCTCCAAGCTCTCTCTCAATATCCATGTAAGTACAACTCTAGTCCCTTTAATCCTAATTCTCTCAGCTCTCTCTCAAGCTTTTGTTATATTCTCTCAGCTCTCTCTCAAAGCATTGGGTACGTAGATTCTCCAAGATCTCTCTCAAAGCATTTGGTACGTAGATTCTCCAAGAACTCTCATTGGGTACGTAGATTCTCCAAGCTCTCTCTCAAAGCATTGGGTACGTAGATTCTCCAAGCTCTCTCTGAAGCAGTTGTTATATTCTCGCAGCTCTCTCTCAATATCCATGTAAGTACAACCCTAATCTCTTCTTAAATCCATAAATGTTTTCGTTGGTAGCTATATTAGGGTTTTGGTGTTTGCAATCTTGTAATAATTGCTCTCTGTTTGGGTTCTTTTATGTTTGTTTGGCCATGGGTTCTTGGAAAAGGAATGGGGATGGGAGATTTAAGCTGTTTTTTTTTTAACTACGACGACGGTTGAAGGATCAAACCGTCGTCCAAATGTTTATTATACGTCGGTTGTTCATTTACTCCCGTCGTCTGCGTTTTAAGCCGCAACTGGTAGCCTAAAGACGATTGTTTCTCCATTAAACATCGTCTTTAGGCTACCAGAACACCGTTCAAATTTCTGGGTTTGGGTATCTTAATGACGACGGTGACTATAGATGCCGTCGTCGGAATGTATATTAAACGACGATTATTTTTATAAACCGTCGTCTTTTCCATGTTTTATATTTAATTTTCATTTTGTTCTCTGCTATTTGAATGAGGTAGTGTTTCATTGCTGGTCTTTCCACTTTAATATATATATATTTATATGAATTTGATAGAGTGTGAGATGGATAAGTCATGGATGCATGCGGATAGAAGATCGAAGGCATATGAGTTAGGGGTGGAAGGATTTTTGAATTTTGCGTTAGAAAATCTTGGAAATACAACTGAGATTCGTTGTCCATGTGTTAAATGTGGGAATATTCGATTGTTTGGGGTTGGAATTATAAGGGAACACTTATACTTTAATGGAATTGACCAAAGCTATAAGATTTGGAGATGGCACGGAGAACCTTGGGAATGGACTACCAATGCTAGTAGAAATGTGGAAGAAGATGAGCAAAGTAGGTTTAGTTATGTTTCTGAAGAATTAGGTATGGATGATAATGATTTTGCCAATATTGGATCTGATCCTTATGAGTTTGCCAATGTGATTGGGGATGGCGATGAACCCTTGTACCCTGGTTGCAGTAAGTACACGAAGTTGTCGGCTTTGGTGAAGTTATATAATTTGAAAGCAAAACATGGGATGAGTGATGTTTGCTTTACAGAATTATTGATACTTCAAGGAGAATTTCTTCCAGAAGGAAATACACTACCTTCCTCTATGTACGAGGCAAAAAAGACTTTGTCTGCTTTAGGGATGAGTTATGAGAAAATCCACGCATGTTCCAATGACTGCATTTTGTATCGGAAGGAGTATGAGAATGCAACTAATTGTCCTACTTGTGGTATCTCAAGGTGGAAGGAAACCAAGGATGGGTTCTTGAAAGAGGGTGTGGCAGCGAAGGTGGTGTGGTATTTTCCTCCAATTCCAAGGTTTAAAAGGATGTTTCAATCACATAAGACAGCTAAGAGTTTGACTTGGCATGCTGCAAGAAAATCAGTTGACGGTTATATGTCTCATCCAGCGGATTCCCCGTCTTGGAAACTTGTTGATGAAAAATGGCCCGTCTTTGGTAATGAGCCAAGAAACTTGAGATTGGCTCTCTCATCTGATGGATTCAATCCCCACAGTTCTTTAAGTAGCAGATACAGTTGTTGGCCAGTTATCTTAGTTACATATGATCTCCCACCATGGCTATGCATGAAGCGGAAGTTCATGATGTTGACTATACTGATTTCCGGTCCTAAACAGCCCGGAAATGATATAGACGTCTACTTAGAGCCTTTGATTGATGATTTGAAATCTCTGTAGGATGGGATTAGAGGAGTGTATGATGCCCACATAGGAGAATACTTTACACTCAGAGCTGCATTACTGTGGACAATTAATGATTTTCCCGCTTATGGAAACTTATCTGGTTGTGTTGTTAAAGGATATAAAGCTTGTCCAATATGCGGCGATGATACACCTAGTCACAGGTTGAAAAATGGCCACAAAATTTGTTACATTGGGCATAGAAAGTGGTTACCAATCAATCATCCATATAGGAGGCAACGTGCAGCTTTTAATGGGAAACCTGAATATGGCATGCCCCCTAAGCCATTAACAGGAGAAGAAGTGCTGCATATGGTTGAAGATATTAATTACATATGGGGCTCGAAAAATGGGGGAAGTGTTGGTGAGAATGATGGTGACAGAGTTTGTTGGAAGAAGAAATCAAAATTCTTTGATCTCGAGTATTGGAAATACCTCCCTGTGAGGCATGCCTTAGATGTTATGCACATTGAGAAGAATGTTTGCGATAGTATCATTGGTACATTGCTAGAGATCCCTGGAAAAAATAAAGATGGGATTGCTGCTCGGTTAGACTTATTGAACATGGGGGTAAAAATTGATTTGCAACCCGAGTATGGAGAAAGACGTACTCGCTTGCCTCCAGGGCCTTGGAATTTGTCAAGAGCAGAGAAGAGAGCGGTTTGCAATTCTTTTTATGGTATGAAGGTTCCTGAAGGTTATTCTTCAAATATAAAAAATCTTGTATCTTTAAAAGATTCAAGACTTCTTGGCCTTAAATCTCATGATTGTCATACCTTGATGCAACAATTGCTCCCTGTGGCAATTCGTTCTGTTTTGGAGAAGCCTGCAAGGTATGCAATAACTCGATTGTGCTTCTTCTTCAATGCTATATGTGCAAAGACGGTAGATGTTTCCAAGCTAGATAAGTTGGAAGAAGATGTAGTAGTTACTTTATGTTTGCTTGAGAAGTACTTTCCCCCTTCATTCTTTGATATCATGGTTCATCTAGTAGTACATCTTGTCAGAGAAGTTCGTCTATGTGGGCCAGTATATTTTAGATGGATGTATCCGTTTGAAAGATATATGAAAGTGCTAAAAGGGTATGTTCAGAATCGTACTCGTCCCGAAGGTTGCATTGCTGAGCGGTATATAGCTGAAGAAGCTGTAGAGTTTTGTACCGAGCATTTATCTGATGTTAGTACAGTTGGAGTGCCTTCAAGCCAGAATATGGGAGTTTCAAAGCCATTATCAGGTTGCACAGTGAGCTTAGTTGATATGGACTTGTTGAACCAGGCACATCTATATGTCTTGGAGAATACGGAGGAAGTCCTACCTTATATCGAGTACGTATGAGTTTAATTTTTCATATATATGTAGCCATTTTAAATATTATTACTCCTTATATTTATCTTATATATAAGGGATCGTAATGCGTGTTTTTTTCGTGTCAATTGTAGGGAACATATGATCCACATCAAGACCACTTATCCGAAATTTAGAAAGAGAACAAAGTGGCTACAAGATAAGCACAATAGCACTTTCATTCAATGGCTACGTGTTAAGGTATATATGTTATTGAATGACATATTCAACTTATTATTTTAATTTTCTTTCTTTCTATATATATGTTAGATTGAATTAATATATATGTTTAATTTGTAGGTTCAAAGTGAATTTAATGGGGAAGATTATAATGGCATATCAGAAAATTTGAGGTGGTTAGCAGCTGGTCCAAGCATGGTAGTGCCATCATATAGGAGCTATCTTATTAATGGTGTTAAATTTAGCACCAAGGCACAAGATGATGTGCGAACTTTCCAAAATAGTGGAGTTTATTTACTTGCACATACTATGCAAGTTGCTAGTGCCAAGGATAAAAACCCTATTGTCTCCAATATGGGTTTTTATGGGGTTATTCAAGAAATTTGGGATCTTGACTACCAAAAGTTTAGAATCCCAGTCTTGAGGTGTGATTGGATAGATAACACTTCGGGCCTTGTAGTCGACGAACTTGGATTTACCCTTGTAGATCTGAGTAAAATTGGACATAGGAATGACCAATTTGTTATGGCTTCTCAAGTCAAACAAGTATTTTATGTTGACGACCCAATGCATCGTGGTTGGTCGGTAGTGTTATCAATGCCTAATAGAGAATATAATGATGTTATTGGTGATGATGTGCTAGGTGATATTAGAATTGAGTGTGAGCCATTTTCTAGAGGGATACCAAATGTTGACACATTTGATGACCTAGTGGGTGAGTTTGGGAGTGAGAACATTAGAGATGGGTGTGAAGATATATGGATTGATTGATTGTTGTAATGTATGACATTAGTTATGCAGTTAATTGTATGACATTAATTCATAGCTCTGTATATCATTTTAATTCCGATCACATTTTCATTCTGCAAGCTTTGGGCACAACGAATCAAAAATTAAAAAATAATCGGTTAAAGCTGAAAATACGACGGTCAAGTTACAAATATCGCAAAACAAGACGTCTTAAAAACAACCAACGTCGGGTTTTCACAACCGACGTGGAATGACAACGCAAAAATGCAATAAATACCGCCATTTTAAAAAGAAAACACGTCGGTTAATTATAATTCATTTCAACCGTCGTCTATTACAGTCGTCTATTATAGTCGAAAGGTCTCTTTTTATGCGTTTATGTACCAAATCGACGTCGGTTTTAGTTTTGTTGTGACGTGTACTATATTAACCACGTCGTTTTTTTTGTGTTCATGCCGTCAAAATCATTTTCAACGTCTGTGGTGATATAAAGGGTCGTGGTTATTGTTGTGTTTACGTCTGTTCAAGTAAATATATGCCATGTTATATGTTTAAGACGTCAGTTTTTTCATTTAGTGAACGTAGTATTTATTAACCACGGCGGTTTCTAAGTTTGACACGTCGGTTTTATTTAATTTAGAGACGTTGATAAAACTATTTACATCGGTTTTATAGTTGTTTTTGACATTTAAAATTATTTAAATGTCTGTGTTTTAATACAACCGTCGTCTATTATAGTCGAAAGGTCTCTTTTTATGCGTTTATGTACCAAATCGACGTCGGTTTTAGTTCTTTTGTGACGTGTACTATATTAACCACGTCGTTTTTTTTGTGTTCAAGCCGTCAAAATCATTTTCAACGTCTGTGGTGATATAAAGGGTCGTGGTTATTGTTGTTTTTACGTCTGTTCAAGTAAATATATGCCATGTTATATGTTTAAGACGTCAGTTTTTTCATTTAGTGAACGTAGTATTTATTAACCAAGACGGTTTCTAAGTTTTACACGTCGGTTTTGGTGTATTTAGAGACGTTGATAATCATATTTACGTCGGTTTTGTAGTTGTTTTTGACATTTAACATTATTTCAACGTCTGTGTTTTACTAAAACCGTCGTCTATTATAGTCGAAAGGTCTCTTTTTAAGCTTTTATGTATGAAATCTACGTCGGTTTTAGTATTTTACTGACGTGTACTATATTAACTACGTCGGTTATTTGCCGTCGTTATTTCATGTATGAAAAGACGGCGGTCGATTTCTCGTCGGTTGTAAACCATGATACACGACGGTGGATTACCGTCGTCTATTTCGTTTTTTGTAGTAGTGTTAGTCTGACTTATCACCAAACGTAGGTCAGTACTTAATCCAGCTTAGGCCAATCTGAGCTAATTCAAAACAGTCCCAGGATTTAGTCCAGTCCATGATAGTCCGCCGTACCAAACGAAGACAAATAGTTATTAGTGGCCAGCTACTTGGTCAGAAAAACTACCAATTTTGGTCACGGAATACAATTAGTGTCCAAATATCAGTGATGATTGGGTGGTCACTAGAAGTTCATGACAAATTCAATTTAGTGGCCAATGTCAAATATTGGTCACTACAACCCAAAGAATTAGTGACTTCCTCTGTGTGGTCATAAAAATGCTATTAGTGACCGCAACTTTGATCACTAAAGGGCTACAATTTGGTCACCAAAACATGCATTTTAGTCACTGGAAGTGGGTGACGTGCCCACATTAGTGACCTACTTTCTCACTAAAAGTGGGTCCGAACTGCAAGTTTTTCGTGTAGGTCACAATAACCTCTCAGGATTACTTCCAAAAGATATCTATAATGCTACCAAACTTGAAGACATTTCGCCACCTCTCAATTCACTCTATGGAGCCATTAGTGATAAAATTGTCAACCTCACCACCCTTGCAATCCTTGACCTCTACATGAATCAATTGAGTGGCGAGCTTCCTCTCAATTTGGGGAAGTTTTCCAAGCTGAAGTTTGTGACCTTGATTTCAACAATTTTGAAGGTGCTTTGCCCCCAACTTGGAAGGAGATATCTCCATGCTTGATTTCTCCACACTTAACCAACTTACTAAACTTGACCTAAGGGTCAACAACTTCACTGGTACGTTTCCAGTAAGTCTCTTTAGTCATGTAGGTCCCTAAAAGCCATTTGGTTGACTACAAATAATCTAGAGGGACCAATACAAGTTGAGATTCTTTCATTGAAATCCTTGTCTTTCCTCTCGCTTGGTTTCAACTAATTCACCAATCTAACAGGGTAATGAAGATATTTATGAGTTGCAAAAGTCTTCACGAACTCATGCTTAGTGGTTCCTTTAAAGGTGAGGGAATGCCAGTTGATGATGACATGGTTGATTTTGACGGATTTCTAAATCTTAGAGTATTGTGTTTGGTTGATAGTCGCCTCAATAGTTGATGACATGGAGATAATCTACAAGATAGGTTCTACGTGATGGTGACAGTGCACATTAATACTATTAAAAGAAGGCTTAGTGTCACATCTCGGTATCGGCTCCCCGCACTACTACAAAAATCGCAATAGACGACGGTAATCCACCGTCGTGTTTTGGGTTTTTCAACCGTCGTGAAATCAACCGACATCTTTTGATGCATAAAACCACGACGGTAAATCCCCGTCGTCTATTATATTAAAAGACGACGGTTTTACTTAACCGTCGTTGTTCTTATGTAAAAACAATAGTTTTTTTTGTTAAAAACCGTCGTTATTTATGGGAAAAGACGACGGTTTATAACAAAAACCGTCGTTATTTATGGGTAAAGACGACGGTTTTTTATAAACCGTCGTTATTTATGGGTAAAGATGACGGTATCTTGTTAAAACCGTCGTCATTTATTGGTAAAGACGTCGATATTTCGTTAAAAACCATAGTCACTTATTTGTAAAGACGTCGGTATTTTGTTAAAAATCGTCGTTAATTGTATATAAAGAAGACGACATAGTGTTAAAAAGCTCATTGATTATATGTACAGACGGCGATTTTTCAATAAGTTCCCTAGTAGTTACATTATAGTTTTTTGTTTCTTATAATTCTATGCAACACTTTTAACTAGAAAACCAATTATAATGCTTTATTAACGAATATATACACTTAAAAATTATTTCTTTCATAAAACTTGAAGATTCAATAGTTATTACATAGTCAACCACTCTTCATTCTATTACATTCATACTTCCTACCTATAATTAGAAATAAAGGAGCTAAAAAATTCTACTAATGTGATCTGAAATTCATCAATTTGTTCTTGGGTTGACTTAGCTCTGCCTTCTTGCACATTTTCCAAGTTGTATTTCCCCTCCCTTGTAACAATATCAGCAACAGTAGGTCCTACGAGACTTGCAAAATTAACATCAAACTCCACAAATACAAATCTGATCCAAATATATTTCATTCTAATCACTATGCTATCAATGTAGATAAAAACAAGTTCTAAATGACCAAATTGTCTAACCTTCTCCAAAGATGTGATGGTCCAATGAACCCTTGTATTTTGATTGTCCTTTGAACATTTGATCTCAAGTAGTGTACCATTGATACAATTAATTTTCAGTAATGAGATTGATATATATAATTAAAGTTTAAAGAGAATTCATCAAATCGAATGTTGGGAACTAGAGAGTGATGATGTTCTCTTTCTACAAAACATTTAGCAATTGTAGCTTCAGTAAAGTAATCATCTTGCAAAGTAGATAGAAATTCAATAATAAATGGAGGAGAGATCTCAAGTCAATGATGTAGGTAGAAATAAGAAATTAAACCTCAATTAAGCACTAGTCTCATCTCCAATTCCACATTATGATTTATAAACATTTATAACCAACACTACAGCGTTAAAGCATACAGTACACACTTGTAATTACCAAACATTGGACTCCATGATTGGTTAATTACATCTAAGTAGATAGAACCAGATCTGCAAAATCCTTAGAATGAGAGTGTGACAGAGGGAAATTTAAGCAAAATCCTTAAATGAGATAAACACCAGTATAGCAGTATAGTAATTCATAAGGCTGAGAATACCAAGCATATCTACAGCTAACTTAAAATAATGGTTCCACCAAAGAAAATGTACAGTAGTATGGCCATTAATAATACCTGTTTAAGAGCTGCTCTATCATATGATGAGATCACATGACAATCATCAGAAGTAGAACATCTCAAGACACCTACTATGATGGAAAATCATGGATCAGAAAAGTTTACTACATTCAAGATATTTGCAAACCATGATGGAGTCAATAATGAGAGACAACACCTACTATAATGTGACAATGTGTTTATACTCTATAAAGAATACCAATATTGTATCAGAATTTCAGGAGCAACAAAAGCTCAAATGCTGATGATTAGTAGCATATCGATTGAATATTAAGCAGTTTGAGTATCAACAGTTCAAATCATATCAACATGGACAATTTCAAAATCCATTTAAGCCTATCAACAGTTCAAATCAGAGAAACACAGATGTACCAGTTACATATGGGTACCTTGAAAAAATTATGAAATTTTTTTTGAAATGTCATATAGAAAGCTAAATCCCCAAATTAAAATAAGAAAATCGAAAGTGTGAGAACAGAATACAGGGTTCTCTAAGAGGCTTCAAGAGTAGCCTAGGTTTAGCCTTCGATTCCATCAATTGCTCAAAAAATCACACATTCAAAATCAAAGTAACCAAAAAATAATATAGATGGTGGAATCAGATAGAAAATTGAAACTTACACTCGTTCTTGTCTTCTAAGATTTGTCAATTTCCTTTGGCTCAAAATAAAAAATTAAATTAGAAGAAGGATGAGGAGGAACTTACAGAGGCTGGAGAGTGGAGCAACAGATCTGCGAGATAGAGAAAGAGAGAGAGAGAGTCATGACAGAGAACACAGACCAAGCCAAGAGAGATCGATTAGCACAGCCTCTTCAGATTCCTTAGCAGACCTCTCCAAATCCATGTCTTCAATTCTCAAAATGAATTTCCCTCCATTGGACCTGAACCAACACAGATAGTCATACTCATATTCCTCTGAAAACACAGATACCTTGTTGGATTCGTCACTCGCTGCTCGTCAAATCTCTGTACGAAGTAGTCGCCAAATTTACCTCTGACAGAACGGCTATTGTAGTATTTGAGCCAAGAGAGGCGGATCGTGAATGGGAAGGTGGCGAAGCCAGTATTGAAGGAGAGGTTCAACGAGATCCACAAGACGAAGAGCACGAAGGGCCGCGAATTTCAAAAGGAAGGAGGCTAGGGTTGGAGCTTCACAATTATCAGGAGCTTTATGACAGACTGAAAAGATGCGAACTCAAGAGGTTCGCGAATGGCCGCGAATTCACTTACGCGAAATTTTTATTAGTGCGTCTTGGAAAGACGACGGTGACTTCTTTCAACCGTCGTGCTATTAAAATCAACGAATTTGAAAGACGACAGTACCCTTATTTCAACCGTCGTGTTATTAAAATCAACTAAGGTTTTAGGACTGCACAACGACGGTTGTTATAATACCAGTCGTTGTTTGTAATATTTTTTAAACCACGACGGTTTTTTAATTTTGCGTCGTGTATTTAATGTCGTTGTTTTACATTATTGTAGTAGTGCCATAGCACGATATTGTCCGTTTTGGGCCCCCCTCTCTGCCCTCACAATTTTGTTTCTGGGAACTCATAAGCAACTTCCCAATGGGTCATCCATCCTGTGATTGCTCTAGCCCCAACTCGCTTAACTTCAGAGTTCCCATGACTCCAAAGCCAGTGAGCTCCCAAAAGGCCTCGTGCTAGATGGAGGTGGGCATGTACATATAAGGCACATCACCCCCTCTCCGTTGGTCGATGTGGGATCTTACACTTAGAGACTAGATATATATTATTGTACTTTTTATTTTACATTTTTTTTGTTCCTGATGTAATAAGGCGCACAATTTGCTCTTATAATTGTCTTCTATTTCGGATGAAATTTCTTCACGCTACCCTTTGCAAGCAACAAAAATGCATGAATACTACATCAACTGAATACAAAAATGGGTATAAAAAGATTAATGCAACAGGTCAATCAACATGTTTTGAAAGCAAAGCAAGCAACAAATACAACTTCAGCTTTCTACTGGCAAAACCGACAGATTTGGCTGTCCAGGTCAGTCCAAATATGTTTATGGATGCAAAGAATTAAGTGAAAAGGTCAGTCCAAATATGTTTATGGATGCAAAGAATTAAGTGAAAACGAACTTAGTTTGACAGGAGGACAATACACTATAATTATCTTCTTTTATCTTTGAAATTTTATTTTTCTTTCACTATTATTAAATAATATAAAATTTCCAGCAATCTCATCACGTATATACGAAAGTAGAAAGTTGTTTAATGAACACGTACAATAAATATATCTTTTTATATCTATTTTATTACGAGGTTTTCTTGTCTTAAAACCAAGAAGAATGTACATCTAACGGGGATTTCATCGTGGGGTATCTGTAGCCTATCATACATTGTCATGTCAGAAAGTTAAAACACATGACAATGATTGGCTCAGGATAGCACCATGGTAGCATCCCCGGTATAAGTAAGTTTTTCTCCTTACAACCGCTTAATAAAATAAACATAAACAAGATATTAGCGCCTAATTAATATGGCTAGTTCTTTGTTATACTTTATTGCAGGACAGGTAGATTTATTAACAATGAAAAATTTCTCCGTCAACAATCAACGGAAACAAGTGATAATACCAAAGGCAAAGACCTTTCTCCTCAAGCAAATGAGGGTCCTTGTAAATTAAATTTGGATATTTGCTTCTGATTTTTCAATTAGATTTCTATATACTTTCTTTATGCGCGCCCCGCCGCCCCCCCTCCCCTCCAAATTGATGCCAGTTTGTACCTGTTTGGGCCAAAATTCTGCACGCCCAAGCACAACACTATTGATAGATCAAATCCAAGTCCCAGCAGCTTGGGCTTAATGTTAAACCAAAGAACAGCTCAAATTCAAGAAAGCCATAATCAAAATTCTGCGAGCCCAGCCCAGAATTTGTCAACCCATGAAGAATAAGCAGCCTCGGGTCTTCAAAATTGAAAGGAAGGAATCAGCCCAACATAAACTGCCAAAGCCCAATATTGGAGGAAGGCTAAGCCCACTGATCTGGCCCATGTGCTCTGTCCAGCCCCAAACCCGACCTAGGCTTGGTCTCGTTGTTGATGCATTAAGTGGAAAGGGAAGCAGCCCAAAACAACAAGAGGTCCAAGGAGGAAGAAAGATGTGCTAGCTAATCAGAAGGTACGGTTACTTCTGGCCAACCATGATGAAAGACTGCATTGAATAATCCAAGGGGTGTGAGTCCTGCCAAAGACATGGACCAATCCAGCAAGCCCCCTCAGTTCCTATGAATCCAGTGGTCAAGCCATGGCCTTTCAGAGGATGGGCAATGGACCTTATTGGCAAAATCTATCCAGCCAATAGCAAACAACACTGTTTCATCATTGTAGCTACAGACTATTTCACCAAATGGGTAGAAGCCAAGCTTGTCAAATCCACTACATCTCAGGAAATCATCACTTTCATTGAAGAGTAGATTATACACAAGTTTGGCATTCCAGAATCAATCACAACTGATAGAGGATCTTCTTTCATATCTGGAGAAATGCTGGATATGGCAGAAGCATTCAAGTTCAAGCTACTCCAATCCACTCCTTACTATGCTCAAGCTAATGGACAGGCAAAATCAAGCAACAAGGTGATCATCAACATTATCAGGAACCTCAACAAGAGATGCAACTAGCATGACCCCATATGCTCTAACCTATGGTCATGATGCAATTCTGCCCATGGAAATAGCAGTTCAGTCCCTCAGAATTGCTCAGCAACACAATCTGGTTAGGGAAGACTACTCTCAAGCAATGCTTCTAGAATTGGAAGGACTGGATACAAGCAGAATTGACACTCTCAACAAACTCTTAGCAGGAAAACAGGCTGTTGCAAGAGCCTATAACAAGAGAGTTAAGAACAAGAGTTTCGAAGAAGGAGAAATAGTCTGGAGAGCAGTTCTGCCCCTTGGAACACATGTGGCTGGTTATGGAAAATGGTCACCAACATGGGAAGGACCTTTCATAGTTCAACAAGTTCTTGGATTGGGGGCATACAGGTTGCAAGATCGAGTTGGAAACATTCATGTTGCGCCAATGAATGGCAAATGGTTGAAGAAATTCTATCCAACTATGTGGGATTCACAGGCAGTGCAAATAGACCCTGGAATTGGAGCAAAAAGGATGAAACTATTGTTTGATTTGATTTGTGTAAGAGTTTTATTTTTAGTGTGTTTTATTTCTTCTTTCTTTTGTTTAATTGAGAGGAAAATGAAAATACAAGGTTCCACAAAAATAAATAGCCTTTTCATTAGACATAGTCATTTTTCATGACTAAAGTTTTATTACATTCAAATTCTTGTAATTCAAAATCCAAGCTTCCTAAGAGCCTCTTGCAAATCAGCCCTTTTGATGAAGAGATGTTTCTGAAGCAGCTCCCCTTGAAGGATTGAAGCCTTTGCAAGCTCCAATGATGGCCTGGAAGCTGAGACCATGCTCTGCATAAGAAAGGTGGCTTTAGTCTTGGAGCTCAGTCTAGCCCCAAGTTTGCTCTGCACCTTCCTGCATTCTACCAACCGTTTCTGTAGTTCTTCAATCTGTTTCTCCAGCTTGTCAGCAGTGGCCTTGGCTTCTTTGTAACCTGCAACCATCTGGTCTAGTTCTGCTTTCTATTTTGCATAATAACCCAAAGGTAGGCTTGAGATCCTCATAACGCTCATGCAGGTTAAGCACATCTATGGCCAAGCCAAGGCTCATCTCAAGTATAGGCCTGGGAGCCATGTTCTGTTTGTACAGTAGGTCCAGATCCTTCATCAATTGATCAATGGCTCCCTTGCTGTCATCCAAGTCCAGCTCAGTGGACTGCCAGATCTTTACCCTTTCCACTGCTTCATCCACTACCTTCGACTTGGCTTTGCCAAGTGTGGAGCTGAGTTCAAGTCTATCTAGCTGGGCATCTAGGTCCATAGCTTCAAACTCTGCCAATTCTGGATCAGCAAAGGAGGCCATGTTGGAAGAACCCGGGGTAGATTGAATAGGCATCTATAAAGAAAGAACAAAAGTCAGTTTCAAGCAGAATCATAGACGAGTAAGCTGAGGCACAGCAATACTTACAGCCATTATAGGAGGCTTAAGAGGGCTGGTCACTACAGTCAGAACCCCAGCTGTTCTATCCTTTTCCACCTGAACAAACAGAAGCATTAGAAGCAAGACAGAACTAAATTACAAGAGACCAAACATAATAAAGAAGTTACCTCGAGCACATGCACAATAGCATGATGCGTAATCTCAGCCTCTTGCTCTAGAACAGCAGGTTCTATCTCCACTTCAAGTACTGGAACTGCAACAGGAAGTTCTGCCTATTTCACAGGCTCTGATGCAGATTATTTTGCCTGCTCCGTAGTTTCTGGAACGGCAGTGGAGTGATCTACCTCCGCCTCATCAAACAAGGCCAACTATGAAGCTGTGAGTTCTGCCTCTTGAGCCTCTTGTTGTTTCTTGGCCAGGGCAATACTCTCTGCTATCACCTCAGCGGGGATTTCCTCCTACAGAAAGGCAGAATTCACATTAGAAAAATAGAACTCATGTTTTTCCAAATCAGTTTGAAAAAATGAAGAAAGTCTCACCTCTTCTGCCCTCTTAGCCTTTTCTTGGCCCCCTTTAGAGACCTCTTTTTCCTTCTCCACAACATCAAAAGCCTCTCGCAGCTCTTCATCAGTGTCTGTGGTTGCTGTAGGGACTGCTGCGGGTTCTTCTGTCTCATCATATTCCACCACAGCTCTCTTTATAAGCCTCCTCGACTTAGTAGGAGGAGGAGGGGGACTCTCAACTGAAAAAAAATCCAGAACAGGTTGTTAAAGATCATCACATGGACAAAATAAGATGAATATAGGCAGAATGAAGATCATAAAATGGGCAGAACAAAAGACTTACCTTCAATTACTTGGGTATTTATACCCTTGAGCAGCTCTATCATGAAATTTTAGGCGTCTAGCTCTGCATGAATAGTCCAACCATCCCAGCCGGAGAAGAGTACCTTCACGGCGGAACCTAAGGCAGGAAAACCAGCAAATCTAGCCTTCCACCAAGCATCGAATTCACCGGAACTGCAAGAATTAGGTTCCCATGAGGGAAAGAGAGCACCTGCAGTATTATTGATCTTGTTCACTTCACACCTCATGTCCTTGTGCGGATCAAGGTCATCTGCATCCCTCCAAGAAGAGCCCCGGTTGCAGCTTCTGTAAGACTTCAGTGGAATAAGCTGGGGGCAGCCAAGCTGCCTAGCACAGAAGTTAGGGTGATAAACTTCTCCTCCCAGGTGATAGTTTGGAAGCTTGCCCCCTCCAAATGGCAAGTCCCGAGGCAACATCACACTCAGGAACTGTTTCCTGAATTCAGTTATGGCTTCTTCTTCTTCTGGCTCTGTCTCAAAGAGCCGGTATCCAAGCTGGAACCAAGGGTAAGTTCTTCTTAGCACCACTTGCCATTGAGCAGCAGACTGCTTGGTACAGTACCTGAAGAATAGTAGGTACTCTTCTATGGAACGCTTGGGCACTTCTGCCGACATCAGGGAATAAGCCATGACTTGGTCTTTAGCCAGAACAATGTTTGGGAACCTTAGCTCAGGGAAGTAGACCTGCAGCCAGATTTGAATCATCCAGAATGCGCCAGGAGCAAACAGATTCAGTGGGTTCTCTACGGTGGCACTGTGGAGATTCTTGTATAAATGAGCCATAATTGAAAGACCGAGCCCCACATCAGTATGGTTATGAAGAGCTTCTGCCAGGTGCTTGTACTCAAGCAGAACTGCTGAGGAGCGGTTGGGGAACACGAACTTGTTCAGCCAATATAAGATCAACAACATGTGCTGCTGGTCCCTATCCTTCTCAGTGCTGAACCTCTTTAGATAATTGGAGAAGAAGCAGCTCTGGTTGATCGTGGCCGGGGAAATGGTGAATGGCTTTGCCAACCTCTCATGATTCTTTCTCCTATGATACTCACCCACTGCATCAACAGGCCTTCCGTGAGGCCTGAACCTGAAGATCTGAGCTATGTCCAGCAAGGTTGGAGACATGGGACCCAGGTGGAAGTCGAAGGTGTTGCTGGCAGAATTCCAGAAACACAAAGCAGCAGCTAACAGATTCTCATTTCTGTTCATAGACTGCTTAGACAAGAGGATGGTGTCATAGATCCCAGCTTTCTTCCAGTGATCTCCATACCTTGGAAGCAACCTGTCAATCAAGTCTGACCACTTCACAGCGTTATTTCTCACTTCGCTTGAGGGATAAGACCGGCTCAAGTTCTTGCTAACCCAAGTATAGGAAGCCAAGGCAGAAGAGCTCTAATAGCAAAGAGGAGCCTCATCATCTTCTTTAAACAGCTCAGCCATTTCAGCAGGAACAAGGCCGAACCAGTGAGGGCCCAGAACAAGGGTATTTTTGAATAGGTGGAGGACGTTTTCATCTAGATTCTTCTGGACATAGGGATGAAGCTTGCTGCGAATCTTAATTGCGTGTTGATCAACGCCATGCCCAGTGAGATAGGCAAGGGATTGTGAAGAAGAGGCTTTGGAACGAGTTTTTGGAGAAGACATTCTAATTTCATACGGAAACAAGGAAGAATCAAAGGGTTAACAAAGAGAATGGGAGGAATAATCGGAAGAGAAAGGGATTTTCTGGGGTAATCAAAAGCTTAGGCAGAATTAGGTTTTGGATGAACAATGAGGGGTTCCGAAGATTTTTATAAAATCTGGAAGGAGGATTGTCAACCCATGAAGAATAAGCAGTCTCGGGCCTTCAAAATTGAAAGGAAGGAATTAGCCCAACATAAACTGCCAGAGCCCAATATTGGAGGAAGGCTAAGCCCACTGATCCTGCCCGTGTGCTCTGTCCAGCCCAAAACCCGACCTAGGCTTGGTCTCATTCTTGATGCATTAAGTGGAAAGGGAAGCAGCCCAAAACAACAAGAGGTCCAGGATCAGTTTGGGTAAATTCATAATCTACCATTCAAGCTTCATTTTGAAAGATACCCAGCTCCCAATTTACTTACAAAATTCTCCAAAGGATTAATCACTACTGCCGGATCCTATGCCAGCAGACAAGAAAGGGGATTTTTCCCACTATCACGAAGCCCACGTGAAGAAAGGCTGAAAAGAGAGAGAGAGGAATTTCAGGAAACCGTTGGAAATGAGCAAAAGGTAGGGGCAAGAGGTATTAGTCATCATTGCAAACTGGATTGACAGATAAGAAAACCACCAAGGTTTCAACAAATACAAGATGTGTTCGGAATAGTTAAAGGCAACTACAGCAAGTGATTGCCGGATAACGGGGAAGAAACACTCTGAACTTTGCTTATAAATACAAAGAAACCGAACCAATCTGAGGACCAATCATCAATCAATCAAAAAATCAAACACAAACTCAATGGCCAAAGCCACAAACTTTCAGTCAAACTGACAAACCAAAAGATCAATTGATCTCAAAAGCCTTCAAATCCAGAAGCAATCAAGCTATTTAGCTTACAAATCATTCAGCTCACAAGTCAAGAAGAAATGAGATCCCACTCGTTACAAATTTGTTTAGCTCAAAGCCTAATTAGACAAGATTCTGGTTTTCCACATATATGAAAACCTCAACAAATTTCCAGAAATACTTTTGAGTCTTCATATCAGTCAGAACAGCCCTTAGCTCTTGTCTGATTCTTAATCGGGCCAAGTAGGCGTCACAGGGCAACTCTCAGTTAACGATCATCTGTCTAATCCAGGTTGACAAAACGGCAATTTTGCCTATCCAGCAAGCCTTTCCATGGCTTAAAACAAGTTTAAGCTCTGCCAATTTCAACATTGGTATCGATTCCTAGCTGAATCCCATCAGTTGAAGATACTGACGAGCAATTCCAGGCTGCGTCGACAGAAGAAGGAGGTGAACTTAGCAATGCATCAGCAGGAAGTTCCCTTGGTGAACGTCTTCCTGGAAGGTGTGAAAAGTGATCCCGAGGCTATGGTGAGGACTCAGGCCTCCAACTTTGCAGATCGGACCCAGAAGACGATTCTCACGTCTGCTTATGTAAGTGATATCTGTTTATGAATTTGTACTTATCATTCTAGTTTGCTCTGACTGATGATGCTTTGTGTTGTAGGCCTTTGGCGAGATGTATGTCAACATGGCTAAGGCAGATAAGGAGATTTAGAGGCTGAAAAAGCGCGATGAGCTGGCCAAGAGCAAGATGGCGGAGGCGCATGAGGCCATCTGAGAGAGGAACACCTTGCTGTTGCAGAAGGCGGAGCTGGCCAAAGAGGTGGAAGAGCTGAAACGATCGAAGGCCGAGGAGGTAGCGGTTGCCCGTGCCGAAGCGGTCGAGTCGTTCTGATCGTCAGAGGAGCTGAGGAGTTACATCATGGACCGGTTGGTGGATGAGCAGCTTCGCTAGGAGGAGAGACTGGCGAGGTTCAACCCTTCGGTTGAGACCAACTTTGATACTAGTGGCCAGCCTCCTACACCTAGTCCCACGATCGATGCCACTGTCGCCGCGCTAGAGTCAGAGCCGGCCATCGCGGATGCCGCTTATGTACTTTAGTTATTTTTTAGGACTTGATGTTTGTTTTTGCTCTATATGAACATTTTGCCTTGCTTGGGGCAAGTGTATGTTATTTTGCTATGATATTAGACTTGTTGTCATTTGATATCGGTTGTGCTTAGCAAAATGATAATCATGTGATTGGTAAGAATTAGCCAAGGTCAGGCATTTCATTAGATAGGTGCCAAAAGGCAGAAGGTACAAGAGATGATCAGCGTCTAAGAAAACATGTTATCCTAGGGTCTAGGTGTGTTGACTTATAGTAGTACTTGAAGTGATCAGCGTTCCAAGGATGAGGCAAAGTCTTGCCCTTGGGATCACGAAGCTGATAAGTGCCGGGCCAGCAGACTTTGGTAATCTCATAAGGACCTTCCCATGTAGGGCCCAAGGTACCTTCAGTAGGGTTCATGGTGGCCAAGGAAACCTTGCGTATGACCCAGTCCCCAGTCTTGAAAGCACGGGGTTTGACTCGGGAGTCGTAATACTTGGCGATACGCTGTTTGTATGTGACGTTGCGCATGTTAGATTGGTCACGAAGCTCATCAATGAAGTCGAGGTTTAGCGCTAACTGCTCGTCATTGGCTTCGGCATCATAAGTGGAGGTTCGGTATATGGGCTGGCCAATCTCCACTGGGGCCACGGCTTCGGTACCAAAGGAAAGAGAGAACGATGTTTCTCCTGTGGAGGTACGGAAGGTGGTGCGGTAGGACCAGAGCACCTCTGGGAGTAACTCTGGCCAGCAACCTTTGGCTTTGCCAAGCTTGGTCTTCAGGGTCTTCTTGATGATTTTGTTCACAGCCTCGACTTGGCCATTAGACTGAGGATGGGCTGGGGAGGCGAAGCAAAGACGTATCTTGAGGTTGGAACAAAATTGCTTGAACTTTGCATTGTCAAATTGCCGGCCATTGTCTGTGATGATGGTGTGGGGGATGCCGAAGCAACATACGATGTTCTGCCAGACGAACGTTTCGATGCGAGCTGCCGTTATGGTAGCTAAGGCTTCAGCTTCAGCCCACTTAGTGAAGTAGTCTACAGCAACAACCACGTACTTGACCTGGCCCTTGCCTTCAGGTATAGGTCCAATGAGGTCAAGTCCCCATTGGGCGAATGGCCAAGGACTGACCATGGCGGTTAATGGCTCAGCTGGGAGCTGTGGGATGTTGGCAAATCGCTGGCATTTGTCGCACTTCTGGGTGTAGGACTGGGCATCAGTGGGAAGTGAAGGCCAGAAGTATCCTTGCCGAATGACCTTATGCGCTAGTGAGCGAGCGCCTTAATGATTGCCACAGATGCCCTCATGGATCTCCCGAAGGACATAGTTACCTTCCTCTGGAGTAAGACACCAAAGGTAGGGGAGGCTGAAGCCACGCTTATATAGAGAGCCATTGATGATCAGGAATTGAGTGGAGCGATAGCGAACACGCTGTGCTTCAGCTGGATCAGCAAGTAGTGTCTGGTTTTGCAAGAATTGAAGGATGGGGTCCATCCAAGTAGGGCTGTGATCAATGGTACAGATGAGTGGGGTTTGTGTGGTAGGCCGATCCAAGAACTCGATGTGGATGTTGCGGCCGATTCCCTGGTCTAAGGCCGAGGTTAGCCTGGCCAAAGCATCGGCGTGGCTGTTCTCGGAGCGTGGTACCTGGCTGATGAGATAAGCATCAAAAGATGTCAACAAGGGGTGGGTATTCTGAAGATACGCTGTCATAGAGATGTCTTTGGCAGTGAAGTCCTGATTGAATTGATGAACAACGAGTTTGGAGTCACTGAATATCTGGATTTGTTTAGCGCCCATCTTTTTGGCTAGCCAAAGGCCAGCTAAGAGTGTTTCATACTTGGCTGCATTGTTGGAGGCATGGAAGTGAAAGCGGAGGGCGTACTCAAGGACAACCTTATCTGGGGAGATAAGAACAAGGCCAGCCCCACATCCCTGGGCATTGGAGGAGCCATCCACGTACAATGTCCACAAGGGCTGGGTAACGTCGAGGGTGCCATTGCTGGCGATGTGGACCAGGTTCGAGGGAGGAGTGGGCTCAACAGGTATGAACTGGGGGGTCTGTGAACTCAGAGATGAAGTCTGCGACCGCCTGTCCCTTGGTAGCTGGGCGAGGTTTATAGTGGATATCAAATTCACCAAGCTCGATGGCCCACTTGACCAGCCTACCAGAAGTCTCTGGCTTCTGCAACACTTTTCTAAGCGGTTGGTTGGTTAGGACATGAATGGTATGTGCCTGGAATTAAGGTCTCAGGCGTCTAACGGACACTACTAAGGCAAAAGCCAACTTCTCAATGTCTGGGTACCGAACCTCCGCATCCTGCAAGGCTTTGCTAACATAATGCACTGGATGTTCGGCACCCCCATGTGGATGGATGAGCATCGAGCTAACCGCCGTAGCTGAGACGGATAGGTAAAGCGTGAGGATGTCTCCAGGCTCAGGGGTTGACAATAAAGGGGCCCAGCTCATGTACTCCTTGAGCTCGCTGAAAGCTTTATCACACTTTGGGGTCCAAGTGATGTTATGCTTAGTGCCCTTGAGGGCCTTGAAGAATGGGGCACAGCGATCGGTGGCCTTGGAGATAAACCTGGTGAGGGCTGCGACGCGTCCAGTTAGGCTCTGGATGTTCTTGACTGTCTTCGGTATCGTCATATCTATGATAGCCTGAATCTTTTATGGGTTAGCCTCAATACCCCGCTGGCTGATCATGAAGCCGAGGAATTTGCCTGAAGCCACGCCAAAGGCGCACTTCGTGGGGTTGAGTCTCATTCTGTACTGCTTCAGGATGGCGAACATAGCGGAGAGGTTAGGAATGTGCTGGTCAGCGGTGCGGCTCTTGACTAGCATATCATCGACATAAACCTCCATAGTATTGCCTATTAGTGGGGCAAAGATGCTGTTCACAAGGCGCTGATAAGTGGCGCCAGCATTTTTGAGGCCGAAGGGCATTACCTTGTAACAATAGAGGCCACAATCGGCGATGAATGAAGTGTGGGCTTGGTGCTCAGGGTGCATGAAGATCTGGTTGTACCCAGAATAAGCATCCATAAAGCTAAGGAGGCCATGGCCTACTATGGCGTCCACGAGTTGGTCGATTCTAGGTAGAGGGAAGCTATCCTTCGGACAGGCCCGATTGAGGTTAGTGTAGTCCACACACATGCGCTAGCGTTTCTTCAGTTTGCGGACCATCACTACATTAGCCAGCCAGGTGGGATAGTCCACCTCCTTGATGAATCCAATGCTGCTCAGCTTGTCCACTTTCATCTTCATGGCTTCGTACCTCTCTGGGTCGTAGGCGCGATGTTTCTGCCTAACGGGTCTAATGCAGGATTGATGCTGAGCCGATGAGAAATGACATCAGGTGATATGCCAGGCATGTCGTTGTAGGACCAGGCGAAGACCTCGGAGTTAAGGCAAAGGAAAGCTACAAGGTCAGAGCAAAGCTCCTGTGAGAAGGAGGTGCCGATCCGAACCTGCCGATCAGGGATGTCATCATGGAGGCTAACAAGCTCTAGGTCTTCCACAGGTTCAGCCTGTTGAGTGATGGATTCCTCCCTAGGGTCCTCAGGTCGTTCAATTCCGGCTGGAGAGGGGGCTTGGGCCTTGGTTACCATAAGGGATTGACCATTGGTTTGGCGACTGGTGGATTTGACTGCCGAAGCATAGCAGCTTCGAGCGCCCAGTTGGTCGCTGCGCACTGTGCCTGTGCCATGGGGGGTGGGGAACTTCAGTAGTAGCATATGTGTGGAGACGAATACCTTCATTTGTGCCAAGGCTGGGCGGCCGAGGATGACATTGTAGGCTGTGGGACAATCCACGATAAGGAAGGGAGTGGTGATGGTTGCTCGCTGGGGTGCTGAACCAATAGATATAGGGAGATGGATGTTGCTAATGGGCTGAACTACATCGCCAGAGAAGCTCACAAGGGGTGTGATGCTTCGGTCGAGCAAGTGAGCGGGGACCTGGAGTTCGTTGAAAGCATCAGCAAACATCACACTGACCGAGCTGCCAGTGTCCACCAGGATACGCCCAATGTCGAAGTTAGAGATATCCACCCGGATAATGAGTGGGTCGTCATGTGGGAGAATGACACCACGTCCTTCCTCATCACTGAAGGTGATGGGAGCCTAGCCAGCCTTGGAAGCCTTCGGCATGTGCCCATGCTCAGTGCTGAAGACCTGATGGGCGTAGGAGGATCGGACATAGTGCTTGATGGAATTATTGGATGTCCCAGCCAGGGTGGGGCCGCTGCTGATAGTGGAGATCATGTTGATCTGTCGTTGGTGAGGGTTAGGTGGGGGTGGGAGATTATGCACATATTTGTCCAATTTCCCCTCACGAATGAGTCCCTCAATGATGTTGCGCAAGGTAATACAAGATTCAGTGTCATGGCCACTGAACTGATGAAAGCGACAGAAAACACCTGTGTTTGGCATAGGCTTGCTGGTCGGTCTTCTGGGGGGAGGCTTGGGTATCATTAGTGCCTCGTGCACCAAGACATTCTCATAGGTGGTGTTGAGGGTGGTGAAGACCTCGAACCTAGGCTTAGGGGTGAAGGGGAGTGGAGCCCGATCATTTGTCCTAGGGGGGTTGCCTCCGCTGGACTGGTGATGGTTGTCATGTCTACCACGTTTGCTGCTGCTGAAGGTATGCTAGTAGCTATCCTTCCTTTTTGAGTGCGGGGCACCCTGGTTATCTTGGGTGGGAGTAGAATACTGAGGTGGGGCTGGGTTGGGTACCGAAGCAGGTGGGGGATTACCAGAAGCGCCACGTGCCAAAGTGGCTGGCCACGCTTGGAATTAAAGTACTCAGCCTTTGCATGGACAGCGGCCTGTTACATCAGTTTGGCGTAGGTGTTCCATTGGTTGCTGTGGACCAGGTAATGGAAGTTGGCAGCCCGATCATCGGTATCTGTGCAACGAGAGTATTCATGGCTGAAGCGGGCTGCATACTCCCGAAGGGGTTCTTCCTCACCCTGCCGAAGCATTTACAAGTCATCCGCGGAGTATAGGCGATCAGTCTGGATCATGAAATGGTCCAGGAAGGTCTGCTTCAGACAATCAAAGGAGTTGATGGTCCGGGGTTTCAACCGGTAAAACTAATTCAGAGCTACTCCACTGAGGGTGGAAGGGAAGAGGAGGCACATGCCTTCGTCACTAAGGCCCTTGCAACCGAGGGCAGACTGGAAGGAGTGGATATGGGTGAGAGGATCCTTTGTGCCAGTGTAGAAGGCAATGCGGAGCGGCTAAATGTCTTTCTCCTGGTGGTAATTGAGGATACGTTCGGTAAAGGGCCCAGGGCGTGGTTTCGCCCAGAGGGGCTGGTGGCTGCGATGCTGCTCGCTCTCCAGGCGTTGGACCTTCTCAAAGAGAAGGCGCATGGCTGGGTCAGCATGTGGAAGAGCATTGGGTGCTGAAGGACTGTAGGGTTTGGTAGGTGGGGTTGGATAGTCTTCCCAGCCCTCGACATCTTCGGAGCAATGGGTCTTCCAGTCCTCAGGGTTATAAGGTTCCCAATCGTCTGAATCCCCAATTTCTTCCTTGGTGGCTGCATGGGTGGCTTCGGCAGGGGTCCAAGTTGGGTTACCTTTGGGTTGTGGAGGTCTACATTAACTTGGATTGGGTTTGGTGGACGCTCCGAGATACGGTGCCTACAGTCCCTATAGACCTTAGCTGGGGCGTTGGGTCGGTCTTTTAGCGGGGGAACATGGAGAAATTTCGACTTGGTGGTCTCTGGGTGGAGGTGACCCTTGCCTTTGTCAGGCCTATTTTGTATGGGAGCGCTATGATGGGAGCTAAGTGGATGGTTCAGTTGGGTGTGCCCAATGTCCTGGGTGTGGTCTTGCTGGGTGAATTGGTGGCCTTTGCCTTCCAGACTGCGTTTCTGGGCTCGGCAGTCGTGCTCCAGTTCCACATTCTTAGTGCGAATTTGTTCGTAGTTCTCCGACATCTTCGCGACACTGGCACGGAGGCGCTCGACCTCCGCCTGGAGATCCCCCTCTGCCGAAGGTGTGATCCTGGGGAGCCAAACGGCTAAATCAGCACATTTGAGGTTTGGTGTACGTCCCAATCGCCTCGCTATCTTTAGGCACTCTTTCGCAGGTTCTGAAGCTGATTCCTGAAATTCATTCGACAAGATATGAATGGACGAAAAAAAGGATAAATAAATTGGAGAATGATGGTGAAATGTTAGTACCTGGCTACTTATACCCAATGACTGCAATGCCAATGCAACCCCTGCATCGCAGCTTGACTGAGGAAGCTCCCCTTGCATGAAGCTTCTCTTGTTCAAAAACTGTGAACAAAACTTGCCAACATATTCTCCATACTTGAGATGATCCTCAATACAGCAACTGGGGTTACCTGCAATAAACGTCAAGTACATCATCTTGATGGCAGATGCTGCATTGTCCACACAGATAGTCCCTCTTGGGAGCAAAACAAGTAGTTCCCAAATGGGCAGTAGGATCTAGTTGCTCTCTCTTCCCTGCTTCCAATGCCACTTGCAAATGAGCAGCTACAAGAATGTAAAGATGTTCATGGAGTTGTGTGAGGGTGGCGAGTTATTCGACCACATTGTTGCTAGGGGTAATAAGCGGCTACAAGAATGTAAAGATGTTCATGGAGCTGTCTGGTTTTGTATGCTTATTTTTTTAAGACTTGCTGAGGAACATGTTTTTTTATATATATTGCAATTGTAGCATGATGAACATAACTCAGCTGCCAATTTATTTTGAAATGGGGGTTTGGCTTTGCACTTGGTAAAGGTGTGAATGCCTCTCTGCTACTCCTGCCAACTCTGGTTGCCCATTAACTCTTCAACAACTCTTCCATCAACTCTTCAATGTCTTTCAAATAAGCTAAGGTTGATGAAAAAGTGTGATCCAAGAAACCCACAGACCATTTGACTTAGAAGCTTGGACAGGACAAGTTTGTTACATGAAACCCATGGTCAGTTTGCAAGGTTGGCTTGATTAGCTTTTTCAATTTCTCAATTTTCTCTTCTTAGAGCTCGTTTGGGAGTGATTTTGGATATGTCAATAATTACTTCAAGCGGTTTAATTAAAATCACTTAAGGTAATTATATAGAGAAGCACGTGGGAGGTTCTTCTCCCCATTAGTGATTCTGGCCCTCTAAAAAACACTTTCAAACAAACTTAGACTTTATTGGTTTTGTAAACACTTGTTTCTTTTTTGTGATGGGAGTATTTTGGGTTTGATTTGTTCAGATCCGTGAAGCCTATGAATAAACGGAAAGGTGCATCTCAAACAAGAATAAAAAGAATAAGGGATGAGAGGTGGATTATTTGGGGAGTTTAAATCTTCTTGGGTACTCTTTTTGTTTGCCAACATTCTTTGGTACTTTGTTGGTTGGCTACTCTAGAGATGATGATTGATTCTTGGGTCAGTTGTGGAATTGAGACAATAACCTCTAGGGTTTACAAGTGTGATGTATCTTTTAAGAGAACTTCATCAAAAGGAACGAGTTCCCCCCAAATGTTCTTTTCCGTTCCTTCTTTTAGAGAACAAAAATAAAATTAATAAATTAGTAGCAACTCTAATTGGGGGCCAAATTCTTTGTTTTTTTTGCTGGGTAAACAAGATCTAAAAAAGTTTACGGGAGAGACCCAGGGCCAGGGCAAACCTGCGACCTAGAGCGGGTTGGACTGACGAAAGGGACCATTATCCCCCTACCCCCGGTATGGAATTACACAAGACATTTTCTAGATTACCCACCAACATGCTGGCAATGGGTATCAAACTCAGTTGGGACTCAACGCACAGCTCGCACCTTACCAACTGAACCAACCTTTCAAATCAATTGACTTTCCTATTTTTATTTTATTGTTCACTCTTTAGACACAATTACCATATTGTTCACTACTAGAAAACCTCTATATATGCCACTGATACAGCCGTGGCTTATTATTTTATGCTCATCACATGTTTCATTATTTGATCATTCTTTTATATGCCTCAAGACAAATGAGGACTTCATATTTCTTTACGACAATGGAAAGGGCAATAAAAGTAAATAAAATAGTGAAAACAGATAAAAGCAAATAAAACATAACCAAGAACTACAAATTGCCACCACCTTGTATCAATTCTGGTTCAAAGAAGAGTTTAGGATCAAGTGGCAACAAAGTAAGGATCGGAACTGTATGAATTTGATGGATCAGAACAATGCAAAGTAAGGATCAGAATTGTATGATAGTTTAATTGCTTATACTTGCTTCTTGGCATGAACCATTTGATGCTGTATGGGCATGGAAATAGTCTTCTACATGTGAAGTTTACTGATATATTTATGTTTTGGTGTGCTCACAAAATAGAAGAAAAAGTAGTGAATGAGGTATTTCTGAAAGTTCTGGATAATTATATAAAATGGTGCAAAAACACTCTAATGTTTCTATGTTACTTCATTATTTTGTACACTGCTAATTGCATATATACTTTTCCACAGTTTAGGGGCAATCGATCGGGACATGAAGCTTTTTCTAATTTCTGATATATGGGGCGTGACGTGAAGCTGCAAATGTCTACTTTCTTCCAGAATGTATTTGCTACAAATTTCACACCATTCATTGCAAGACTAATAGCATTTTTGGTTAAACTTAGTTTGTAGTTTAATCTGCTCATTTCATTTAATGAAGCTTTACTTGTTTATTTATTTTTTAAAATAGTTTTGTTCTCTTATTTTTTTTAATTATCCTGTCTTGTTGTAATTTGAGGGGGGAACCCAACAAATCCTAGATTCGTTTGTACTATTTAGTTTACAATACCTCTTCCAACCTATATTGAAAAAAATTCATTATTTTTTTGTACCAAAAAGGAGGGAGATGGGCCATGGGACTTCAAAACTATTGTTTGATTGCATTATTGATATTTATATTTGTTTATTGGTTGTCCTTTGGGTTGGGCAGACATATAGCAGGGAATCAACTTTTCGTAAGATTTTACACGTAAAAGGAATTGCCGGGAAAAGTAGAGAAAAGGAGAGAGATGATAGTTTTCTGCCTTGTTTGTATAAAGAATTCAAATTACAATTGTGGCCTCTTCTTTTGCTGAGAGTACTTAAAGAGCCCCAGAACCCGACTCTCTCTCATTCCTCCCTCTCCTCCCTTGCTCTCTCTCAGTCTCTCCCATCTCTCATCTCTCTGCAACTCAGATCTGGAGGAGACACCAGATAAATTTGTTCTTCCACAGACCCGAAGCCAACTCAAAGCCCACCATTTCCCAAATTTTCAGAACTCCCCAATAAATAACTCAAATAAAAAGGAGAGAAATCAATATCTAAGTGTGTGTGTGTGATGAATGATGAGTTATTGAAGAGGAAAAGAGGAAGGGATGGGTGGGTGATGATGATGGAGGAGGAGTGATTTGAGGAAGAACAAGGAATGGAAGAGAGAGAACGAGGAATGGGGGATAGAGAGGGAATGAGCCGGTGAGAAGGACAAAGACGATGCCGACGACGAGCCGATCCAATTGCTTCTCTAGTTGACACAGCATTCATTGGTCAAATAGGTACTTTGCTTCTTATTCTTTTCATTTTGTACTGTGCATATGTTCTTCCATCTGAAACAAGTATTTTTTGTTTTTGCTTTGGGTAACAAAAACAAATTTGATTGAAAAAAATTCAAGTTTCTTTCTTTAAATGAAAAGGAAGGGGATAAAATGAAATATACTGTCTACATGAGAGGCCAATGTGTAAACATATCCACATTCACAGTCCACTAATAGCCTAATGGTTAACAGAGATGTATCTCTTAACCCTATCCTTAAAAGGTTGACCAATTACCACCTGCTAAATATTAGTTTTCAATCTGAAATGAAATTTTGTGGCTGAACCTTGTATCTTTGTTAAAATTTAGGGTTAAATGTTAAAATGGTCCCTGTGTTTTAGTCAATTGGCAAATATAGTCCCTGTGTTTTCAATTTGGCCAATTTAGTCCTTGTGTTCTAGTTAATTGGCAAATTTAGTCCCTGTGTTTTCAATTTGGCAAATTTAATCCCTGTGTTTTAGTCAATTTGGCCAATTTAGTCCTTGTGTTTTACTTTATTAACCAATGTTGTCCATTTTGTTAAATTATTGTTAAAAATTTATTAAAATTTAAAAATTAATATAAAAAATTGTTAAGTTTATAATATTAATACAAATAACAAAATAAATAGGCTTTTTATCACCCCTTGCAGACCCACATTTTGCCTCTCTCCCTCCTCTTCCTTCCTTCTCTCTCTCTCTCTCTCTCTCTCTCTCTCTCTCTCTCTCTAAAAATTCTACAAAGCCAAAGGCTTTGACTTTTGCTTTGACCCACATTTTGTGTTAATATTATAAACTTAACCATTTTTTATATTAAATTTTAAATTTTAATGAAATTTTTAACAATAATTTAACAAAATGGACAACATTGGTTAACAAAGTAAAACACAAGGACTAAATTGGCCAAATTGACTAAAACACAGGGACTAAATTTGCCAAATTGAAAACACAGGGACTAAATTTGCCAATTAACTAAAACACAGGGACTAAATTGGTCAAATTGAAAACACAGGGACTAAATTTGCCAATTGACTAAAACACAGGGACCATTTTAACATTTAACCCTAAAATTTACAGTTGTGGAAATTTAATATCCAAGTTGTCTTAATGTTTAAAGATCCAGTGGAGCTTGCTGCTGTAGGAGTTTCTATCGCTTTGTTCAATCAATCATCAAGAATTGCAGTATTCCCTCTTGTTAGTGTCGCAACCTCTTTTGTTGCTGAAGAAGATACTATTGGAACCGAGAGTCCCGAGGCAAACCAGAATGATTACCTGGAAACAGGTTCATCAATCAATGGTGAAACTAAACAGTTGATCCCAGAAAGGGGTATGCCTCATGCCTTCTTTTTTTTCGGTTACAATGCTACATCTTTTTTCCACAATAAACTCAGCATGCTTTCTGTAAAGACTTATAGAATATGATTTCATCAAGTTTTCCTCTTCATTACAAGATATTCTTGTATTGGTTTATGAAAACTTCTTACATTATAGTTTTTTCTTCTTCCGTTTTCTTTGTCAGGTACTGATCAGAATGCATACAACTCAAAACCAGTTGGTGCAAGCTTTGAAATAGTTATAACCAATCATCAAAAGAGGTACATCCCATCAGCGTCATCAGCAATGGTTATTGGCAGCATCCTTGGCCTCATCCAAGCCATATTCCTCATATCAGCAGCAAAACCTCTACTGAACTTTATGGGGGTCAGTTCTATAAGTAAATCATCTTTATGCTTTTATTTTATTTTTCATTTTGACACACATTTTACTTAAGAGTTTGTTGTTTAGGATTCCCCTATGGGAAAACCTGCACTGCAGTACTTGATGCCGAGGATTCCCCTATGCTAAAATATCTTCAACATGAATCCGCTTATCACCGTAACCGCAATTCTAGATCAACCACGCTCCGCATACTCTCAAGTAGATAGACTCCATATAATTTCTGATGTTCTAAATTTTGTGGGCATCAATTGTGGTATGAGTATATCGGCACAAAGTAGCGTGATTGATGAACATGGTCGACAAGTCATTGTGCTTCTTCAGGGATACCTAGTGGTGGACGAAGAACCGTTTGCTGTAGTTCCTTTAGTGATCGACTTGGTTAATGATTATCCACACAGAGCCCCAATGGTTCGTTTAGCCTTGAACGACGACTCCTACATTGTCCAGCCACACCCCAACCTACAAAGACCTTCTAGTTTTGTCAAAGATGTTGACCACGTGGTCCATTGGGAATGCCCTAATTCCAACCTATGTGAGCTTGCTGATGTTCTGAAGAATCTGTTTCATAGCCAAACACCAATATTGCGAAAGCTGAAGTATTGCCATTGCAGTGTGATCTTTACAGACGAGTGCGATTGTGCTCATCCTTCCGAATAGAATAGACATAAAGAGCAAATTTTTTGACTACGTACCAAATCGGAAGGACGAGCACAATCACACTCGTCTGTAAACATGGCCCTGCAATGGCAATACTCCGGCTTTCGTACTATTGGTGTTTGACTACGAAACAGATTCTTGAGAACATCAGCAAGTTCACAAAGGTTGGAATTAGGGTATTGCCAATGAACCATGTAGTCAACATCTCTAATGAAGCTAGAGGGTCTTTGTAGGTGGGGGTGTGGCTGGACAATGCAGGAGTCGTGGTTCAAGGCTATACGGACCATTGGGGCTGTGTGTGGATAATCATCAACCAAGTCGATACCCAAAGGAACTACAGCCAATGGTTCTTCGTCCACCACTAGGTATCCCTGAAGGTGCACAATGACTTGTCGGCCATGTTTATCAGTCACACTACTTTGTGCCGATATACTCATACAATAATTGATGCCCACAAAATTTAGAACATCAGAAATTATATGGGGTCTATCTACTTGGGAGTACGCAGAGCGTGGATGATCTAGAATTGCGGTTAGGGTGATGAGCGGATTCATGTTTGAAATCAACTCAACTCTCTAGTATTTTCAAACTCACAACTCAACTCTCTAAGTCTCTTCAAACTCCCAACTCAACTCTCTAGTATCTTCAAACTCTCTAGTCTCTTCAAACTCCCAACTCAGCTCTCTAGTCTAGTCTCTTCATATATATAGAATGAGAATCTGTTTGTTAGTGGGCATATCATTTACACGCAACTGAGATTTTGTTTCCAGTCAAAGATAGACTGCAAAAAGGCATGCAATGCAAATGATCTGAATCAAAAAGCTGCTAAGATATGTTTGTTGGAATAAAGTTGTCGTAGTTTTACTATGTCTATGCGATATTTCGTTTGTATGGCATGAGAACTTTGTGAAGGAATAATGTACGACCCCCATATTCGGAGAGTTATTTTCTGTAGATGGTTTTAAAGCACAGGATATGAGTGCCCTTAGAATTTGGAAGCTATAATAAATTTTCGAATTGCTTAAATTCGTGTTTTATATAGTTTGCCTTTTTTTAGCCACCTTTTGGAGAATATTAATTCTTTTTTGTTGAATGGGAATATGGAAATTATATCATGGTATGTAATTTCAGTCAGCAAACACATGGGACAGATGATAATGAAACTATTATTCACGTGCTGAACATCTTTACATTGTTGTTAAATTGTTTGACTCATTGTTTGATTAGAAGGATAGTACATTGAAGTACCAACAAGTTTTCTACAACATAAGAACTTGCATCTTATAAATAGAGCAATTACGTTAACTGTACTTTTACTTTAATGTTGTCTTTTACACAACAAAAAGGCTTATCGGTTAAGGTTATGTTTGGGCCCCTTTTTTACACGACCAAGATTTAAGTCTTATTGGGCCAAATTATGGCATGGGCTTTAATAGTAATCGAATATCTTGGCCGATGACATACAACTTTTCAACAACAAATTTTTCAGTCAAAATCTGGTTTCATTGTTTTATTGCTCTGTCAAGCTTGACTTGGTATCGATTGTCAACTGATGGATCAGTTGAAGGCTATTCTGATTTCCCTTTTGTGTTGTTTTGATCCATCAGATTCATAAAGTTCTGATCCATCAAATTCATACAGTTCTGATCCTTACTTTGTTGCCACTTGATCCTAAACTCTGCTTTGAACCAGAATTGATACAAGGTGGTGGCAATTTGTAGTTCTAGTTGATCTATTTTATTTGCTTTCATTTGTTTCACTGTTTTATTTACTTTTATTGCTCTTTCCATTATATTGGAGAAATATAAAGTCCTCATTTGTCTTGAGTCATAGAAAAGAATTTCATTGATTTTTTTTTTTTCCAGTAAAGAATTTCATTGATTTAGTTTACCGTTTCAATTCACAGTCTTTTGATTTGAATCAGTTTACTTGGTGTGCAAGTTCTCTTATTTATGAGTATACTAGTGATTTACCTCCTAAACTTGTACCTAACTTTCGATTAACCTCCTATCTTTTTTTTAAAAAGAAAATTAAGGATATGAACTTTTTTTTCGCTAATTTCCCCCCTACCGTCTAAATCCTCAACATTTTATCTAATTTGCCATTCAATATGAGGGCATATTGGTCATTTCAAAAATTAAAAATAATAAATATAGAAATAAAAATAATAATTGAAATAATAATGATATATTCACCCTTTGGTTGACAACACCTACATCACCACCCTCTCTTTGATCTCTTTTCCCCTCCTCTTCAACATCCACCAACATCACCATCCTCCACCCTTTGTCCCTTCTCCCCCATGTGCCCACCCCCTCCTCCTTCTCCCTCCCACTCTCTCTCTCTCTCTCTCTCTCTCTCTCTCTCTCTCTCTCTCTCTCTCTCCCCTTGCCAAGGTTGCAGAGAGGAAAAAAAATTTAATAATAAACATTTTGAGATTTTTTGGGTGGCTGTTTAGGATTTTGATCTTGAATTTTTTTTTCTTTGGTGGCTGTTTGGGTTTCCTGGGGAGTAAGGTGAGGTTAATAATAAAGATCTTGAATTTTTTTGGGTGGCTATTTAGGGTTTTGATCTTGAATATTTTTTTTTGGGTGGCTGTTTGGGTTTTCTGGGAGGTGAGGTTGTGGATGTCGAAGAAAGAGGGAGACAGGAGAAGGAGGGGGCGGGTGAAGGGTGGGTGGTGCTAATGTCTGTGAAGGGAGAGAAGGGGGAAGAGAGAAGAGAGAGAGGGAGACACACTTTGTAGAGAACAAAAGGAAGAAAAACAAAAAAGAAAATCAAAACCCTAGAGCCTAAGGGAATGGGGCAACGAGAGAGAGAGAGAAGGAGGCAGGAGGAGGTGTGTCGGGGGTGGCGCTGGTTGGCCTCGGGAGAAGCATCGGGCAGAGGAGGAGGGGGAGAAAAAAACCAAAGGAGAGGGGGAAGAAAAAAAAAAAAGGAGATAAGGTTTTTATTTTAAAGATTTAATAGAAAATTGGATGAAATGTTGAGATGTAGACGGCAGGGGGGAAATTGGTGAAAAAAAAAGGGTTCATATCCTTAATTTTCTATATATAAAAAAAAAGATAGGGGGTTAATCTAAAGTTAGGTACAAGTTCATGGGGCAAATCACTAGTTTACCCCTTATTTATTTATGTCTCTGTCTATTAGAATTAATCAATTGCTAATAGTGGTGTAAAAAGCTCAGACTTTAATGTGAGACTTGTATTCTAGCAAAAATTCATCGGGTTTCTTATCCACCCAGTTTGAATAAAAGAACAACTCATTTTCCTTTAGTTCATTCAGATTAGGGATGGCAATGGGACGGTTCGGGGATGGGTATGACAATACCATCCCCATCCCCGCTCCCCATCCCCTCACCCGTCCCCGCCCCAATCCTTGATAAGAAATTTCGGGGAATCCCAGTCTCCGCCAGGGGGTTGTCTCCCAAACCTGCCCCAAATCCCCGGTTTTTATTTATTAAAAATATACTACACTCAATTTTGACAAAAAAAAATAAACTCAATTACATTCAATTAAACCATAAAATTCAACTTAACTACTTAAAATCATATAAACAATTTGACAAACTAATAGAAATCATATATTCCACAATCAAAACTAAATATTTTGTTGCAAAATTCTTATTTTACTACTAAAATTAACAACAACAAAATACATTAAAGACCTACGAAAATAAAATATCAAAAAAACAAAAAAAAAACCTAGTAGCACTATAGCACCAGCAACGTAGGTACATCAGACAATATGGAATGGAAGGAGGTTCTAATAACGGGGAGAACAAATAAAAAAACAATTTCCATATGTTTCTTGGTCAACCAAGAAAATCATGAATTGTTTCCTATTGTTTTATTGAAATATATATTCTATATTCTATATTCATATGTTTCTTGGTCGACCAAGAAAATCGTGAATTGTTTCCTATTGTTTTATTGAAATATATATTCTATATTCTATATTCATTAACTAAAAAAATTATATATATCACTAATCGGGCCGGGTTCGGGTATGGGGATAACGATACCATCCCCAGCCCATCTCCAACCGGGGATTTTTAAAATTCGGGGATCCCCATATCCGGCCCCGATTTTCCCCGAAATCTTCCCCCGTTAGGGGCGGGTACTCGACGGGGACCCGACTCGGCAAGGATTTTTGCCATCCCTAATTCAGATGTTTGGGGTCCTTCACCTATTACCACACCATCTGGAATCAAGTGGTTTGTTATTTTTGTTGATGATTGCACTAGACTGATGTGGTTGTATGTGATGAAGAATAAGAGTGAAGGAAGCTCCATTTTTTCAGACTTTTTATTAGATGATCCAAACACAATTCTCACATTCCATCAAAGTAGTTTGCTCTGACAATGGTGGTGAGTTTGTTAACATGGCACTCTCACAGTTTTTTTGAGACCATGGCATTCTCCACGAAACCACCCTGTCCCCAGACTCCAACACAAAATGGGGTGGCTGAGAGGAAAAATTGGCATATTCTTGAGACTACCCGTGCCCTTCTTCTGGGTGGTTTTGTGCCACAACATTATTGGGCCAATGTTGTCACCTATGCTGTCTACTTGTTGAATTGAATGTCATCCCGAGTCCTAGATTTTCGAACACCATTGGAAGTGTTAGCTACTCACCATCAATCTTATTCCTCGTATTTTTGGGTGTCACTTTTTTACATCTCCACAAAAAATCAAAGGAGTAAATTGGATCCATATGCTCTTCGATGTGTGTTTATGAGTTTCTCTTCCCAACAAAAGGAATATCGGTGCTATCATCTGTCTTCCCGTCGGTGGTATACTACCATGTGTTGACCTCCGCGAATCTCACGGCCTGATGCTCCGGGCCGAGGGGATCTGCGTCAACACAGGTCATCCTTCTTTGGTGCGGTGCGGTTGTATGCGAGCGTGCCAGCACGGTCTACCGTGCGTTGAAGATGATGCGATTGGGTGGATAGATGAGTTATGCGCCGGTTTGAGTTTATATTTCTAATCAGAGCGATTGTGGCCAAGAGAGGAACTAATCTCGGCCGTCAGGTTCACAGCCTGAGCTACAAGGCCGTTGAATGATGGTGTTGATGGTGGGTTCTTAGGTGGTGCTCCGGCGCGTTGCTGGGTAGTAACAGTCGTATGATATATGAGATGAACGAGAGAATAACAAAGATGGTGCTTCGGCGCCTTGAGAATCAAGGGTCGTATGATATATTGATGAATGGATTTTCCTACAAGCTGTCACTACTTCTAAGAAAGCAAGTGAAGGTATTTAAAATGCATTACAAGAAGATAAATGACAGAAGGTAAATGACAGGAAAATATAATCTGCTCCGTGAGAGGCTTGTGTTTGGTGTTTGAACCCTTTAAACGTAACTGGAGCTTGGTATTTATAGGAGAAGTCCTGAAGGGGCAGCAAGGCTGAAAATCTGCATGATGAGGTTGATCAGAGCTAGTGGGTAGTCGAGTCGGCATTTGGGAACGTGAAGCATGGTGGTGTGACCCCCATAAATCCAGGCCGCCACCCTGATCGTGGGTTCTGCGTCTTGGGCCTTGGAGGAGCATTTAATGCTCTGGTCTGATGGTTGGTGACTTAACTTTACAAGTCGTAAGATTTTTGCACCTAATCACCATGATTTTACTCACCATACCCTGACCTCAATCTCTTCCCCTTTTCCCTTGCACATTAAATGCTCTTACGTGGATCGTGGGCCCCCTGCTGTAGTCAGAGGCGTTACTTCATTAAATGATGTGTGGGACCCTGACGCCACATGGCGACGCTACTTGACTTTCCTATTTTGGTCGTGTATCTGAGGAGTTATCACTCCCTTCGTCCTCGTCCGAGATTACCGAGGCCGTGATGGCTTTGCCTTCATAGCTCACCTTTGTCTTACGAGAGAAAGTAAATAATGACTTGCCACGTTCGGCCTATTAGCAGGTGCTAGGGCCGAGAGGAAGTTCCCATGGTCAGTTTTACCGGCCGAGATTTATTAGGCACAAACACCATGGATGTTACTTTCCTAGAAATGTTATATTACATGCCACGAGTTTGGATCTTTAGGTATATGCTTTTGCAATGAGTGGCTATGGAATATGAAATGTTATAGGATGTGTGTGTAAATTACACGGGGCACTTTTTTGGATCGTTTTTTGTTTCCGGATCTTTGAGAGTGCCTATAAATGAGGGTACAATCTGTACTATAATGATGGAGCAGAAGGGGATGGTAAAGCACATTTCTTTCTTTGCATGAGATGAAGTCCTTATATAAAGGGAGCTGATTTCCCCACTCCCCTTTTCTCTACTTACACTCTGTTTTGCTTTTTAATACTTTTTAATCAATTTTATTCTTTCTCTTTCCTATTTTATCTTTACCCTACATTAATTTCTTTTTTACTTCACTTTTATATTATTTCTTTTTCTTTATACTTAATTTTCCAACTTACACTCCATTTTTAGTATTAAAGGGCAAAAAAAAACTTAATTTCTTACTCGATTAAAGGAAAAAAATATACTGAAAATGGAGTTCAAGTTGGAAAATTAAGTATAAAGAAAAATAACTAATATAAAAGTGAAGTAAAAAGAAATTAATAGCCAAGTTACTTGCTACAGGTAACAAAGCATCATACACGAGACCTTTTTATGCTAGGAACCTTCTTGCTATACATATATCGACATACAATACCTACAGAAAACTAGAGATTGTCCTTGTTCAACAGCAGTATGCGAACAATGTTACTACTCAGTCACATACCTAACGGATGAAATTTAACGACTGAATCGATGGCAGGTAATGCTATCCTTCTTCCACCACTAGTACCAACTCAAATCACCAAGCTGAAGCAACGTATTGTGCTGTCTTTAGCTAAGATGAACAAGTTATAACAATTAGTGTTATATCATACTCCAATTCATCGACCTTCTCTTTTTTAATAGTTGCAATCTGATTATATCTTACTTGAAATTTATGATTTTGAACTTTCTTGAGATATTGTATAAATATTAATGGGACCTTTTCTAACCCATATATATATTCGGTGAAAGATTATTCTACACTTAGTTAGATTAATTCTACAAATACGTGGCACAATTGGACAATGACACGTACATTTATTTATTTTTATTTTTATATTAAATTTTTGTGAATTTTTTAAGTTAAACATACAAAAAGGAAATTTTAATGACATGTGGTGTCACTGAGAGTGACACTCGTGAGAAGCACTGAGGACGCGTGATGCCACTTGTCATTCCCTCCCATTTATTGCTAAACAATATAAAAAAGAAACATGTTTGACAGATAGAGCTATGGGAGGACACCAATAGAAAAAAAATTGATGTCTCATCATTCTTCCATTTCCATGTGTCATTATGTTCAGCTTATTTATATATTTTCTATGCTTTAACTTTAAATAGGTACAGTAGAGCCGTTAGGTTTTTATCCAGGAAGGTGCCTCAGTTGCCCTGACATTTCTTTGGGTGTGTTGAGAGTTTGTAGAGGTGTCCAAGGTGTTTTGATGTTGTGCATTATTAGCATGTACAATGCACAGCAGGGAGTTGTTCACCAACTCAACACACGACGATGAAGTTGTTTGCTGAAACATTCATTACTTAAGAATATAGAAGCAAAAATTTAAATTTAAATATTTGATAATTAAATCAACAGCTAGTTGTAATTGCATTGACAAATTAAAAAACGTAGACGATTAGGTTTCTCAAACAATATAAATGAATATACTTCTCATTCGAAGATGAAATAGAAGATACAAATTATTATCTAAAAGGCTTAAAGAAGAAGAATTCCAAAAGGAATAATAATAAAAAAAATCTATATTTGAACAGAACAAAGGGCTTGATGAAACCCTAATTAAAATCTGAATTTTAAAAAAAAGGAAATTAAAATCGGAATACAAACCATTAAGGACTGCTTCTGTAGGAAGCACACTAGTACCTATGCTTATAAGCCCTTTTCTAAAAGTGCTTTTATTAGAATAATGTCCAAAAAAACTTATATTAAAAGTGCTTTTTAGCCTTTCCAGCTTTAAAGATGCCCTAATTATCGGATTATTGATCTCTTTCTTCTCTAGCGTAACCAATCTCTGAACTATTATCCAACTTGATACCCAATGAATCCATCTTACGCTCCACCCTCTTTTTGATACCTTCTACGTAAGCCTTATATTTCTTTAGTTCATCCACTCCGGCGTGCTTGTTAGGCTTATGCTTATCCAACAAAACCTGGAGCTTTTCCATATCTATATCATCTATATCATCTTCCTCCTGATTGCCTTCATCATCATCATCATCCTCTTCCTCCTCATCCTCGTCCTCATCCTCCAGATTGCCTTCATCATCATCATCATCATCATCATCATCCTCTTCCTCCTCATCCTTGTCCTCATCCTCCACCTCCTCAAGATCAAGGGTACAAGAATCTTGTTCGCTAAGAAAGCGATCTAAGACAGAATCGGCGGAGGGGTTACCGAAGAGATAGGGCTTGTTGTCCGAGGAAAGGACGATGACAGCCATCTCGGAACCAGACGAGGCGCTAACGTTAGCGGCTTCGCGAAACAAACCCTTGCGGCGCTTTGAAAAGGTGGCCTCCATGTTCATCTTCCTGCGTCCCATGAATGTGGTTTATTTTTTATATATATATATGAAAACGTGTCTTCTTGATCTCACTATAAGTCACCGAACCAAATAGTAGAGTTGAGTTGAGTTGTGAGTTGTTGTCCCCAAGGGAAGAACAAGGTATATGTATATATATATACAAGAAGGACGGCTGCTAGGTTGCTCATGAATCCAAAGGTTTCCTATTTTTTTCCTTTGGGTGCCTTCTAAGTCAAACAAAATGTAGGATTGTGGTAAGTTTTCATTTTATAATTTGTGGATGTATAAAAGTGATTTAAAATAATAACTAAAGATGGCTTTCTTCGGCGCGCGTTTTTGTTATAACTGGAAACAATAATTATCTTAAAACTTTGTTTCCCTCTCTCAAATAATGGAAAACGGGTAACAACAACCTGGGAGATGGCTCCTCCCAACCCAAGACCTTCTCTCTTTCCCTTTCCCTTTATCTTTCTCTCTCTTTCTCTTTCTCTCAACCAATTTATGATGCTTACTGCTCCCATCTTCCCCTTTGGGAAGGAAGTTTCGATTGTTTTGGTTATAATCAGTTTATTACTTCTCCTATATAAATCGATCAGCGGGATTATATTGCTATTATGTTGGAATGATGCTTCTCTTCATGTATGTTATATTATTACCAATGTTTTGAAAAGCAAGACGTTGAAGTGAGGCGTTTTATATCTCGCAAAGTGAAACGTAAGCCTTGAAGCAATAATGCGCAAGTCTTTTAAACATTCAATTATTACAAATAAAAATATATTAGTATATTAATAATATGTAAAACATATGATCCATATATATATGTTGTGAGGTCATTGATTTATAAATTGAAACATCTCAAGCCTCTCTTTAAGCCCTAAATTGATTTAGACAGTTATAGATTGGATATGAATTCAAATTTAGAAGATAGGATTCACATCTTGTTTGAATAGATTGAAAAAGAGGCTTCCGTTAGAAATAGGTGGGTGGATGGATATGGCTAAGAGCTAGTCAAAATTGAAACAAAGGGAATCTGATTTTTTTGAACCTTCTATTGGGTGAGAGCAGAAGATAAAGGCACGGGAGGGACTAAGTAATATAATTTTTTTTTTATTGTGAAGGAATAGAGGAAGTGGGACCTGAGCTTATTCTTAAACTTAAAAACCATAGATGATGAAACGATGGTGTTTTGCTCGACTCTTTAAACACAAAAGATGTACCATACGGGATCGTTTTGAGGGAAACAAAGTTAGGTTTCATCGTCTTCTTCGCTCGGCAATGCCTCTGCAATTTCACGCGTATGCATTTGGAATTTGGCATACGCCTCTGTAACTTGGCTTATGCCTTTAACAACAATTGCTAAACAGAGGTACGCATGAGGCGTTTTACCGTCGCCTCGCCTCGCCTCACCTCGCCTCACGTTCTCAGGCGCGCTTAGGCATGCCTTTCAAAACATTGATTATTACACAAATTTGTGATCCTAATACCTCTCTATTGGCTTTAGCAATACCTTACCCACAAAGACATGTTCAAAATTATGTTCGGATCCAACTTCCTTGTCATTTGCCTATCTTAATGATTGCAGATTTTAATAATGTTTGAAACACTATTGAACGTTTACGAGGATCCTCTACTTTACATTGCTTTTCTCTTTGGTTCTAAAATTTGTGACCCTAAGGGCATGTTTGAGAGTGCTTTTTTGCTTTTGAATGTGTAAAAGTGCTTTTGTCATTTTAAAATGGTATTTGACAAAAATTATAAAAGCACTTTGGGTGAGATCCAAAAGCACCTAAAGTGGCTTTGGAAGAAGCACTTGAGATGTGCTTCTTCTTAAAAGCGCTGCAGGACAAAAACACGAGAAGCACTTGACTCCATTTAATGAAACTTTTAAAATGCTAAGAGTACCCCTATTTCCTAATTCCTTTATGAAAGTTCTACTTATTAATAATTCTAATTCAGGTTATAGTCCAATTTATATTTAACTTTGATAATTGTACTCCTCAGTCCAAAACTCTATTCCGTTTTCAAGAGTATTGGTTTATTGATACTAATTTTCAGCATGAAATTGATTTAGCTATTAAAGATATTGGTGCAATTAAAAGTTCGAGGACCTGATGGTTTTCATGTTATGTGTTTTTCAGAAATACTATAACATTTTTTAAATTAACTGAGCTTATTATTATTTCTTTTCTTCTTAGAAGAAATCCGAATTGAAAACTTCTATCAAATAATATTGAGAAGAGAAATACGATTAGAATAAGGGCACCAATATAGAGCCATGAGAAAACATATTTGGTTATAGCTTTCTCTGGTTCTTGGAGTTTGTCTTACACTGTCCTGCGAGTCAGCCCAAATTGACCATTGTAACGGCTGCGAAAAAAAAAAACCTGAAGCCGACTTGCAGCTCTCATCAATGAACCAAAAGAGGAAAAACCAATAAAGCCCCACACGCATCCAACTCTCTATATCTGATTTATTTTTCGGCTATTTTTTATTATAGAAAATCAGCAGCCCAATTTGACCATGGTAAATGGATAAAATGGTAAAACGATATCCTATCCAGATTCAACGTACCATCCAACTGGTATCCAACTTTGGTTTCGCCATATGCTTCTCGGATTAACTCCACGCGCCCCACTCCTCCGCGCTCAGCGCGTAACAGTTGTGCACAGTCTTCGAAACAGAATCGTTCCCGCGGCAGGCACGTGACATTGCAACGTCAGGGCGTACGACAAAATTAAAAAAACATAAAAATAAAACACTATAAAACTTTAAAGGACGAAATGAAAAAATAAAATAGAAAAAAGAAAAAGCCTCTCTTTTTTCTCTTTTCCTTCTCTCTTTGCTTCCACCCGCTCGCTCTTCACCACTCAATCCCACTTACGCAACTCTCTTCTGCTGCTTCTCTCTCTCTTCAACCTCGTGAAAACGCTGTCGTTTTGATTGGTATGACGACGACGACACCGTTCGGAGCTGCGAACACGGCGGTGCTGGGGGAGCCCAAGGCTCAGATTGCTAGGTATCAAGGGCTGAGGTCAGCAAACTCGCTTGGTCTCACCAGAAGCCGACACGCGCCGATCTCGTCAGCTTCTTCTTCGCTCATTCGCGCCGTCGCTACGGTGCGTTTAATTACTATCTGATTCTCTGTTTTGTTTCGGAGAGATTGGTATTTGTTTGGATGCTCAGAAAATGCGAGAAAATGAAAAGTAAAAGAAACATGATAAAATTAACCTTCTTTTATGTGTTATGGTCAGAGATTGAGACAAATGTGGCAAAATATAAGCACTTTGTTTTAATTGTTTTGCTGATTGGCTCTCATTTATGTTGCTTTCTTCTGTTTGGATTATGTTGAAGGAAAACGTGGCTGTGATAAACGAGTGTAGACTGCATTCTTTCAATTTTACTTTTGTTAATATCTGCCAGAGTCACTGTGAAAGAAGTTGGTTTCTCTTTTTTTTTTCTTTTTTTTTTTTCTTTTCTTTTCCTTTCTCAGTGATCAAACATGTGTTTATTACTTATTTAACAAAATTAGAAGAATTAAAGTATTTTCTTTTTTGCTTATTTTTCAAATAATATTTTTATTATGTGTAATAGAGGAAATGGGTCCAATTTTTTTGCTTCCTGCTTTTATGCCTGTCATATGCTTTTGTGATAAAGGATTATTTGCCTCTTCAAATGAATTAGCTCTTAAAAACCTGAACTTTTTTGTTGCCCCCTGTGGTTTCAAATGTAATGTGAAGTTCCTGACTTCCTCGTGAAAGGGCTAGTGTGCTTTATTGAGTTTTATCACTTGGTTTGGTTAGGAAACCTGCAATTTTGGAAAATTTAGGCTCTTAGAGGGCCTCATGAATCAGAAAATTCTGAATGTTAGTTAGATTGCCTATTGTTAGTTCTTGGTAGGAAAAGTGCTTGTTTTAATAGTTTCTGTGTATTGCAGCCTGCAAAGCCTGAAACTGTAACTGAAACGAAGCGAAGTAAGGTTGAAATATTCAAAGAACAGAGCAATTACATAAGATACCCTCTTAACGAGGAGATTTTGACAGACGCCCCGAATATAAATGAGGCTGCTACACAACTCATCAAGTTCCATGGGAGCTATCAACAATACAACCGAGATGAACGTGGTGGAAGGTCCTACTCATTTATGCTTCGTACAAAGAACCCTTGTGGAAAAGTGTCAAACCAACTATACTTGACCATGGATGATCTTGCCGATCAGTTTGGAATTGGTACTCTTCGTTTGACCACAAGACAAACGTTTCAGCTCCATGGTGTTCTGAAAAAGGACCTTAAGACTGTAATGAGTAGCATCATTAATAGCATGGGTTCAACCCTTGGCGCCTGTGGTGATCTTAACAGAAATGTTCTTGCTCCTCCTGCTCCAATAAATAGAAAAGATTACCTTTTCGCACAGCAGACTGCAGAGAACATTGCAGCACTGCTGACTCCTCAGTCTGGTTTTTACTATGACGTATGGGTGGATGGGGAGAAGTTCTTGACAGCAGAACCTCCTGAAGTAACAAAGGCCCGCAATGATAATTCTCATGGAACAAACTTCACTGATTCACCGGAGCCCATTTATGGAACTCAGTTCTTACCCAGGAAGTTTAAAATTGCAGTTACAGTGCCAACAGACAACTCAGTGGATATTCTCACAAATGATATCGGTGTTGTAGTGGTTACTAATGATGAGGGGGAGCCTCAAGGGTTCAACCTATATGTAAGATGAAGTTCTTCTCTAACATTTACATTTGAGCTCATTTTCTCCACAAATATGGTTTCTTATAATTTGCATTGCAGGTTGGTGGTGGTATGGGAAGAACGCATAGGTTGGAAACCACTTTTCCCCGTTTGGCTGAACCACTGGGTTATGTCCCCAAAGAGGATATCCTATATGCAATTAAGGCTATAGTTGTTACACAAAGAGAAAATGGGAGAAGAGATGATCGAAAGTATAGTAGAATGAAATATTTGATCAGCTCGTGGGGCATTGAAAAGTTCAGAAGTGTAGTTGAACAATATTATGGAAGGAAATTTGAGCAATTCCGCGAGTTGCCAGAGTGGGAATTCAAAAGTCACTTGGGGTGGAACAAGCAGGTTTGTTGTGGTGATTTTGACATACAATTTTTGATGTTTTTTATTCTATCTCCAAGGTTTGAAATTGCAATATCTTCAGAGTCTTATGTATGGCCTATTTGATTTATAACTCTAGTAGATCATACTGTTTACACTGATGCCTAGTTTATTGGCTCCATTCCCATCTTCCAGTACCTTTCTCCCCAGATGTATGTCCTGACTATTTATATTTGTTTTGGTAGGGTGATGGCAGTTATTATTGCGGGCTTCATGTCGATAATGGTCGTATTGGTGGAGTTATGAAGAAGGCATTGAGAGAGGTTATAGAAAAGTATAATTTGAGCATAAGGCTTACACCAAACCAGAACATCATATTGTGTGATATTCGCACTGCATGGAAACGTCCTATCACCACAATTCTTGCAAAGGCCGGTCTGCTGGTAAGATGTCTTTCTTTTACTCCCTCATCATCAGACATCAATATGAACTTGTGGTTACTGGATGCTCACTTCCTATTCTGTGAAATATCTTTCACTGCCGAGTGAAACTTTTCAACTCGGTAGGACGGAGTATCTTATTCAACTGAGATGCTGTCTGTCTGGAAATGGTGCTATGATTTATCTGCATTAGATGGTGATGTTTCTACTGCTTTTTGCAGTAATCTAGTGTGGAATCTAGGCTGCAAATTATTTTCTCGTAGGATCTAGTGGGGGAAATCATGTAGGCTCATATGATATCCTCCTTTATTCTCAGTTTGAATCTTTTAAACTCAGATAGTGGTCAGGATGTATGCAAACAATTATTGTTTAACTTATTTGGTCTTAAAATTCTTGAACTGTTTGGGTTGTGTCGTCTATGATAAAAATGTTTTTTAGGTTATGAATTTTCATCATTGGGGATAATACTGACCAGTTCTGATTGTGGCAGCATCCTAGGTTCGTAGACCCTCTCAACCTAACTGCGATGGCATGCCCAGCCTTCCCACTATGCCCACTGGCAATAACTGAAGCTGAACGGGGTATACCTGACATTCTTAAGCGGGTTCGAGCAGTATTTGAGAAGGTATTACCATAATAACAAGCATGTTCCACGAAACACAAACTAATAAAATGTGGAAAATCAAGATCATGTGTGGATAAGGAATCAAAATGCATGTAACAAGTATAACTTTTGAATTTCAGGTTGGTCTGAAATACAATGAATCTGTAGTTATAAGGGTGACTGGCTGCCCCAATGGATGTGCTAGGCCATACATGGCTGAACTTGGACTAGTTGGTGATGGTCCCAATAGCTATCAGGTATTTCAAATGCTGGTTCATTTGCAATTTTTCTCATGCTCTAATGCAGATTGTTGTGAAAGCAACTCATATTTTATTCGTTTTTCTGCTTGTGTTAAAATAGATCTGGCTTGGAGGAACACCCAATCAAACCTCAATAGCAAGAAGCTTCATGAACAAGGTCAAGGTTCAAGACCTGGAAAAAGTTTTGGAACCTTTGTTTTATTATTGGAGACGTAAACGACAATCTAAAGAGTCCTTCGGGGGCTACACAAACCGCGTGGTAAGTGGTGAAATAAGATTCTAAGATTATTGTGTTATATTTAGGCCTGTCACAGATAAAGAAGTTGGTTTAATCTCAAATTTGGGGTGTTTACATGGGTATGATAAGAAAATTTGTCAGTCATTGGAATGGCTGATAGCTATGGTTGTGACCCTAATTGGTATATTGTATCAGGGATTTGAGAAACTTCAGGAGTTGGTTGACAAATGGGAAGGTCCAGAGGTGGCACCAGCTCGTTACAACTTGAAGCTTTTTGCTGATAAGGAAACGTATGAAGCGGTGGATGAACTTGCAAAGCTGCAGGATAAGACTGCTCATCAGTTAGCCATGGAAGTCATTCGCAATTTTGTTGGTTCCCAGCAAAATGGGAAAAACGAATGAGTGTGCAAAGGTGAATCAACTTATGAACTTGCAGTGTTGTTGCTCCCGGGCAAAGTGGCCAAGGTGAATGAGGAACAATGTCCCTGATTCTCTCTTCAAGCTGTTACTTTTCGGTAACCGAAGGAACAAATAGGATACTGGATTTGGTATTATTCTGTGTCAAGGTTTTGGTCTTTTGATTTTTCTTGAACCCTGAGTTTGTATAATTAGCTTGGATTGTGTATCCTCTTTGCGGGCAAAATTACTCTTCCTTAATTATTATATTTTCGTAATAAAATTTTAGTTTTTGGGTATTTAGATTATCATAAAAGGATCATATGTTAGGAGATGTTCTAGGTTCCAGATGAATGTGCTTTTTGTGGCAGCTTTCGTGCGCTCTATGTTTCCTCACTTCCTGGATTTGATTTGATGGTACTCGAATCCGCAGCCTCCGACCTTGCACAATTCTGACATAGTATGATGTACATCATATGAGGAAGAACAGAAAGAATGTAATTTCATAGTCATAAACAACCAAAGTATTGAAACTATATGTAAATTGCAATTGCTCTAATCAATCCTCATTAATTCTTAATTTAAGTCGCACCCTCTCGTCTGGTCTCATTCCCCTGAGACACACAAGGCTTGCCCACCTGTTATAATTTCAGAACAAAAACAAACCCTATCATGAACCTTATCAGTTAGGAAAATTGGCTTCTTGTTGCCCATTTGCCATTTTTCTTCAAGCAGCCTTCGATTGGGTGTTTCAAGGCTCTCCATTTCCCATCTTGTCCAATACTCATAACTTCAAATCCCACTTCATCGTTTTGGATGTAAGCACATACCAATTTGGCCTCACATTCAATGAAACAAAAGCACATTTCATTCTACACGCCCAAAATGTGCATTAGGCAAAGTCATGCGCATGGCTGATGGCCGGATTTGTGATGCGGCAAACAGGAAGAGTATGATGCTTCTCGACAAACAAGCCGGCAACACAGGACATACACCAGATATTTTTGTTGAAGAAGGGGTATTTGGCCATGGTACCTTCCTTATCTACATTTTATTGGCAGAGGACTAGCCAGATTCATATGCTTCACAATGTGGTGATGGTCTTCAATCAAAGCACACCAATTCTTGGAGGCAGACTTCACTCTCAGCAAAGCGTCTACAGTTAGCCAACTCAAACTCTCAGTGATCATCTCAAAAGGAAGCTTTGGTCCTTTTGTTACGGGTCCAATATTCTCCTTTGATTTTCTTCTTTGGTATCCGGGCACCAATGGCGGACCCATGAATTTTTATAGAGGTAGGCTAAATTTTTTTTTAAATAGAGGAGATAAATTATAAGTCATTTTTTTCTCTTGAAACAAAAATATAAATAAAATTTTATAAATCAAACAAAGCCACATTACGAGCAAATATAACACAAAGAAGTACAAAATATAAATAAATACCAAACAATCTAAAAAAAAATGTTCTCGTACAAAACCATCCTTATCAACAAATCTTAAAACAATGGCCATTTGCTCTCTATTAAATGCATGTTTTGCTTCATCAACAAGAATATAAAGCAAAAGGCAGAGAATGGTGAAACATTCAAAATACCAGAAAATGCCCTTGGTTAATGCAAACATTAAGAATTGAAATTATTAATTAAATGAGGATAATATGGTAAATTCACACTTTTTCATATTTAAAAAAATTAAAATTAAAAGAAAAATCGGATAATGGATCCTATTTTTATGGAAAACAACTACCCATTATCTTTTTTAATTCTAAAATAAAATTTAAATTTAAAAAAAAAAAACCTCTCGCAGGCGCGGAAGCGCGTGCAGAGAGGCTAGTCAACAAGAATACAATAAGTTGATTCCCCAAAAATACTAGACACCAAAAATCATATATGCTAATTAATACTTTAAGTTGCAAAAATAAAACATATATCAACAATCTCCAAAAGTTTTCACTCAAACCCTAAATCATAAAAACTTAACAACAATTAAAATTGGAAATTGAATATATATATATATTTTTTTTTAAAAGAAAGAGAAAAACTTATCAAGATTGAAGAACCCACTCAAGATTGGTTGGTACAATTTTTTAGAGGAGGAGAGCTATTTCCTCTAGGCTCTCAAGGTTCAAATATGGCTTTTTGGGTGGCAAGAATAAATTTTTTGATGTTTGCTTTATGTGGGTGTAGCCCAATATCAATACGATTAGAATAGCTCAAGTTAGTAGAGCCTTAGCGTGACATCTGCTGCTTGGGCGCCCCAAAACTTGAGCCCATTTCTTAAGCCCAAATATGTGGGTAAGCATGAAAGAGAGAAAAATGTAGCCCATTACCTTAGAAAATTGGCCCATCACCTTAGTAAAAATAGTCCACCACTTTAGAAAGTTGGCCCATCCTCTTAGTAGACTAGCTCATCACTTTAGGGAATGGCCCAAGTGACTTAGAAAATATCTGAAAGTCTCCAGCACATGGCCAGAGACAAAACCAAGATAGACCATCTGAAATACCAAAAGGTATTTGGGTGTGCAAGCTGCTAGGAGTCTCCAACACATGGTCAAAGACAAACCCAACACAGGCCATCCAAAAAACCAAAGGATACTTGAGCAAAACACCCTTCAGACCAACACCATTACCCACTCTTTTCTCCCACTAGCTTTTGCCATAAAATGAAGGAGAAAATAAGGAGAAAGGGTAGCCCAAAATAGGAGATGGCCACAGGGACAGCTGCGGGAAGGCTCTAGAGCCTCCAAAAATCTTGTCTCTGTGTGTTTGGACTGGGAAGGATTTCACTAAATGGGGATGAATCAAAAGAGAAGAAGAGGAATGGAAGGGAGACTTGGTAGATTTAGGAAGACCCAACTAGAGTTTCTTGGGAAGAAGGAGCTTCTAGCGCCTATAAAAAGGGGCATCTCTTACCTATCATCACACACACATCCAGAGAGAGCAAGCATCACCTCTCACCCTTGGAACCCTTCAATTTCGAGCCATATTCCTCCATCTCTTCCCATTTTCTCTTCTAGCAAGCCATTCTAGAGCCTGACGAAGCTTTCGTCAAGCTGCCGGAAAATTACTCAAACGACCCACTTCTCCTCCCTCATCTCTTCCTCTCTCCCCTCAACAAATTCTCTCTCGAAATTTCTTCTCCCCCTACTTTGAACCCCTGTTTCTCATAAGAAATCCAAGCCCTCTCTCTCTTTGATGCTAAACTCATGAATGCTTAGCTTCCATGCCACAAGCTTCTCAAGCCAAGCCATATATTTATCTGTAAGCAACTGTTAGTTTTGTTGGTAAAGGAGACCAAGGTGTTTCCTAAGGCTCCACAACCCTTTTGAAGCACTCTTAGAGCCTGATTCTTGAACTCAGACACAGGGGCAAGTCCACCCATTTGCTCTTTATAGCAGCCCAGGCCCACATGTAGCTGCCGGAACGAAAAAGTCTCCACACCACAAATTTCATTAACATTGATTGATTGATACATAAAAGTTAAGCTGTTGATCACAGTTATAGATTGTTCTTAACCAGAGTGTTACATGATAATTCCATTACCGATCACATTAACATCATGTAGCGAGGAGCGGACAGAAGAATTTATCTTGCTCTTAAAAAGGATAATCTAATAACAAGGCTTGCTACAATTACAAATCACTAGTCTCAAACCAAATCATCAACCAAACACAATTTGAAACATAAAAAGATATCTGCATTATATTCGAACAGAAATTTATTTCAATATATATGGTGATTGTTAATACCTCATACCATCATGGTGAGCCAACCTATCACAAATCGCCACGTGGCCATAAATGGCTACGATAAACGTATACCAACCCGAGCCTCTGTGTGCCAAAGGCCTTCCGACCTCGACCTAACTGGGCAACAGATGGACTAGTGCTTGGGCACCGGGTACTATGTGCAACCAGAGGTGCGTTAATGCTCAAGCAAGCGTGACCAGATCCTTGTCAGGTCAGTCGCTCCATCCGCCTTGTAGACAGCCTAGCGAGTGAAAGAGATCAGTTAATGCATTTCCCATCTGAAGCCAGGTGTCACCTTGCCCTTCGATCCCCAATAACCAGTCAGGTGATGGGAATGGATCATTTAATATACTTCCCATCCCAAGCCACATGTCGCTTTGTCACTCACTCTCTGCCAGATAGCATGGTGATCAGGAACATGTCATTTATTGTACTCCAGTCCCACTTGGAAGAGAAGAGATAAATATCTCCTCCTTATGATATCTTGGTCTTCTTCTCACCTCTATAAATACCCTTCACCTACATCAGGACAAAGGTAATAAACACTCTTACTGTGAAAACCCCACATCCATTCTCTTCACCATATAACCATACCTGACTTCACCATCGGAGGGGGTTCAACTGGGTCCAACCCCAGTTCACTCCTATTATGATAACTGTTCTAAGTGTGCAGGCCTTTTATGGGAAGCATCCCAGCCCAAGGGAGCAGGTTGAGGCCCACGCCTTGACCCAAATCTAGAATATACTCGATATGGGAAGGATACGCGGTTTACAGTGATCATCATGCTGATTTGGTAATCGCACTAAAACTTATGTAGTACAAATATATGAATTCTCAAAGGAAGAATTGTGTTGATATATGTATGCAAATTAATCCTGAAAGAAAATTTTAACAAAACATATGTAGCTCAAATTAAGTAAATCTTTTATCGATTTAGGCACTAGAACCTATATATGCAATATTAATAATCATCTATAAATCTAATTCAAAATGGAGTCATTCCCTCCGATGCAGCTAAAATTAAATTTTTTCCCTCATTGGTTTTGGATGAAAATTGAGATTTGTGAGAGTGGCTGGTCCAAGAAAGTTTGAACGAGTGATGGGTCCCAGAGTGAAAGTTAAAAAAAAAAAGGAATAAATAATAATCGCAAGGAGAACTTCGGGATTTTAAGGATAATTCTGTAATCTTCATTAATGAATTTATACTTTTGTTTTCCCTCACTTATTGTAACCTTTTCTTCAATATAACTTTCATTAGCACATTTTAATTAAAATGCAATACTTTCTAGAGTCATCCTTGGCCCATGTACAATAGGAAGGAGGGATTTGGTCACCAACTCAACGCATGATGAACTTGTTTGCTGCGATATCCATTACTTGGGAGAATAAAAGCAAAAACACAAAAACTTGATAATATAAATCAGTAGCTAGTTGCAATTGCAGGGACAAATTAAAAAAAGTATTTAGGGGATTAGATTTCTCAAACAATATAATTGAATAGTTCTCATTCGAAGATAAAATATAAGATACAATTATTATCTAAAAGGCTTGAAGAAGAAGCCCAGAAGGAATATAAAAATAAAATAATCTCTATTTGAACAGAACAAAAGGCTTGACGAAACCCTGAACAAAATCCAAGAAAAAAGGAGATTAAAATCAGAATACAACCATTATTAAAGGCCAGTTTGGACTGCTTTTATAGGACGCACACTAATGCTTATAAGCGCTTTTTCTAACAGTGCTTTTATTAGAAGAATGTAAAAAAAAATTATTGAAAGTGTTTTTTAGTCGCCTTTCCAGAAGCTAAACGGGCCCTAATTATCTCTTTCTTCACTAGAAGAAGCAATCTCTGAATTATTATCCTTGGTGCAAGAGTCTTTCTTCTTCATCTCATGATCTATCTTCAAATCCAGTATCTTTATGAAATGTTTTAGGGTAGCTATATTTTTATCTAGTTCATCCACTCCCGCATGCTCATTCAACCCGTACTTATCTATACCATCTTGCACTGCCTTCTCTTCTTTCTCTTGATTGGCTTCTAAATCTTCATCAATAACAACACCATCATCATCTTCATCATCTTCATCATCTTCATCATCATCATCATCATCTTCTTCATCATCTTCATCATCTTCATCTTCATCATCTTCTTCATCATCATCATCATCATCATCATCATCATCATCATCATCATCTTGTTCGCCAAGAAAGCGATCTAAGACAGAGACCGCGGAGGGGTGACCGTATACATAGGGCTTGTCGGCCGGGGAAAAGACGATAACGGCCATCTTACAACCAGACGTGGAGGAGGAGTCAAGGTTGGTGGCTTCACTCAGCAAACCCTTGCGGCGCTTTGAGATGGTGGCCTCCATCTCCATATCTATCTTCCTGCGTCCCATGAATGGTTTGGTATTTAGATATGAAACGTACGTGTCTTCTTGATCCGACTAAATCACTGAAAGAAGAGTTGAGTTGTGAGTTGTTGTGAACTTGTGATCGAATACCCCCAAGGGAAGAACAAGGTGTATATATAGGATGGCTGCGGCTAGGTTGCCCATGAATCCGAAGGTTTCCCTTTCTTTTTCTTTTTCTTTGGGGTGCCTTCTAAGTCAACAAAATGTAGGATTGTGGTATGTTTTCATTTTATAATTTGTGGATATATAAAATAATTTAAACTAATAATTAAAGCAGGCTTTCTTCCGCACGTGTTTTTGATATAATTGGAAACAATTAGCTTTTGTTTCCCTATCAAATTATGGAAAACGGGTAACTATTCTTCTTTCTTTGGAGTGAAAATTAGGCACGTAGGTCAAAGGGATAAGAGAGAGACGAATTAGAGTGAAAATAGCAAGGCTTTTCTATACATGTTTTGATGTGATCATCGAAAACAATTGTCTTAGAAGTTTATTTTGTCTTCCTTATTTGAAACTAGGAAAGAATCTACAATGAAGGAAAAAATCGAAATTATCACAACTTACGGGTTTTTTTTGTATGGGAATCTTTTGCTCCTGATTGGCTTCTTTCTGTCTTAGATATGGTGTTCCTATTTTCAATCAATAATCATCTTTATCATTTGGAAAATAAATAAAAGAAGGAAAAAATCGAATTTTTTTTTTCTTTTCAAATATATGTTTATAGAGTATCGTTCAACAAGTAATTAAAGAAGGTAACAAAAAACGCGAGTTCAACCTTAAATTTCCTTTGATCAAAGCAGGCTTTTCTTTTGCAATAATGCTGGAGTTCAACCTTAAATTGACCTACTAATTTCCTTCTTTGGATTCATTAAGATTAAACTTTAGAAAGTCTAGGTAGAGAAAAAATAAACTGGGAAAATTTGAGTCCATTTAAATTCAATTTGAGTTGGTGTTTGTTCTAAAACTCTAAGACATGAAATTTGTTAACGGGTGAAATTGGAAAGCCCGTGGTATTGCAATTACACATGTAACGCGAGAGTTTGAATGATTCACCCATAAATTGGGCTATGTTTTATGGAGTTAGGTCCTCTTGGGCAATAGCAACATAAGAAAAACTTAAATCCCGTCGGAATTTTTCAAGAATTTATAGAATAAGAAGAGGAAGAAGCCAGATTAATTAATAGATTGTCCCAAGAAAAGATACAAAGAACATACAAGTTCTACAAATTTTACATTACAACCACCATAAGTGACTGAATCAAAGCAAATGATCATAAAACTGATCCCTCATCAGTTGCGGCAGATACGAGCAGTAGGCATCGTGACACAAACAGGAGCATACTTCTCCTTGGCTTCTTTTGTCCCACGCTTTGGCTCATCGGCCATGGCAGCCTTGGCTATGGAGCATAAAGCCGCAGCTGCAGCAGCAAACATCAGATCCCTCCTCCCACTGCTGCTGCTGCTGCTGCTGCTGCTCTTCTTCATTTCCAAGCTGCTCTTCTCTCCTTCTGGGGCACTTGAGGCCTTGGCCACAATGAGACTCCTGCGAGCTGTAGAAGGTTTGGTGATGGTTGAGGCTGAGCCAGTGAGGAAGGAGGCTGCCATGGTCATGGAAGCCATCTCTGCAAATTTGGTTGGTTTATCTTTTTTCTTGCTTTTGTTTTTTGCCTCTCAATCTGACTTGCAGTATGTGAGCGAAGTGAATTCTGGCTTGGTTTAAAGTCCTAAGTGAAATGAGAATGTGCTTCTTAGAACAATAGCATCATCCATTTCCTTATCGACAGAAATGTTTTGGCAAATGGGTTGTTGCCATGTGTCTTGCTTTATCCTTCTGAATACTCTTGGCTCCGGAAGCCTCTTCACTTCAGCTAGACAAACAAAAGCAGACTCGGCCAATTAGCACAGAAATGGACTTACCTGAAGTTAAAATAAATAGAAATTTATAGCAATCCCCATTTCTAGCACTAAACACTGAACAAGATTTTATAATTATCATTAACATAGTGAGTGAGTTATGTAATGTATTCTAAAAGTTCTTATTTTGTGATAAATGTGAAAATAATGAATTATTATGGATTTTTTTATTTACAAAATCTCTCTCTATCTTCAAGTCAAGCATGTCTAATTTGTGCAATATTTCACACAATATAATATATATATATATATATATACAGTTATTCTCTTATCTGGATGTCCGCACGTTATTATCGTGCGGATCCTATTGTAAACAGGCAGGAAAACAGAGAGGGATAGGACAAAATACAAGGCGTCCGCACGATAATAACGTCCGGATATCCGCATAAGAAAATTTCTGTATATATATATATATATATATATATATATATATATATATATATATATATATATATATATTGGAGTTTTTGTGAAGAACGTGCTATTCATGGAACATGAGAACTTCAGTGACTGGATATCCGAAGGATAAATGTGAAGGATAACCAAGATATGAAGTAATGATGTGATATGATTTGGATTGTGTATTTTAACCAATTTTTCACTCTTTTTATTTTATTTCATTCAATTCACCCACCATGATTCGGGAATATTCTTTATTTCCGAATTGGAGTGTGACAATCTTTCTCCTAGTATTCCTATGACTTCCAAGGAGGGTGTCGTGTGCAAACTATGAAAATCCATGTATGGTTTGAAGCAGTATTTGAGAGCATGGTTTGGAAGGTTTGTTGCATCTATGAAAAAATTGGGCAGCTTTAATTATTTATGTTGATGATATGATAGTAACTGGAGATGATGATCAAGAAGAAATGCAATGCCTTCAAAAGAATTTGACTTCTAAATTTGAGATGAAGGGTGAATTGAAGTACTATCTTGGGATTGAGGTTGCTAGATCTAAAAATGGTATTTTTCTATCCCAAAGAAAGTATGTTTTAGATTTTCTTGCAGAGACTGGTATGTTAGATTATAAACCGATTGACACTCCTAGTGAACAGAATCATAAGTTGGGGTTGTATCCTAATCAAGTTCCTGCTGATAAGGAGTGTTATCAGAGGCTTGTAGGGAGATTGATTTATTTGGCTCATACACGTCCTGATATAGCATATGCAATTAGTGTGGTAAGTCAATTTATGAATTCACCAAGTCTTGATCATATGGGTGTTGTTATGCGTATTTTGAGATACTTGAAGGTAACTCCTTGCAAGGGTTTAGTATTCTCTAAGTATGGTCATGTGGATGTGGAAGGGTATACAAATGCTGTTTGGGCAGGTTCAATTGACATGCGTTCTACTTCTGGGTATTTTACCTTTGTTGGTTGTTATCTTGTTACTCGGAGGAGTTAAAAACAAAGGTGGTAGCTAGGTCAAGTGTGGAAGCCAAGTTCGTGGCATGTCACAACGGATATATGAATTGATCTGGTTGAAAACATTGATGAGAGATCTTTGGTTTGAACCCAAGAAACCCATGAGTTTGTATTGTGATAATTAGGTTGCTATTGAGATTGCTCACAATCCTGTGCAATATGACTGTACGAAGCATGTGGAGATTGACCAACAGTTTATTAAAGAAAAATTGGATGTTGGGATGATTGTTTTTCCATTTATGACATAAGAACATCAGTTGATAGATATTCTTATCAAAACTGTCTCTACTAGTGTTTTTCTTAAGTTGCTTAACAAGTTCGGCATGCGTGACATCTTTGCTCCAACTTGAGGGGAAGTGTTGCATGTTCCTTATTATTTTAGGTTACTTATTTTTAGGGATTTTATTTTTAGTTTGTTTCCTTTTTTATTCAGGGTGTAAATAGGATTCCTTGTCTAGCAAGACTTACTTGTACAACATTCTTGTAACCTCCATAAATTGCCTTCATTGTGGAGAAGAGTACAATATGAAATTTTACCCTATATTGTCTAACTTGGAATCAGAGCCTGGTTTGAACATTGATAAACAAAAAGAGGCAACATATTAATGTCTTCAAAACTAGAAATCCAGAAACTAAGGGTTTGTTTGATAACCATACAATTTTAGTTTTTTGTTTTCATTTTTTGTGCTAGAGTTTAGAGGAAAATGAATGTGAAAACAAAAACTTGAAAGTGAAAAAAATTTCAAATAGGTTTTAGATTTTTGTTTTTATTTTCACTTTTGTTACTCTTCCCTATCCTCCCCTCACATCTTCTCTCTCAATCTCATCTCCACTCTCATTCTCACTTCCATTCTCTCTTTTTTGCCTCTATACTCTAGACCAAAAAATGGAACCTGAAAACTAAAATCTAAAATTGAAATGGTTATCAAAAGGGCCCTAAGATTTTATCTTCAATAAACACTAGGTTCTCTCATACTATAGGCTTATACTTTCTCCTATGTTGGTTCTCGCGTTTAGGTCCCATGTTTGGGTCGTAGAACTTGAGTTTAGGCCCATGTCTGAGTCGCAATTCGAACCTAGGTCTCATGAAGTTTCAAAAAATATCATATTTTTTATTTTATTTTAATACAGGTCGATAGTCTAAATTACAAGGGGGGTGAGGGTTGTTCACATGCACTACTAAGGTGTCATAGTAGTTCTAACTTGAGACCACTGGTCAAGACCCTTCTCCTAGGCCTGACAATGGGTCGTGTCGTATCGAGATTTTAAACAGGTCAAAATAGTCAACTCGAACACGACCCGTTTATAAACGGGTTGACACGACCCAACCCATGTAACCCGTCACCTGTTCATTTAAAAAAAAAAACTAAATCAATAGTTTTAACAGTTTGATGAAACTTTCCCCAAATACAACCAAAGTAAATAATTAAATACAAATACATATTCATCAGTTCAAGTTCAACTCCAGCGGAATAAGGTGGCCTCAGCCTTCCATGGTCTCCAGGTTGCTCTGTAACTCACATAGAGACAGACATGGGTTTAAAACATGAATCAAAATGAAAACAGAAGAGCCCATGAAAATGAAAGAAAGTGAAGTAAAAAAAATCTGACCTTCACGAACAGGAGGCGTAATGGGAGAAGCAGACAATTGGGTTTGTAGAAGAGAAGCAGATGAGGTTAGGCGGCTGTGTGTGAGTAAGTATCAGAGTGTAAAGTATGAGTGAGAGGCTAGGGTTATGAACTTATGAGGGAATGTTTATTATATATATATATATATATAATTTTTTTAGAGGGTATTAAATTTTTAATAAGTATTCTGCTAGGGTTTTAGAGTTTACAAATAAAACGGGTTAATGGGTCTGATGCGGGTTGACACGACCTGTTTAATAAACGGGTCATAATGTGTTGGCTCGAAATTGACCTTTTTTTTATCCTAATTTCTCGTGCGGGTTGAACCCGCTAATTTCTCGTGCGGGTTTCGAGTCATGTATCGGGTCATGTCCGAAATTGCCACCCCTAGGCTAAATTATGTTGGCAAAAAAAAAAAAAAAAAAACCCCTCTCTTTGTTAAAAGAAACTCAAAAAAAAAAAAAAGTATCTACCAAACATGTTTTTTCTTTTGTTAATGCGGGGCCCAATCCCTAAGAAAACTGAAGGTAGCTCACAATAAATGTACACCAAGATACATGAGGGATGCAAGTTGGATTGGAAATTCTGATTACAACTGTTTATGATTCGAAAATTTCCGATTTTGGCAAGTTCAAATCAATTTCGACATCTGAAAGTTTCGAAGGAACTATGGATTGGAATTGGAATGTTTCTCAAGATTCCAAAAAATTCCACATTCTGAAATATATTGGGATTTCAAAGTTAGAATAGACACAATGACTAATTTCATATTGAACTAAACATGATTTAATGACCAAATAGAGATAAACAAGTTGTACTTTAATGGCCTGTTTGGATGAGGGATTTGTGGGAGGGATTTCAAGCAAAGGCTTAGTTCCAATTATATATTATTAATTATACTTTTTAAATTTCAAATGACTCTATGTAATTTGATGATATGTAGTGTTTGAATGAGAAAGAAAACAACTAAAAAAAGGTATATAAATAAAAAGGAACAGCTAAGAAAAAGGGAAAAAAAAATCTTATGTTTACAAGAAATTACCCAATCAAATCCCACCAACAAAATAATTAGCCAAACAAAGAACTTTATTAATCCCATCATTTTGAAGTCTGTCACCTTAAAATCTTATCATTTTGAAATCCCCTCACTTCAAAATCTCATCATTTTAAAATCTCATCACTTCAAAGTCCCTCACAACCTAAAGGATAACAATATCTAAATACTAGCATATAATAGTTTTAGAACTTCGGTATGAAATTATGAGTCAATTTTAACCTTTCAAATGGTTGGGCATGTTTAAAATTTTGAACTAATTTCCAAATATTTTTTAAAAAAATCATTTTGGGAATTGGAATCCCCTCATTCCAATCCATTCCGTCGGAAAATCAAGCCTAATGATGTGACAACGTTAGCCAAAAAAAAAAAACTTGCTTGACTTACGATTACAGCCTTACCATAAACTCCCACTGCATTTGGATGGCAGGAAAAGGGAATTGGGAATGGGAAATCATTTATTTTCCCATGTTTGATAAGTCCATGTTTTTTTTTATACAAACAATAGTCTAAACTAAAAGGGGGAAGGGGGTTTCTTACACATTATCATGATGTCATGGGGGTTTGAACCTGAGACTACTGGTCTGCAAGTCAAGGCCCTTTTCCACTGTACTAGACCTCATTGACTTTGGTAAGTCCATGTTTGGGAAATGATTTCTTGGCTCTTGCAAAAATATGGGGGAAATGCAACCCTCCATCCATCTTGGGTTTCATTTTCCTTTCCAATGAGAAACCAAGGTAGACATTAATTATACTTTTTAATGACCAATATGCCCTTAATAACAATTAAAAATATGAAGACAAGCATTAATTACATTTTTTTGCAGTGCATATTTCTAATTTATGGGTCTAATTGGAAAACTAAACAAAGTTTGTTTCCATTCCATGCACAAACCAAACATGGCAAAGAATAAAATGCATTTTACTAGTTCATTTCCCAGTATTACCAAATATGGGAAAAGAAGTTACAGACATGTGGGTTGAGCTAGTTAGTCACATTGTATCAAGAAAAAAAAAATTCTTTCATTTCCCATTCCCTACGAAAAACTAAACCATTGCCAACTAATATGCAGAGTAGTCAAATGCTATTCTTCCCTAAGAATTCTTTATAGGGTAGAGCCAGGGGCGGAGTTGTATTAAGGCCAGGGATGGCCTTGGCCCCCATAATTTAACCCCATTGAATGTATATATTGGATGTGGTAACAAATGCAAAGAAAATTTGCTATACTTATGCCTATGGCACCCTCACCACAAATCAATACTTGTCAAAATTGTATTTCAATATGAATATAATAGTAAAATCATAAATAAAAAAACAACTCATTTCAATTTAGTGCTTTTGTAGGCAATAGTTTTACTTAATAGGCCAAAAAATAAAAAATACAACTAAACTTTTTGGCCCCCTCAAATATAAAATCCTAGCTCCACCCCTTGGTAAAGCAAAGGGTTGACGGCATTGAGCTATAAATGGAATGGATACACAAGTCATCGGTTACAAAAGTTGAATCACGTTTATTAGAGCGATGATGCTGTGCGGGGAAGCATGGGCGGACAGATCCCTCAAGTCTCTCGTGCACATTCTGTCTTGTTACGGTCTCCGTTCAACACTTGGGAGGGAGCCATGCAAGTTTTGGTATTTTCTTCTATTTCCGGTGCTATCTGACTGTCTTATCTCATCACTCTTGTTATCCCTTGTTTTCCTTCTGATCTTGGTGGGCCTTAATTCACCTGCTTGTATATTCATCTGAGCCCAGTTTTTTATTTTTTTTAATTATATATATATATATATGTACAAGGCAAAATTTAAATCCAATAAATTATGTCTTCTGAATTTAATTAAAATACTTATTTGTCCATTAGGGGGAAGAAAAGGAAACCAATTTCAAATATGGTGGCTCACAAAAGTATCTCACAATTGCTTAAACAACACACACAACAAAACACAGAGATGGTAACACAGGAGTGGTTAAAAAATAAGGCTACTTCTTTTCTTGACATAAAAGAAAAATCTTTACAACTGGAATAGCAGTGAGGCCAAATTAACACATACTCAGCTATGACAGTGAGCATTTTGAGCTTCTTATATGACTACCGGGTCTGCTCTGCTTGAACCAATCTTTACTTTTGAATCTTTGGAGACCTGAAGTTTGCACAGAACCATACACAGAATTTAATTAATTCTTTGAGAAAGATGTCATAATCCACACTATAAGAGCACTCGAAAGATAATCTCGTGAACACTATAAATGGTTTTAAAACTAGAAAACATAAGACATGTATGCACATTCCATGATATGCATTTTATGTCAATAACAGGGCTCCATAATGTGACACAACGATAGATTATACCATAATTTTAAACAGAATGCATACCTACTACCGGTACAGAATTACATTGTAACAAAGTAACAACAGCAATATCAGCTATATGGTTTATTAATTTGGTCCTGAATCAATCAAGCCGTTACATAAGTAGTCGAGATTACCATGAATTTAACTCAAATCTACAACAAAGTATGCACTTTCTCATAATATATGCAGATATGAAGTTCAAAGCATTGATTGGAAACTGGATCTAGAACAATTTCATGGTGATGGTTTAATTTTGAAACCAATCAATGTCAAGAATACATACATTATCTGAAATCTTCTAAGGATAGTAAATAAAACCAGCATTCAACGATTGCAATTAATTTGATTTTTAACTTCACATCCACACAAACCTCATTGAGATGGACTTAAACCAAAAAGGGAAAAGCGAAAAATGATTGCTCAAATAAGGAAAGAGCTAAAGTTACTTCACATCAAGGTCCTACATTAAATCTAAAGACAAGAAAAAAACCTAAGAAAAAAATGTCCACTGAGATTAAGATCTGCAGAGTAACACTCTTGGACGCAACATTCATATAGAAGGACTGTGCTGGCGGGGATAAAATGTTGTCAGGCCTCCCTTATGCTCAATCCTAGGTGAACACAGTTCTTTTGAAATTTTGCATAGTCTCCACAATACCCTTTGGTGAGGACGTTTCTTCCCTTAATCTCTTGTGTGGTTGACAACATCCATTTTTCTCAATCTCATACAGAAGGAGAATGTTTCGCCCTAAAATACTTCTCTGTAGGGGAATAATAACCCCTGTTTCACCTTATTTTAGGAGTCACTTTCCTGAATGTTAATCTTCATGGCCCTTGATACATTACTTGACCCAAAGGAGTTTATGTGCGAGGCATCTTCTTAGCTGTCCAATTTTCTCTTCGCCTTTTTCATCTTTGCATGAAAACTCATATGCCCTCCTAAGGAATTATAATTAGGGAATTCTCTCTTACAGATCTTGCATGTGTATTTTACATCACAGCGACCATTCTTCAATGAGCTAGGACCAAAAGTTCGGTTCTTTTCTGAACCGTGACAATTAGACCGAGGAGCTCGGGTTGATGTTTCTACTTGGTTTTCCACTGGGACGGGCACATTTGATGTAATTCCTGTGCCATGGCTAACAGCCTGAAGGTGGCTTGGACCATGATTTATGTCCCCATTTGCACTACCCCCAAATTTGTAAGCCACTTGATTCGACTGAACAGACAAGCCATTTTGTAAGGATGGTGAACCAGTGAAGCTAGAAGATCTGATTTCCTGGTTTCTCACAGGACGACAGCCACTTGATCCAAAAGAAGATAAGGATCCAGAGCTAGAAATTAGACCGAGGATAGTAAAGTGGAATCCCGAGTAGACATGATCATTGATGATGTAATCATCTGAATTTAATCGAAATGCATTTGATGAAGTACAGAAGTGAGTTAATTGTTTATTAGGAGGGATGTAGACACCTGAGCCAAACCCAGATGTATTAGGAAATCTGGGAGCATGGGTTGGATTGTTTTTCAAACACAAGGACTTGGTTGAACTAATGGATGGTGAATTGGTAGAGTTAACGGCATGAGACTCTTGATTTCTTAAAGGGAAATTAATATCTACTCCCTTCCAAGAATAGCTAGCAGAGGTGGGCGCATAAACATGTTGATTTACCTCAGGAAAGACACCCTCAAATTCAGATTTAAGTACACCAGTTGATCTAGGAAAGTGGACCTTATGGTTACCCATGGAAGTACCTTCTTGTGGATTGACTATTGGAACAAAGTTGGCTATTGAAGTCCCCATTTCCCTGATTGGACAAGAATCCACTTGATTTCCAGCATAAGAAGATCTGATTGTCTCCAGTTCATAAGAATTTTCAAGTATATCTGGAGTATGAAGCTGTTGGTCTTGCAAGAAAACCAAGTTGTTGCTGTTGTCACTCCATCGTGGGTGGATAGGAGAAGAGGCATTTGGCAGTTCAAATTCTTTCCCACATGGATTAGCCACATCAAACCATGCTTCATCAAATGGTTGAATAGCATTGTCTTGTTGGCCGTCCATTGATGGGATCACTCGTTGAAGAACAGAGTTATTTGGTTATCTTTGAGAATTGGAGGTAAAGTATCAGAAGAAGAACTGGAGTAAAGGATAAAATCTTACACAGCCTTACTTCTATCCTTTTAACCTTTAGCTTGAGAGAGAGAGAGAGAGAGAGAGAGAGAACGAGAATGCTTCTAACAATTCACATCTAACTTGATATGGCCACAAAGCATGCCAGATACGATAATTAAGAAGAGGTACAATACAATGCACTGCAGTCCATGTAAGTTCAAGGGCGTACCTGTAATGGCAACACTTGATTTGGACAAATCAAAGACTCTAGTCATTTTCGTTTGACATTCCCTATCCTGAACCATACAAAACTTGACAAATGCGTAATATCTCTAGCCTTGAAAGCACTCATTCACAGTTGAGAGGACTGGGATAGGTAAAATAATAAATGGGAAAGATTTTGGCAAAGCCCAGATAGCCTCTTAATGAGTAGAGAATCCCAATTACTAAATATGAATTAGCTATGACTTATAAAGATAAGACTCTGACACGTCAATTAGGAAAGTATTCTGTATCGACAAAAGTCGCGGACCTTTGACAAAAGTATGTGCGTTACTAAGCAGAAGAATATTTTTTATGAAAAACAGTAAAGTAAAAGATGCATTGGAGACAGTAATGGACGGTTACTGCTGGTTTTTCTTTTTGGCCAAATAACATGAATAATTCTCATAGTATTCTTGATTTCTACTTTGTTCCATGTAGTTTCAATTTTGGCAATAAAGACATTAGTTTACTTAAAATGGAAATCAACAACAATGCATTAAATTTGTCAAGGATGAAAAGATAACGCAAGCAATACATACTTAGCACTTGCAGGGGTAACATAGACAATTTGGGTCAGGCAGAAAACACTTCCATTTGCTAAACACGTCATCTTTCGGTCAACTCATTTGACAGACTTAACGAATTAGAGTTGATTGCAAACTTGATTAAACCAGAGGTCCTTAATTGAGAACATTGGAACTACATGGACCAAGGTGAAAAATTGGAGAAACTACAAGGACTATAAATTTCATTTCACCCTTCCCTTTTCTTTTTCCTAGGTAGATCTCTCTCTCTCACTCACTCACTCACTCTCTCTCTCTCTCTCTCTCTCTCTCTCTCTCTCTCTCTCTCTCTCTCTCTCTCTCTCTCTCTCTCAAACACAAAAGTCTAAGTTATCTTTAGGTTTCACTTCAATGACCAAAATCTATAACTTCAAGGAACAACATATAGTGTAATATGACTATAAAGACATATAAATCCATGATGCAATAAACATTTCATAGATCAGAGGCCAACAAAGTTGTCAACAAACTAAACCAATGGGATTTGTATGGGTGCCTCAAGTGAGTTCCACAATTATTTTAAATTTTCTTTTCTATTGTCTTAATCAAGGGACATTAAGCCAACTATTTATCTTACAACTACAACCAAACATGTCACACTTGCATCTTATAAATAACTAAAATACAGATAACTTAGCAAACTGTATAATTACTTAATAACATATCTAATTCTGTTTGAGTAAGGTTGGGTTGGGTACCCAACCTCTTAAATCAAGAATCAAATTTAATTGGTTGGTTCTAGAATCTTTAGACCCCAAACTGAAGCAAAAAACTAATAAGCAAACCAAACGAAGGCAAATTTGCAGTTTGGAACAAGTCTTTGGGTACTGGAGAACCAAATTGTGTACCTAGACAAGACAACAATATAAATGGAAAAAAGCGGCATGACAAGTGAACAATATAAATAGAATGATGGAAACAAAGCATGCGAAAACTTGAGAGGCACTTTACAATGAACAAAAACCAAAAAACAAAACAAAAAAAAGAGACAAACAAAAAAAAAAAATTAGCGAAAAGAGTTGCCATATATGTTTGAAAATAACCAGATCTCAGACACAGTGAGAATATGACTAAATAATACATTGAAAATGAATTGAAAATATTGATTTCCAGTTGGGGTAAGAACAAGAACCCAACCGAAAGCCCTTCACTTAACAGAAAGTTTGGTGGCTATTTCCAGTCTACACTAGATGATTGCAAGATATAGAAAGATTATATCCTCCAAAATAAAAGAAAGCTTATAAATTATGTAAGCCAATCATTGAACATTAAAATGAAGCAAAAAGATCTTGGTTACATTAAACTGCGATTATTTTGTCTAGAAAGACATTATGAATATATGATGAGTTTCAAATAGTTTTAATTACAAGCAATTGTTCAACTCCTACCGCATAAATGCCAGAAAGAATGAAAACACATATTTGATCCTTTTGACCAAAACCTTTAAGATTATGTAATCAATTCACATACCATATGAAGATGCTTGAAATACTATCCAAACACACCAAGAAGAAATTCTTATTTAATTATAAAAAGAGGTACCATGGGAAATAATAAAACTAAAATTTAGCTTAGAGTAAGACAAAGTGGGATTAAACAGAGACAACAAAATCACAAGTAGTAAGTAAAGATTAGCCATATCCTCGTCTGTAAACTATAATGCTTACTACCACCCTAACCCATTTTTGTAATGCATATGAAACTCAAATTTACATCAGCTATGTTCTCATATATTCTTTGGTCTACATAGCTTGAGAGTGTTATCAAATAGTGCTAAGATCACTCCAACCTTTTTTGTAGAGAGCCAGCTGGAACTTGGAACTACAATGAGAAGTTTATGTCTTCATTTTTGCAAATTTATGATAGAACTATTGGGTCTTGGACCCCCTTTGTAACCAAAAAAAAAAACGAAAAAAACTTATCATGGAATTATCATATTTTCCCAATTGCATTCCATATAACCTCTAGTGTTCTACGTTTCAACAGAAATAAAAATATGCATCCCTTCCTTGTCTGGAATTTTTTTTTTCTTTTGGTTCATTAAAATTCTTTATGTACTAATATATGTTCAATTCAGTTTTCATTAAACATTAGTCTTTTCAGTTAGTTGTACGGATGCACAGGTTTTATATTCTGAACATATATTTCCAATATTTGATACAAAAGAACAGAACAGATTAAAAAAGTGAAAATTAATGTTTCATGGTGGATACATGAGTTAACCACAAGTGATGGGTAATGAGGTTCAATGTCTTGAAGATCAAACAAGGCATAACTCGATATCACTAATGAAAAAATTATGGAATTAACTACTCTAATTTCTTTCTTAATGATCCTGGAATAATGCAGTAACAAAAAACACTTAAAAAATATAAATAACATTGAATTTAACTAAAACTGAAAACTGGAGGAAGATTTTTAACAGTAGAAGCATACCACAAAAGAGAAAATCTACTCTTTATCAACCTCGTGGAACGGTGGTGCCCCTCGCCCTGGAGGGAGGACAACTTCTTTGAAGCACTCTATGTCCCTTGAACATTTAAGAAAAACAAAAGGAATTAATTTCCAAACTTGAATATATGGTAGATTATTATGGACCCTCTATGTTGTACCCTTCAGCATCAAGCAGAACCATACCTGGACATAATTCATAAAACTATCTATTTCAAAATGAAGATTGTGCAGCTCTTGAAAAGGGCAAATGAGGAAACAGTATTCAATGAGCCCCCAAAACAAAGAATATGTTCAATTAGGAATTAGGTTTAATACAACAACTAATGTGATAAAAAGTACAAGGAGCTAGGTTCAGTCCCAAAATCTGATGTCAAATTTCTAAAAATGCGAATGAAAAAGAGAGGGCTTGGGGATTAATTATGTGGGGGCTGGTGAAGGAGAGAATAGTCTCTTAGGAAATAAGAGTTGCCACTTAATGCAACACCCTGAAATGCTAACATAACATATCAATTAACTTTGTTCCATTCCCTGATAAAGAAAATAACTATGGTTTTCAAGTTGCATAATAAATAAATAAATAATATACAAAATTTGGTACAGAGCGTTCCGTTTATCATGTTTTACCCAGCAACTGACTGGAAATGCCACTTTTCTCACTTAATCCATTCTACAGCAGTAAATAATCTGAGTTTTGTGCAACCTCCACGGGTACACACAAAGAGAAATAGTATTTGGTCATATCAAAGAAATTCGCCCCACCCCAACCCCTTCCAAAACATGGTTCATCCCAGTCAAATCTCTGTCAAATAGCAGCAAAGTCATCACGGTAAAGCGATAAGCAAGGAGAAACAGAAAGATACTGACCAGGAAACAAGAAATTTTCCTCGACCGTAGAAGCAGCTCCAAGAGAAGAAATTCTGATCTGATTTTGTGGCCTTGATGTTCATTTTTGAGGGAACCCAAGCATTTCAAATGGATTTCAAGCAGGGCTCGCTGGGCCAGAATTTGAAGTTACGAGGCATTGATCTGGGCCTAGGCCGACCAATTGCAATAAAAAAGATCTCAAGTAAACGGTAACATCTGCTCTTCTGTTGGAACCCGAATGTGAAACACTAAATGGAGAGGAGAAGGCCCCGTTGAGAAAAAACATGAGTTTTATTTGGTCTGGTGAATACTTTGATGTAAATACCCCTTCAAAGGTGGTCATGTGACCAAATTGGTGGATTTGAGGACTACATGCGAACTTTTAAATATTTAAGGACCAGTTATGATTAAAACAAGAATAATCAATAAAAAACTTGAAACATCTTCCAACATTAAAAGGGATAATACTGTCATTGCTGACATAATCAATTTATATGAAACTTTATCATAGGAAAAAGTGGAAACCAATTTTATATAAGAAAAATTAGGCATTAGATAACTATCCTTACTAATTAGTATCTGCGACATAGAGTATTTCTGTTTGGATTCTAATGCCCAGGAATCAAATTTTGTTTTGGATTAGGCTAAAGAGAAGTCCCACATTTGTTGGCCAAGCTTAAAATTATCACTTAAAAGACAATGGTACCCTTATTCTTTAAAAGCCTGGCCCAACTTTAAAACTTACAAAGTAAATGACGTTTTTACCCCTGTAGGTTTAAAGTATGCACAATTTGAAATTGGAGCTCTGGTTCGCTTTCGATTTCGTTCGCTTTGACGTGGTGGAGCTGTGGTTCTTTTAGCTGCGATTGGAGCTATGATCTTCTGGCATGTTTTCGTTCGATTTTCTCTTTGATTTTGATTATGTTTTGTGTTTTTTACATTAATTTTGCTTTTGCATGCAGAATCAAGGTCAGTTTTGGCGTGCGATTTTGAGCTCTGGTTCGATCTTATTTCTCCTATTTTGAACTCAGTTTTGTTCATTCTTACGTGATTTTGTGGCGCGATCTTCTTCGTATTATGCAGTTTCATCTTCGGACTTAAAATTGTATTTTTCTGTTGTTGAGGTATGTATTTTCAGGATAAGATTGTTATTTTAATTTCTAATTATTTTTCATTTTTGAGAAGTTAATTTTCGTTTTGGCTTTTGTGATCATATTTGAGTTTGAGCTGCTGTTTGGTTGGGGAATTTTTTTAGAATTTGCTATTGAGGTATGAGTACTCCATATCGTTTTTTAGTTTATAGTTTTGGTATTATTTTGTTGATTTTTGGTTTAGTTTGAGTTGTTGTTTTTATTTGGTTAGTCTGCTAGTTATTAGGTGTTGCATTGTAGTTTTTACTTTTGATTTGTTAATTTTATTGTTTTATGGTATTTCTTACTAGGTGCTGCCTTGTAGTTTTTGGTTTTGAGTTGCTAATTTTGTTGGTTTAGATTTCTCCTTACTAGCTGATGACATGTAGTTTTTATTTTGTGAATTTTTTTGGGTAGATGCTACAAAACAGAAACTACTGCTTGAAGATGATAACGTGGATTTTTATTTGTAGCTATACATTATTTACTTATTTAAATTGTTTTATGTTTTTGTTTCGTTTGCATTTTCAAGGGTAATGGAGGTTTGTGTAATAGCCAAGTGCACATATAATCACACGACCCGACCCAAATTTCACTTTGGAATCCGAGCCGAACCCTGTGCGTGTCCGACACTTGGCAAGTGCCGGGCACAAATGACCTAATTGCCCTTCTAGTCAAAATTCACTTTAAACTGGGGTTTGACTTCTGCTGAAAATTCAGCAAAGTCTCCCCTAAAATTAGACCAAACCCAAGATTACACCTGTCAAACATGCATATAAATATATACATCAACTGCCAGCATACAAACAATTACATACTAACAGTTAGACATGTGTTCTGTGGCAATATCAGAGCAATTATACAGAGTAGATTACGAGTAAAATACAACTAATCAAAACCCTACGTTGGCAAATGACGTGGCGGAAGGTGGCCTCGGCTCGGTGGTGGCGCACTGACGCACGACTACTGCCTAGGGGCGCAAAACATTAAAAAGTTGAGTGGGCCAAAAACAAAGTTTTAGAAAATAGCATAATAACATACTAACCCCTCTGTAAAAACTGTTATAAAACTAAATCATTTTCTTATCTATACTCGTACTGAAATCCATGCATTCGTATTTATATCTATAAGCTAATCATACGCTTAATCAAACATTAAGTCTTATATAAATACACGTACATAAATCAATGCAATCGTACATATATATCTATATATAAACAATCACAGACTTGATTAAAACATTAAATCCTTGAAAGCATTGAAATCAACTTTAATCTATCACCTAGGTGTACCCATTTATTATTCCGTCAATTCCTTTAGTTTCCGTCAATTCCATCCTCGTGCCACCGGAGTGACACGTCCTAGCAGACCTCGGGAAACACAAGGTCACCCGAGCCACAATCCTTGCGGGATTCAGGGGACACTTGGTCCATCTGAGCCGCGTTCCTCACACCCACGGTTTGGGCATCCCCGAAACTCGTGGGGCGGTGTCTAGCATGCTGACCTACCCGAAGGCAACTGGATGTCCGTCGACATCAATATAACCGAAGGCAACCGTTTTATACCGAAGGCAACATATAACTGAAGGCAACCTTTAATATGCTTGGGTACCTAGGGTGGCTTTTAAGAAAATATAAAGTTCTGAAAAGTAAATAAGAATTTAATTGAATTCTTATCTGTCCTTGAACTCTGCTACCAATTTATCTGTTAATTATTTAAAATTCTGCTATGCCAAGATCTCTAGGCACTCTCAACTTGGCAGCATAAAAAATAAAACATATAAAAACAATAATAAATCAAGCTATTAAAATTCTGAGCAATGAATAACTTATTCAAGATCAAGTAATAAGATTAAATTGCATAAATTCATTTATGAAAACAAAAAGGTCCACTCACTGGTGATCTAAGCTAGCTGGACCTTTCGAAGGTCCCTCCTGCGGATCAGTCTGTGCCCGGGTGCCTGAATAATCATCGTAACACTTTATTAATAAGTCTGCTCAATAAAATAATAATAAGTTAAAAACCCTCACCCCCGCGCTCCTAAAGGTGCGTGCATCCTAATAAAGATTGTTCCTTTGCCCACACTAACTTTCCTCTCAGTGGACATGATTTAAAAGTAACTCGGGACTCAAAACGTTAAAGTCCCCAAAAGTCGACCCGGGACCCTGTGGGGTCCACGACCTCAAATACCCAATCCGAAAGTTCCTAGAGGTTCCCACATACCTAGGACACACGTCCTAAGAGTTTGGTCTCGATCAAACAGTCGGATTGCTCACTATCACACAATCGGATAACGAATGATTTTTTCGTACTCCTAACCCTAGGGTTGGCCTTTTCAGAGTATCCGGGACTCCGATTAATTATTCGTCGAATCCTACACGACCCTGAAACTGCCTAGATCAACATACTCCAGTTTGACTACAATCCAACGGTCTGAACGTATTGAACCCGGAAATCGCACACTATGCGAGATCCGTTCGGGGTTCAAACGTTATCCGAATTGAGATCCACAAATTGCTACGCGCTCGTGAGGACACAAGGATCATTCTAGGATCAAGAGTGGTCCCCGAAACCTGATTCACGCGCCGCCCACGCTCCGGCAGCGCGTGGGTGTACCTAACAAATTCTGGCGGCCGGAAAATCTCCAAACCGCCGGCCCAAACTCCTAGCCTAGGTAAAACACCTAATTTGGAATGACTTTTGTTCTTGGACTATGGCCAAAAAGTAGCTGGAAGTGGCTGAAACTGAGCTCTCAAACTCGGCAAAATTTCAACTCGAAATTTAACCTGTCAACCCTCAAAATCTCTCCAATCCTACCCAACCATCAGCTATAACATGAAAATCAGTTGAAAAACCGTACCTAATTCGTCCGATTTGGTGGTCAGAGGAGGGAGAACGAGAGGCTTGAAATTCGGAGAAAAACCAGCCAAATCTGAGCTGTTTCCAGTGGCTGGAGCTGTCGACGGAGGCGGCGCAGGTCTAGGGTGTGGCGGCGAGGTTGGGCTGGTATGATCTTGGCTGGTTTGGTGGCTAGCCGTGGCCGGTGGTGGTGGTTCTGTCCTAGAGGGGCTGCAACTGAAGAAGAAACAAGGGAGGGGGGTTGATGTGCCTTATATGTACATGCCCGCATCCATCTAACACGAGGCCTTTTGGGAGCTCACTGGCTTCGGAGATGTAGGAACTCCGAAGTTAAGCGAGTTGGGGGCCAGAGCAATCCCAGAATGGGTGACCCACTGAGAAGTTGGTCGTGAGCTCCCAGAAACAAAACCGTGAGGGCCAGAGAGGGGGGGCCCAAAGCGGACAATATCGTGCTACGGCGGAGCTGATCCCGAGATCCAATTCAATCTCATTTATATTTTTTTAAGTTTTTTGTTTGTTACTACATTATTCCAGATCATTAGGAAAGAAGTTAGAGTAGTTATAATTCTTCGATACTTTTCATCTTATATGTATTAAGTTATAGTTTTTTTTAACTTTAAGATGTTATCCATCATGAAGGGTTTTCCATTTTGTCCATCTTTTCTGTTCTTTTGTGCTAGATACTGGAAAAAAATGCATGTGACTGCTTACAAATATCATAAAAGACTCATTTTTAATGAAAACTAAAATGAACATATAAAACTGTGTTTAGGGAATTTCAAGAAGAACCAAAATGAACCAAATTTTGTTACGTTTGACGAACATAAATTTCCGTTTACCATGTTTAAACCCAGCAACTGATTGTTGCAAATTCTACTTTTCCCACTCTACAAACACCAAATAATGAGTTTTGTTACAAAGCACAGACACAGAAATATCATTTGGGCATATCACCGAAAGTCCACCCTGTTCGGGTAAACATGTATGAATAACAGTAAAGGGAGTAGAGAGAGAGAGAGAGACACTGACCAAGAAATTGTGGCTTTGATGCGCCTTTTTTGGGAACCAAAGCTTGAGTAGGCCATGCCCAATTGTTGGGGCTCTAAAAGAGATTGACAGAGCCCCATTTAGAGCTCCAATGAAATTTGATTTATGTTCTAATTTTTTTTTAAAACTTATTTTGTTTTAATGTGTATTTATGATATGTTGGTTATTTTTTTTCTTTTGACATTTCAACCAAAAAAAAATTCAAAATTTGGATAATATTTAAAATTAAAAAAAATATTAGTGGGTATTTATAGGAAGAATTGGGTATGAGATTTAAAAAAACAAAACAAAAACTCGTAGACCTGTAGCTGTTGGCCCACTTAAAAAAAACAAAAAACAAAAAACAATGGAATTAGCTAATTAAGAACTTGAGAACTTTTTCGGATCAAGTAGAATTTTCATTAGGTAAACTTCAACGGTACAATCAAAGACATCAACAAGATATTTGAAATACCAATCCCAAGAGGGCAACAAACTAACATGCTAAAAGCAAAACTAATGTGGACAAAAGCTGCTCTAAAACTACTAGCCCATATCACCACAATTAACTATAAGCCCAAACAAAGCCCATAAACCCAACATAATCAAAACCTAAAATAGTCCATGAGCCTAGACGAACCTTATCACCACCACCTGAAGAAGCGTTGTCGTGGCCACACCCACCACCGCATCCATAACAGATCTGGGGAAAATATTTTCCCGAGAACTTGAGATCTTGAAGCCATCAGTCAAATTATTTTAAAAAATATTTTAAAAAAAAGTGGTCAGCAACCATTTTTTGGGTGAGTATATATACTGCAGTCACAAGGGGCGTCACCGACAACACGCATGGGTTGGCAACTTTTCCTTCTATGCGATACGGGTCCTATACTGAATTTCAAGGACTTCAACCATGTACCTACATTTAGATTCAGTTCCAGTGAGGCTCAAGCATTTAGGGCCTCAAAATTGAACAACTGGAGATGGTTTTTTTGTATGAATTTCTATTTACCATAGGTGTTGCAGGCCCCTTTAGAGCCCCCATTGAGAATGGCCTAATAATGATAGTCTTCAAGTGAGGGTCTAGTTTTAGCCATTGGATTATTTTGATCTTGCCAACGCCAAATTCTTTTTCTAACCATTATCCCCTTGCTTTAGTCTTTGAAAAAATATTCTTGCTTCTTTGGTGGAGTCAAATCCTCTTGCCTTTTCACATTGATGGGTGGTCACTTCTTAGAAAGTAGATTCTTCATTTTGCTTCTTTGCATGGGATTTGGTTACGTCTACATCTCTTTGCTATTGGGAGATTCTTTAGAATTCCATCACATTTTCAATGTTATGCAATTCTTCTTCTGTTACATAATCCCAATAAGCTTCATTATCTGCTTGATCGTCCGTGTAATTTGTTAGTTAATTATAGAGTACTTCATAAGTCTCTTCTCCTCCTTACTGATCTTGAAATTAGTTATGTCTTCTGGCTTCTTTATTGGAAATTTTGAATAAATCTTTAGAAGTTTATTATGGTTAAGAAGATGTAGATGGATGTCGCTGGTTACTTGGTGATACACCAATTGAACTCATCTACGTCTTTCCATATCAGGTTTAGTAGGAGTGATATTTACTCGTTTTACTTTTGGCATAAATTGTTGGCTGGGAGAGATCATGATGTTGTGTCTTGCCCTTTCTGGATAAATATTATCTTCGAACCATTCAGGAGGACTGTTGTTAACTTCCACTAAACATTCTTTCCATAATTTGAGATAAAAGTACGTAGATAAATTCTTTTAGCTTTGGGGAAAAAGAATGGACATGGACTATGATCAATATATACATTGGCTACATAACCATATTCTAAAAGAAAACCTGGAGTAACTGGAATCTGTCTATTATTATCATGGCTCCAAATATATCTCTTTATACTATGTCATATTTATAAGGGCTACATATACGATACTATATGAAGTGTGTTGTAAAATGAATTGTATATGAGGGAATATTGAGCTGCACGTAAAGTAAATGAGACATAATATTTAATGAGATTCGGCCATGCCTATGTCCTCAGAGAGTAGCAGCAGTAATTTTTCCACTATGTAAAATAATAGGGCTACAACTATAGTGTTTACAAAATATGCGGTTCACTGATTTTTTTCTCTCTTGGAGAATTTCTCTCAGCTCTCTTTTTCTCTCCACTCACTCTCTCTCTTTCTTCCTTCTCTTCTTTCTTCTCTTCCTTTCTTTCCTCTCTGCTTGGGCTCTCATTTCTTCTCAGATGTTGTGTAAAACGCAAGGGAAGGATGAAGCCTTTTTATAGGCAAAGTTGATAGCTTCCCGTGGATGTGTGGTTGGTTCTCAAGGGAAGATGGCACACAAACTTCATCATTATTTTCTTCTTTTTCTTTATGTGGGCTCCACCACATTCTTTACAACACTCCCCCTTGGAGACCACAAGTAACATATTGTTGACTCAATAAAATCTTGCTAGAAGAAAACTCAGTGAGGTAGAACACTGATGAAAGGAAGAAGAGTACATTAATCAGTGTAGGCTACACTGTGTAGCATACTTCTGGATGCTCCCCTTGATGAATATCTCCCCCTGAAATCTGCATGACTAACTTTCTAGAGGGAAAATCTTTCAGAGTGAGTGAAGGATGTAGCCATAAAAAATTCCTTAATTGAGTAAGTAAATATATTTCTAGTGAGCTATCTCTATGTAAATCATAGAAATTTCTAGTGTCCGCATATCCAACAAAATTTGGACTATTTGTAAGTTTACTTGAAAAGAATATGCTTGTATATAGTGTTATGCGGAGGTAGCATCAAATATGCCTCACATCATCCAAAGTGGTGGCGATGGAGCTGAGCTCCATTTGGAAAACACAATATCCGGTCCAATATACTTCCAGAAAATCATTTAAGTGCCCAATGGATAATCCACATAAAAAATGCTTCAATACTTTCTTAGTATAAGCAAGAATCTCGTTGGCATAATGCTCGGTCTTCAGGCCGAGACAAATATTTCTTGAACACTTCAGCAGTTTTAACCAAGTATGGACTCTTCAGGAATTGTAATGTGTTGCAACCATATTATAATTAATGTACTCACTGACGCAATTTATACATATTAGTATTGAGTACAGAATTTGTGCTTTAGGCACATGTCCTTCAAAGACTTGCTTCATGCAATTTCAATCCTTCAGGGATTTTATTTAAGGGATTACACTTTCATGACACATTATATAGCTTTATATCTAGTTATTTGTTCTACTTGTACATCTTTATGGGATCATTGCTGGCGATATTCTCCATGCATTTAATAACACTTAAAGATAACATGTTAGTCTCCGTAAATGTGCAATAATAAGACACGATTGCATCTATAAGTATGGAGAACCTCAACATTCCTTGTTTCTACCAGAAACATTGTGTCATATAAAGTATGTATATTCCTCTTTATTCCGAACACCCATGTGTAACCTTCAGGGTTAACATCTCTTTGGGGCTCGTACTATGGGGTTGTTCTTTCACGTTCATTTTCATCTGTAATGGAATTGCCTCTTTCCATTTTTGCCCAATGGTATTGTCGACATTTAATAATATAACGTGGTTCCAATCAACACAGCCCATTGATGATTTGAGTAGCTACTCCAAAACCAAAAATTGTCATTCATCAATTCGTGATTCCACCATTCTCATGCGCATGTGCATGCATCAATTATAAGCATTTCTTTGCTTTTGGGTACCCAAGCCACTTCAGGGGCTTTTATTGTCTCTTTCCAGACAGACATCTCCTATAGGATGAATTATGTGAGAATCTAGATCATAACCTCCAATGGAGAGTTATTTTATAGTAGGGCATGGATAATCTCCATTCAGGAAGTTGGAACATTTAGAACCCATATATCTATCATGCTACAAGCATGCCACAGATTAATACATACATGTCAATTAATTGTCATTCTAGGACTTTAAACCATATAATTTGCTACGCATTAGGCATGCACCGTATTAATATTGACATGTTAATAGATTGTCCTTTTTGGACTTTAATCCATATCATTTTCTACGCAACAGGCGTGCATCATATTGATCACTACTATACCCATGTTTTGTTCTTATGGGACTTTTAATCTATGCAGTGTATTATTAATGTATCCAACTTGCAATCTATGAAATTTGCATTAATAATCCATGAATACATATCAGAATGATACAAGCCATTCTTTTGGAATGGTCATAATTCAAGTTGTTCTTTTGGAATGATCTATAATGCAAGTCGTTCTTCTGGAATGGTCCTTTGCATGGTGTTCTTCTAGAATGATCTTATCTCCCCATTTGGTTACCTTTAAGGATATCGTACAAAATATCAAAATAAGAGTACAAGCATGAAATAACACAAGTATTGCTTACATCCTTAGGTGGGAGAAACTTTGCTCAAATATCATTCAAGCTCATATCGGCTCAGCAAATATAATGTAACACTTGATCTAGTTATATCCTGCAAGAGCAAAAATCACAGTTCTTTTGTCTCTGTCAAAAAAATAACCCTCAGTGTTAGGATCACTACATGGATTTGTTCTTCAGATGATGGTTCTAAAGAAACAAAATCCCTTATGAACAGAGAGTTATAAAAAGAAAGAAAAGATACAAAGAATTATGATATTGATTGCAAGGGAGGTAAGCAATCAGGGAAGGAAACTAGTGAGGTAACAGACAACAAACTCTCATTTCTCCTAGCCTAGAAGAACTTCAGGAGATTAGAGCATGTGGTCGTCCTTACAGGTCCTTGATCTAGCGGAAACGTGATCAAGGATAGTCTCACTTCCTGAATTGATGATCAGAGATAGTCTCGCTTCTCAAGCACATCGAGCGCTCACTGATAGAAAAAATAAGTGGATATTGCATCACTAGATATGGAGAAAACTAGAGAAAACTGGATGTATTTTGCAAAGAAATTTCATTAGTACCATATTTATACACAAATTAGAGGAACAATTTGATCTGGTGAATCTCAAACTAACTACAGAAATTTGTGAGGTTCTTGAGATGCTTTTGAAAAAGTGACTCCGTGAAATCAGTAAAAGCAAGATCGGCTTTGACAGAAATAGTCCTTGAAACCCCTAAAGTGCCGACTAACATTAATGGAGGCCACGTGAAGTTTTGAAATCTGAAAAAGAAAAAGAGAATATGGGGATTCGAGAAAAATATTAGGATCCTGGAAACGTTGCCACATTTTCGTCTATAGATATTACCTTTGTAAGGCCTTATTGGAGTAACTGCGTTTCAACTCAACTTCCTCCCATTTTTTGAAAATTCAGCTTCTCTAAGACTTTCCTCGAAACCTTTTAAAATGGCTTCCTCTTCTTCTTGCCCAAAATGTTTCGGTTTAAATGTTGCTCCCAAAACAACTCGTGACGCCAAAGTCTGGCGTCCATCATTTGTATCCCAAAATCGTCATCTCACGATAAATGATTTTGTGATGATGAATGATACGACTGCTATCATAGTAGCTAAGAATTTCCTTACTCCTATGGATGAAATACTATTAACAAGAAGGTCTGACTAAGAGGCTATTGATGATTCAATGGCTTTTAGCATTCAGAGTGCCGCTTTTGTTTCTAACATGGCTGATTGTTTGCATGCTAGAGCAAACGAGATTTAGGAGCTAAATATTGAAAATTCATCTCTTCGGAGAATGCTTCATGAGCCTTAACAAGAGGTTGAAATCCTTAGAAATGAAAATAAGGCCTTGTTGAAATTGGTGAGTTCATACTTCATTGATACGCAAACAAGGCTTGACATGTTGCAGATTTCTAATGAAAAGATTTTGGAAGACCAAGAGAGGCTCATGGCTAAGCTCAATAGGCGCTGTTCTCTTTCTCTAGAGGCTTCCAGATCATAATGGAGTTTTATAGATTTTACAGAGTCTGCTCCTTCCTTGCAGGTGAAAAGAATCTATATGTTGTATGCTCCTTTCCTGTTATAATAATTGGACAAATTCTTAAACTTACACCTATGGTTTTCACATCTTTTCAAAATGACGGTTTGGAACCTTGTGTCTTATAGGTTCAAATAACCACATCAAATCTCTCAAATTACATATTTCAATGCATGTGAGTCCGGAACTTCTGGCCCAAGCTAAACACGACCTCAGAATTTATTTGCCTTTTTCAAATGGGCATGAAATATAAATTGAGTAAAAGCCATGATAATATTGCAATATAGTAGTGAAGAGCATTAACTACTATATACCCAAAACTTCAGGTTCGAGATTTCTCATATATTTGGATCCATGGGCTTCCGACCCAGATCATACAATACAACAAAATATGTGGGGAGCCTCAATTCATCCTTTGAGGTTTATCCTGATATTATTCATTTCACGGTGTATTCTTAACAACTGGAATTCACAAAATATATTTCTTCATTGAGGTGTCGATTGTAACATAATCCAGCTTTATTAAATCCACCATTTTCTTATGCCAAAGAAATATGTTGTGTACCACAATTTGCAATAATATCTCAAAGGTTGTCCATTTAATTGTTGTAACTTCAGGTTCTCAACACTGTTAGATTTTGAAATTCAGGCCAAAATCACATATTTACATGGTATGGACATTCAATACTCTTAGATTTTGAACTTCATGCCAAAATCACATATTCTCATGGTATGGACATTTTTTTATAATTCCATGTTCATATTTCGAGACTTCAAGCCCTTACATAATTGTCCATGTTTTGAGGAACTTCTGGCATCTCATTTAATTGCTCATCCATGAGTTTAAGGTACTGCAGGTTCCCTTTTGTATAAAGTGACGGTTCACCCAAAATGGTTAATATTTATGCATACGTCACTATTCATGTATGGTACTATTCATCAAGTCATGAATACGTGTCTATACATGCGTATAGTACATTGGCCAATACATTTACTATTCATGGGTATGACACTATTCACGTATATGATTACCATTCATACATTTACTATTCATGTGTACTATACTATTAATCGATACGGTACTATTACATCATCAAGGAACTCCAGGTCCTTATTTACATGTCAAGGATCAAGGATCTTCAAGTCTGATCTCTTGTTTACAAATATAGTACCGAAGAGATTCCCAGCTCTCATATCATTATCATCATCAAGGATCTTTAGGTTCTGATGTAGTTGTATGATGAGGATCAAGGAACTTCTGGTCCTGATCTCTCTGTATGCTGTAAAACTCATCATATCACACAACTAATTCATAAATTAAACTGCTATAAATTGCTAGTATGGATGATAAACCCGCACCATACTTTAAATAATAAAGTAAATGTGCGATAAAGTAAATGTGCTTGTATGAGCACTAATTATACTCCATACTTTTAAATAAAAAGTAAATGCAGTTGTGTGGACGATAAATTCGTGCCACACTTTTAAATCAATACTGTTATATGGGTAATAAACCTATACCATACAGTAAATAAAGTAAATGTGGGGATAAAACCACCACTAAAAATATAGGAGGTGAAACCGTCCATTAAAAGGCACAATAATAAAATTAGTATATACCATTAACTTTTCCATAATAATATTATATATATTATTATACTAATATATAATCCGAAAAGTAGAGAGTAGTTAGTGCCAAAGAATATCACTCATGCTCCAAGTTTCCAATTCAATTGCTTTTGTCCTGCCCCAAGTCAATTGCACATTTGTGAGTGGTCATCAAGAGTATTAAATATTATAAACACAATAATATAATAAATAATTAAATCTGCCCATCAAAACTAATCATGTAATAATATAATATATAAAGTAACCAAAAGCATACAAGAAGTGATTGAAAAGGATATGGTCTTTGTCCATGCTCCCAATTGCTTTCTTATCTGCAACAATCATAATCATAAGTTCTATTGACTTTTTATAGTCAACAAGGATATTTAAATAATATAGATATAGTAATAATAAATGGTCAAGATATTGGAAAAAGGTACTGGCCTTATGTTTTTCGGTGGTTTTGCTCGTATATCTCTCTCTAGCAGACCACAGCTCCTCCATTGCTTTTCTTCCTGAGAACTTCTCGTGTTGATAACGTATTGTAAAATGAATTATATATGTGAGAATATTGAGATGCACGTAAAGTAAATGAGACACAATATTTAATGAGGTTCGGCCATGCCTATCTCCTCAGAGAACAGCAACAGTAACTTTTCCACTATGTAAAATAATATGGGTACAACTATAGTGTTTACAATATATATGGTTCACTGATTTTTTTTCTCTCTTGTAGAATTTCTCTCTGCTCTTTTTTTCTCTCCTCTCACTCTCCCTTTTTCTTCCTTCTCTTCTTTCTTCTATTCCTTTCTTTCCTCTTTGCCTGGGCTCTCATTTCTTCTCAGTTGGTGTGTAAAATGCAAGGGAAGGATGAAGCTTTTTTATAGGCAAGTTGATAGCTTCCCATGGATGTGTGGATGGCAAACAAACTTCATCATTATTTTTTTTCTTTTTCTTTATGTGGGCTCCACAAATCGACATGAGAGTCCAACTACATTACATTGCCAGAATTCATGTTGTATATTTGAAAGAGGTTGATCCCCTTGCTTCTCTCATGTTACAATCCTCCACCACATTCTTTAAACAAAGTGATTATTGGAATGAATTTCATGCCTGGTTGAGGGTTATCCTTTAGATGAAAAAGAAAGAGTTAGATGGCTAATTGGAGAGAGGTGTTCTTTTCATACTCTAGTTTCAAAATATAACGTTTAGGGTCTACTAGGAGATATCTGAATCTCTCTTGCCAAGGCTTGGAAGAAATATGGGTTATTGCTTTTTTTCTCAAAAACTGTTGTTGACATCATGCTTTCATGCTTATCGTGGGCTCCAGCGTAGTGCAAAAATTGTAAAATACTAAACTGAGTGCATATTTTATATGGTTATTTTCACTCCTGAAAATATTAGCCCATCATCCCTAATGTCAGCTGATGTCTCCTTGTCTTGTGCTGCTTCTTTTCTTTAATATTAGTCCAACTCTTTTGACAAAAACAACAAATAAAGCTCATCACATTCCATGTTGTCTATAATATAATAAGCTAATAAAAAACAACATATCAGTATTGATAGTGAGAATAGCTGTTAGTTAAGAGTTTAGTATAGTGTGCCAAGTGTAAGATTGTGATTGGTTGTTCTCCTAATCTAGCGGTTAGGCTATTACAAGGCAAATGACTATATGATCATTCTCATTAAGAAAAATACACAAAGCTTTTCTCAACCGTCTCTCTCTTCTCCTCTTCTTCTTCAACTGTTATCATGGTATCAAGAGCCTGTCATGGCTGACACCGATCTGTATCAATTCTAAATTTTCCGCCGCACGATATTTCTTCCTCTCTGCAAATTGCGTATGTGCTCTTCTTGTTTCCTCTATGCAATCTTCTAAAACCCTAAAATCCTAATTTCCTTTCTTTTCTTTTCTTCGATCCTCTCAAAATGGTTATTGTAGCTCAGCTTGCTCTCACACAATCGCCGATTTCTTCATTGATTTCAAGCGTCGGAAACACAGTTACTGTGAAGCTTGACGATTCTAATTTTGTTACTTGGAATTTCCAAATGGGTTTACTTCTTGAAGGCAATGGCATTATGGGGTTTCTTTATGGTTCTGTTCCATGTGCCTCTCAATTTGTTGATTCCTCTTCAGATTCTGCAACAAGAATTGTATCTGATGCCAACAAGGTATGGAAGATTCATGATAAAGCTTTAATGGTGTTCATTACTGCTATCTGTAATTTCTTGCATTATTGGGAGTCAGAGTGCTAAAGAAATGTGGACAAGTCTCAAAGAGTGTTTTGCTGATGTCTCTACACCAAGTATTTTTCAGATGAAAACTGATTTATAGAATATCAAGAAGGGGTCTGGGAAGATTGATTAGTATTTTCAAAGGATTAAAGATGCACGAGACCAGCTTTCTACAGTTAAGGTTGATATTTCTGATGAAGACATTGTTATTCTTGCCTTAAAAGGTCTTCCTTCTGAGTATAACACTGACAAAGCTGTTATTCGAGGCAAAAAGAAGGCGGTTTCCCTGAAAGATTGTCGCTTCCAACTCAAAGTTGAGGAAGCTACACTTGAAGAGACTACAAGTCAAGTTCCACTTTTGAATGCCATGGCTACTAAACCGATTCCAGGTTCTACCTCTGTTATGTCTTCATCCTCTCTTGGATCACAAGCATCTGCTGGTTCTTACCCCAATTCAGCACCTTCTCAGTTTCAACAATCCTATCCTTCTCAAGGGTCTTAAAGATATCCTTCTTCTCAAGGCTATTCCTCTCAACAAGGGTATCAGTCTCATAATTTTAGGCCTAAGGGTAAATGGAAGATGTATTATGATCAAGGTCCTAGATAACCTACTCAAAATTATTCCTCCAATCCTTCTAATGGAATTCTGGGCACACCTCAATTTCCTTCCTACAATGGTGTTCCATTTGTCAGATATGTAACAAGAAGGGTCATATTGCAGCAACTTGCATCCATTGATCTACTACTCCTCAGTTTCAACCTATTGAAATGGATCCTTGTCAAATCTGTTGGAAAACTAATCACACAGCTGCTACTTGCTTCTATACAGATAGCCCTTCTTCTCAAGGTTCTTCCTCTCAAGGCATGACTACTATGACTGCTCAAGTTCATCCTACTATGCCTCAACAAGAATATTGGATTGCTGACTCCGATGCAACCAACCATATGACAGCTGATATCTCTAATATCTTAGTTGTTGCTCCATATCCCACTAATGAGACCATTGCAACTGCAAATGGTGTAGGTCTACACATAGCACATACTGGAAAATCGTCTCTTATTACTCATTTGCATTCTTTTGGATTGAATTCTGTCTTACATGTTCCACAACTATCTGCTAACTTGTTATCTCTCAATCAATTATGAAAGGAGAACAAGTGTCGATGTATTCTTGATGATTACTCTTGGTGTATACAGAACAAGATCACAGGCAAGACTCTGTTTCGAGGACTCAGTAATAATGGACTCTATATTTTGCCTGCTCTTTCTTCTTCAAGCTCTACAACTAAAGCTGCATTTCTTGGGAATAAAGTCACCTCTGACTTGTGGCATTGCAGATTAGGTCACCCTTCCAATTTGATCACTAGTTTAGCTTTGGCAAAGTCTCACATCCATTTTTCTTGAGATATAGACCGTCATGTCTGTCAAGCTTGTTTGAAAGGCAAATTTACCAAGTTACCTTTTTCTCATGTAGTGTCCAAATCTCATACATCTTTTGAAGTCATCCACTTTGATGTTTGGGGCCCAGCTCCTACTGTTTCTCTTGCGGGCTATAGGTATTATGTAACCTTCATTGATGAATGTACTCGGTATACTTGGATATTTCCTTTGAAATACAAATCAGAAGTTTATTCTACATTTGTTCACTTTCATACCTTTGTGTTCATTCAGTTTGGTGTTCAAATTAAGATTTTTCAAAGTGATGGAGGCGGTGAATATATTTGCTCACTTTTTCAGCAATTTTTGGGTTCTAAAGGTATGATACATCATAGATCTTCTCCACATACACCAGAGTAGAATGGTCTGGCTGAAAGGAAGCATAGACATTTAGTTACTACTGCGGTTACTTTGTTACAAGCTACTCCTTTATCTAATCTCTATTGGTTTCATGCATGAGCCATTTCTACCTATCTTATCAACAGAATGCCATGTTCATATCTTGCCAATACCTCTCCTTTTGAGGCTTTGTTTAAGATTTCTCATCTCAGAATTTTTGGATGTGCCTGTTATCCTTCTTTGAAGCATGTTGTTACCAATAAGTTACAATCCAAGACCACTCAATGCATCTTTTTGGGATATGCTTCTAATTACAAAGGATATATTTGTTTTGATCCCAAGGCCAAGAAATTTCTTGTTTCTCGACATGTTATTTTTTATGAGACTACTTTTCCAGGCACTTTATTACTATCACCAGTGTCTGCTTCTTCTTTGTCTCCACCTACCATATCACTTGCTCCGGTTTCTGGTGGTTCCTTTTCCTTTCTACCACATGATTTTTTACTACAACTTATTCCTCAGTCAGGTTCTTCATCCTCTACGGCATCATCTTCTGTTTCTCATTCTATCTTGGATAATGAGGCTGTTGTTGTTGATTCTCCATCTATGTCTTCACCTCAATCTGTTTCTTCCTCTCAATCCTAGGATTTACAAAAGGTTTTGCCTGTTGCTCCTCAGAATGTTCATCCAATGCAGACTAGAAGCAAAAGTGATATTTTCAAGAGACGAGCTTTATTGTGTGCCCTATCTCAACAATCTTCACTTTCTATGCTTGATGTCGAACCTACTACGTATGCTTCTGTTGCTAAGGGTTAGTTTGGTATTGCTTTACTTAAAAAATAAGCAGCTTTGAAAAGAAGTTTTGGAGATTTGAGTGTTTGGTAAAACCAATTTAACCTGCTTATTTTATAATCTGCTGTCATTCAAAGCCAAAAAGTAGAAGTAGCTCACACCTTGCTTCTGAAAACTGTTGTGAGGAGAAGCATGCGGAGGTTTAAATGAAATTTTCAAATTGCCCATATTGCCCTTATTTGTTTCAAACAATTACATGCTATATCATCATCATCCCGAGTTCGAACCTCCCAAGTGTCGTTCCTCTTGGATTTAATAGGATTGCTCGCCTCATCCTCTTTGTGCAACTTGCTCCTCTTCCTCAATCCGTCAAAGCTACCATCTCAACCCAAAACCCCACCAACCCACCTCCCTATTTTACAGACCCAGAATATCTTCTTCCCCTCCAACTAAAAAAAACCTCAACCTTAGCTCCACAGTTTATCATCTCTACAGCAACAAAAAATTCAACACCCAGATTACCAACCAATTATCTCCTTCAGCAAAAGAAAATCAAACCCCCAACTTCCTTCCCTTCCCCACCAAAACACAACCCAATATTACAATCCTACTATTCACATCCATTAAGCAAAGAGAGAGAGGTGGGCATGTAGAAGAAAAGAGGAAGAAATTAAAGAAAAAACATGGGAAGGGAAGAAGTCTTGGAAGGAAGAAGAAAAGAGAAAGGAGGAGAAGTGGAAAGGTAAAAAGGTTGAGAGATGGGGGGCCTGGGAAGGAAGAGGAAAAGAGGAAGAAAAGAAAAAAACTGGGAAGGGAGGAAGAAGAAAGAAAGGAAGTGAAGAGGAAGAAACAAATAAAAATGAGAAAAAAGAAAAAAGAAAGGTGTCGGCTGCTTTTGAATTTTTTTGTAAATTTTTTTTATTTGTTAACTTAAATTATACATTTTAAAAAAAAAAACTTTTATCATCCTACCCTTTTTCGTCATTATACACTCTCACAGCACTTCCATATAAAAGTTTACCAAACACTTTGACACTGTTTTCCATACGCACAGCACTTTTACAAATACATATTACCAAACACTTAGCTGCTTCATTTTACAGCTATTTATTTTCGCAACACAGCAGAAGCAGTTTTTTTTAAAAGCACAGCAATACCAAACTAAGCCTAAGTGTTCTCAATGGCAAACTGCCATGCAAGAAGAAATAGATGCTCTCCACTCTCAAGGGACTTGGACTCTTGTCCCTCTACCTCCTGATAAAAATTTGGTGGCCTGCAAATGGGTATATCACATTAAAAAGAATTCTGATGGTTCAGTGGCTAGTTACGAAGCACGGTTAGTTGTCAAAGGTTTCTCTCAAGAAGCTTGTATTGATTATTCTGAGACATTTAGTCCTGTGGTTAAGCCAACAACAGTTAGGCTTGTTCTTGCTATAGCTGCTCATTTTGGTTGGAAACTCAAGCAATTGGATGTCAAGAATGCTTTTTTACATGGCATTCTCCATGAAGAGGTATATATGACTCAACCTCAGGGGTTTATTGATTCTAAGCCTCCTACTCATGTATGTAAATTGGTTAAATCTTTGTATGGTTTAAAGCAAGCTCCTCGTGCTTGGAATGATCGATTTACTATATTTCTTCCTACCTTGGATTTTAAAGTTTCTACTTCTGATCCTTCATTGTTTATTCAATCCAGGGGTGATTCTTTAGTTCTTCTTCTCTTATATGTTGACGACATCATCATTACTGGAAATTCTATGAGTTCTATTAAGGAGGAAATTTCTCAACTAGCTCAAGAGTTTGATATGAAAGATTTGGGAGATCTTCATTATTTTCTGGGGCTACAGATTAAGTATCAGTCAGGTGGTTTCTTTTTTAAACAGTCTAAGTACATTACATATATTTTGAGTAAAGCACATATGCTGGATTGCAAGCCTTGTATCACACCCTGTCATCCAAATCAAAAGTTTCTAAAGGATGGTAGCCTCCTCTTTTCTGATCCGTCTCATTATTGCAGTTTGGTTGGCGCTTTGCAGTACCTTACATTTACAAGACCTGATATTTCATTTAGTGTTAATCAAGTCTGTCAAGTCATATATGAATGATAGGCATTACAAGATTAACTAAGAGAGAACTCGAGAGAGATGTTTGAAAGGAATAGTTTTATTTACTGGAAGAGCTCACTCAAGCGTGTATGTTTCAACCGTGCCTCTCAATGAAAACATGAATGACCTTTATACTACAACGAATATGCTTTTTACAGTTTTGACCAAAAAAATTATATATGCTTTTTACAATTGAAAGAATAATGATGATTACACCACATGTACAAGTTGACAAATAAAAAGCAAGCCTACAAAAGAAAAAAGATAGTCTACAAAAAAGCAAAAGAAGTTGGTCCCTCCAGTAAGCAAAATTCAAGTTGGTTGCTTTTGTCATTTTCTTTTTCCTATCTTGCCCCTCTGCCTAATCATATAAATATAACTTCAGAAACAATATTAGGTCGATAATGTGATCAACCAAATCAATGGTATTTTGAATGGACACATAAAGTACATATGCAGATCATTACCTAAATTTCTTTATGTACATAGTTTTAGAGTTGAAACACAGTGTTTATTAATTTGGAGATAGTACATAGTTTTGTTTACATAGAACCGAAGGCTAATTGGCCTTCACGTGGCTATTGGCCACCACATTGGATTTAGATTAGTGAGCCTCCACAAAGGTGGGTTAGCTCTTGGCTCCGTTGGGAGTTCTCTTGGCTAATCCTCACCACCTTAGGTTGATTAGCTACACGGCTAGCTAGATTTTTTTGGCTAGCTAGTTTAGGTTGCTTGTTTACTAGCTTAGGTTTGGGAGCTATTTTTTCGCTCCACCTTGTTCGGATCACATGTATGTCTATTTATAGTATTGATCAACTGAGCGTACCTTGGTCTACCTACTATAGATAATTATCCAAGTTGCATCTCTGTGGCTGCCGACTTCCAATTTCAGAATTCTCAATATCCTTCTAAGATATTCTCTACTCCAAGACGACATTAGCTTTTTCTCCAAACTTCTAGATTTTTCAATATTTCTTTAGCACAAATGTGCATTATTTTCAACATAATCCTTCACAGGGCCGGTCCATTAGATTTGGCGGCCCTTTGCAAAGAAAATTGATGAGGCCCTATAAGTATATATAAAAATTTTCAAATTTTCAAAATTAAATCAAAATCATTCTTAGTGACATCAATTACATCTATTTCCACATACTCACAGTCAATCAATTGTTCTTGGCATAAAAAAAACTGAAGTCATATAAAAAACAACTAAATTATCTAAAAAAAACTGTTCTCCTTGCATTTTTTGTTGCAAAATCATTAATAAAACGAGTACAATCAATTTCTTCAAATAAATCTCACTTTCAACATATATCAAAGTTAAACCATTTAATCTTTCTTGTGACATGGTTGACCACAAGTAAGACTTCAACAACTTCAATTTTGAAAAATCTTCTCTCTGCAAATGCAATTATAACATGCAAAGTTAATAATATTCTATAAGCAATAATGCATTTGGAAAACAGTTTAGTCTTTTTAAAGAACTCAAAATTCTTGTGGTTGTCTTTGCCTCTTTTGTTAGAATCTCTCGTATGATTTTTAACCCTTCAAACAAATCTTTCCCATCAAGATCAGAAGACATGCCATGCTTTAAAAAAATTTCCAAATGATCACAACATGATTCCAAAGTATTTACATCCAATGAGTTTAACTGATTTAAAGTAAATAAAAAACCAAATATATCCTCAAAAGTTTGGTATTGTTCAAACCTCTTTTTCAAAGAACCAATTGCTTCATCTACAATATATAAAAAGTAATCAATTCTAAAACTTTCTTCAGCTGATTCTTCATGAGTTGATTGTGTAGACTCATCATTAAGATTCTCATCAAAATGCCTCTTTCTTCGAAGTGGACATTTTTCCACAAATATTGGATCAATCTCCATGTTAGTAGCAACTTTTTTAGCAACAAACATAGCTTGAGAAAATCCAAAATCTCTATATTGTTATAAATAAAAAAAATCAATCCTTTTATTTGATCATAGCAACATCAATAAGCATATCTTTTTCTTGCAATTTTTTACTAACTAAATTGGCAGCATGCAATATGTCATACAAAATAATCATAGCTAATAAAAACTCAGAGTTTCCAAGTCCAACACTTGCTAAATGATTAGCTTGAGTCCTAATTTTAGAATCATTATCTTGTTCAGCTAATTGGAGTAAAGCTTTTCTTACTTGTACGTACAACTTGAAATCGTATAGCTTTAACACTTTCAACTCTACTCTCCCACCATGTGGTTGACAATGGCTTAAGAGTTAAACCCTTTACATTCTCTTGAATGAGAAAACAAAGTATAAATACATTGTATCACCCCAAAAAAATCTTTTGCTTTCCTACAAGAGTTCGCAATATCACATAGTGTCAAGTTAAGAGAATGACAAGCACATATTGTGTACAATGCTCTAGGGTTTATATCTAATAGTCTTCTTTGTACACCTTGATTTTTCCCTTTCATATTGGATCTGTTATCATATCCTTGTCATCTCACATGATCAATATCAAGTTCAAGTTCTACCAACACACGTTCTAATTCTTCACAAAGCCCTAGTCCAGATGTATCATCAACTTTTAAGAATGCCAAAAAGAATTCTTCTACTTTTACCTAGAAAACAAAACCTCTTGAATGTGCAATATAGCTTAAGTTGTATTTTGTTACTTGCAAAAGGTAGCATGAAGAAATCGAATCCAAAAAAGAAGGCATAATTGTTCGAACAAACTGCGCTTTATTACATTTGGAACACAAAAGAAAAGAAAAAAAGATAAGCAAACAACAAATGTAAAATAAAAACCACAATAATATGTCTAACCTCTAAGCCTTCTTTTGATGGAGTTGATGCGCATTGTTACCATCACATGTAACCTATCTTGTACATTGTCGATGAATCGAAAATATGCATATCTCCATGTCTTGTTAACAACTAAAGAACCACAGACTCCCCAAAATCCCACTTTGAACCCCAACGTAGCGAAAATATAAAACCATGGAAGTTGATAAAGCCCATTGTCCACATCTTTGTTGTTTTTATTATCTTCATCAATGCCCTTATTTGGTCCTCACTTATTTGGAAGTGGGAAACCACAAAGTTTTAGATTCCCCTCAAAGGCAGAAGCATTGAAAGATTGGATCTAAGTGCTTATTGGTATTGGTCCCTCAAGATTATTATACGAGACATTAAATTCTTTCAAGAAATTAAGGCTCGCCAATGACGATGAAATTTTTCCAGACAAATGATTCATGGAGAGATCCAAAACCTCTAAATTTTTTAGGTAAGATATTTGGTCTAGAATGTCACCGACGAAATTGTTGGAGTAAAGAGCCAACTGGCGGAGAAGGTGCACTTGGCCGATCTCAACTAGGGGTGGGCATCAGGACCGGAAAACAGGATTACCGAACCGGATTGGCAAAAAAAAAGGGGAAAAAAAACATGTTGACCAAAAAAGTCAACAAACTGGATTGAACCTGTTCCAGTTTCGATTTTACACCGCACCAAACCAGACCGAAGTGAATTGGACTGATTGTATTTTTTTTTTTACAAATATTTAAAATCCAATGCTATATTTTTTATTTTAAAATTAATATTTTTCCAAATTCAACTTCAAAAAATTTCTCATTGTATGAATTGGATCATTTGTTAATTTTCAAACCAAAAAAATAACTTATTTATTATAATTTTTATTTTTAAAAATAAATAAATAAATAAATTTTTTTGAAAAAAAGTTTTAAAAAGTAATAAATTAATAATCCAGTTCAAAACCAGAACCGGTTAGAACATAACCAGCAAGATTTTTAACAAAAATTGTTTGAACTTGACCGAATCGAACGGTTAAATAGTACCAATTCTAGTTCCAGTTTGAGGGGAGAACTGGACCGAACCGAACCGTGCCCACCCCTAATCTCAATAGTTATATCACGAACAATGTTATTGTTAGATAAGTCTATCATTGCTGGAAAAATAGAAAATTTATAAGGTAGAAAAGTCCAATGGCATTTAGGGACCTACATGTGTAAAGGCTTACTAGAACCGTACCAATGAAGTCATTGAACCCTATGTCAAGTTTAGTAAGTTGACTAAGTTTGGAGAAATCAAGCATTGAGATATCTCCTTCCAAGTTGTTGGATACCAAACGTAGTTCTATAAGGTTTGTGCATTTCATCAAAGACGGGGGGCAAAGAACCTTTTAAATTGTTGAAATCAAGGGTCACAAACTTCAACTTGGATAGTATCCCCAAATGGAGAGGAAGCTCACCGCCAAAATGATTAAAGGAGAGGTCAAGGATAGAAAGGTTGGTGAGGTTAACAATTTTATCACTAATGGCTCCATGTAGTGAATTGAGAGGTAATGCAATTTATTCAAGTTTGGTAGCATTATAGATATCTTTTGGAAGTAATCCTGAGAGGTTATTGTGACCAGCCCAAAAAACTTGCAGTTCGGAACACTTCCCTAGCCCAAGAGCAAGGTTGTCATTGAATACATTGGATGAAAAATCCAATAGCTAAAGGGAAAAGAATGGAGACAAATAGAGCATGGGACATACCTTGTGAAAGTATTGTGCCTGACATTGAAACTAGTCAAGTTGCTAGCTTTTTAGAAGAATGAAGATGGAATTGCTGCTTGGAAGTGATTGCTGGACAAGTCCAATGTCCGGATATTGCTAGATGGTAGAGAAAGTGGTAGCTCTCCAGAAAGATGGTTATAGCTCAAGTCAAGGATCTCAAGATGATTCAAAGACAACAAGAATTAAGTCTCAAGTGAACCATATAGTGAATTGAGGGAAAGGTTCAAGTGGGTGAGATGTGTGAGATTTCCAAGTGGAGAAGGAGAGATGCCTCCTTTGAGCCCTTTGGAAGGCAAGAGCAAATGGGTGACCCAACCATCTTGATTACAAGTGATGCCCTTCCAATGAAAAACAATTACCAGAGGTTGTTTGGGCCTCAAATTCCACACGCCAACCCAAGTGAAATTGGCCCATACCAGGAGAAGGAAATTTTGGGCTTTGTTTCAAAAAAGACAAAGATTAGCCCAGATGGTTCTAAAAAGCCCGGACCCTTGGAAACCAATTAACGAAATGGACCCAGTTTCAGTTTCAAAAAATCTCTGAAAGCCTAAAGAGATTAATCACCACCGTTGATCTCAAATCAGATCAAAAGCAGATATTATGGAAAAAATTTCTTCTAGAAAAAGGGCCATGTGACATTGAAAGTCAAAAGTTTCAACTAAAGAAGTGATGGGGAGTTAATAAAAACAGGTTAACCAGGAAAACATTCCCCATAAAGCATTCAAAATGACCAGAAGGAAAGGACATCCAAGTTGCCCTTCTACACCCACAGAGGGCTCTACATTGAAACATATTGAAAACAGGATGTGTTTCTCAAGAAATAAAGCAGGAGACAAGAGAGTTGTTCGCCAACAAAGCTAGGAAAAGACCATCATAGAGTTTGACTGATGATGGTTTCAGCTCTGCCAGAACAATAAATTCCCCTTTTTATGGCATTAGAGAAAAGGAAAATCTTTTTGGAAGATCTGCCGCCCAGTTTTTAAAAGTTTAAAAATAAAAGAAACCCTCATTCCATAGTTCTCTATAAATATGAGAGGAGGTGAACAGATTGAGAGACAGCCAAAAAACCAATCAAGACAAAAACTCCCAAATCATATTGACAAATTCGAAATAACAAAGTCATTCAAATCCCAAAAGCTTTTTTATTCTGAAGCAATCAAGCTATTCAGTCTGAAAATTTATCCAACCTTCAGGCAAAACAGCCAGAGCTTGAGTCATTTCAATTCAAAGAAACAATTCACAAATGAGACAAGACTTTTCTTGTTACAAATTTGGTTCAGCATAGGCCAAGTCAAGCAGAATTCGAGTTTTTCATAATGTAAAAACCTCAACAAATTTATAAGGACTTTCCGAGTGCTCAGAATTGCCAGAATAGCTTTTGCTTGAGTCACAATCAAACAAAACAGGTACTGTGGTGTAGCTCCAGGCCAGCAATCATCTATCCAGCCATTTTTAGCTCAACTTAGGCTGAAGTAATATCATTTCTGCCCAGCCAGCCAGCCAGCCTCTCCATGGCCAGAATAGATTAAAGCTATGCCAATTTTGATATTGGTATCGATTTCTAACTGAACCTCATCGGTTGAAGATACTTACGTGCAATCCCAGTATAAATGAATCCAGTCCAGCTTGGTTCACCAAAACAGACAAAAAAATGTCCAGTGTTCTGCCCTTCCAAACTTGGCAACTTTTCTTTATTCTAATATTGTTCAATAGTTTAGCTTATTTTTATTCTAAACAGCTTAACTTATTTTCCAAGCTTTTATTTTGGCTAGAATTGCCAATTTTGTAATGTGAAAAATTATGAAGTCCTCACCAGTCTGAGGCAAGAAAAAGAACTTACTTGGGAGATATTCCTCACCCAAATTCACAATTGCTTGTTTAGAATCAATAACTTGGGGCGCAAGTTATCTATTTTTTAGAAGTCTGCTAGGGTTTTAACTGCTAGCAGTGGCATGCTCATACAAAAGAAAGTTGACTTGTTGACCACCAATGGTTTTCAAGCCAATGGGGAACTTTACCCTACTATCACAGGAGACAAACCAAAACGGGTGAACAGAAGTCCAATTTAAAGGAAGAGAAGATAAAGTTAGGGTAAAGGATAGGAGAGAGCTGCGATCAGTTTGGTTGCATGCACGACTATGTGTGGACATAATAATGGAAGAGAAAAATAAGAAGGGAAGGAAGCCATATGCCATTGGGTCAAGGCTGCTGCTGTACTAGCAAGTTCTTTCGTGTATTGTCATTGTCATTGTCCATAATTTGTTTCGTTTCTTTTAGCTTGAGATTATTCGCGCAAAGCAAAGACCTTGTTATTTTGAAGTCATAGACCATATTGATTGGGAGTCCAAAGTCAATGTGATGGGGTTGCATATGATATTAGTCAAGTATACCATGCGTGGTTGCAGACGTATTTGAAAAATGAAGAAGATTGGCTGAAATTTCATCTTTGATTTTAAAGGCGTTCGGAATTTCTTTTAGCTTGAAAATGATTTATCATTAAAGGCAAAACATCACTGCAAACTGAGAAATTGGCAAACAATTATAACCATACGATACAAATTCTTCAAATCCCCTCTATATCAATACGTTGAAGAGATATTTGAAGAGGAAATAAAGAAAGTATAAAGTCAACAAATGCTAGCTGCTCCACACTGAGTGTGAGATTTATTATAAAAAAAAGGTTTTTTTTCGTCCACAAAACTTGAATACGAGTTTGATCTAGCACAATGCCAGCATTGTATGGCCAATTGTGGTACATGGCTTTCAACTAATGTAGCTAAATTGTAAACCGCATTAAATCTAAAGAGGGCCACGATTATTTCATAGCATTATCATCAAGTGTCTTACTATCAGATTCACAACGACAACTTAAACCCAAAACAACTTCTTTAGAACATTCAAAAACAACAGAAAGAAGAAGAAGCAGAAATTACGCATTCCCAGATCAGTATAAATAATAGCAACATTGAACTTTGAGCATAGGTAATTTCTACTTCTTCTTATTCTTTCTATTGTTGCTGAAGATTGTAGTATAGGAGTTGTTTTGTGTTTAAGCTGTATTTATGAATTGGATGTGACCTCTAGCATAGGTAGATACCGTGAAACATCAGGCATTATATGAATTGGGCATTGGTAGATACCGAGAAACCTCAGGCATTATATGAATTGGGATTCTTACTTAGAGGGTTGTATGAGGCTGCCGTATTAAATAACATCCAAAGACTTCGAGTACTTCGTAGTCCTGGTGGACCCCCTCTTAAGACTTAATGAGGTATTCTCTTTGGTTTCATTAATGCAAATCTCTCTTCGATATCAATAATGGTTGTTGTTTGCAGACTTCTCAATTTGCATTGATGTTTATATATGTATACAAATCTGTGAGCAACGGCACATACACAAAGCAACATGCAAGTGCAGCCTTCCAACCTAATGGCTCATGCCTTCCTTCTCTTCCTTTTATTCTCTTGCATTACATCTATGAATATTCATGCATGCAAACACACTGAACGCAGCTCCCTCCTGTCCTTTGCCTCCGCTGTATCTGCTCCTCCTTCAAATTGGACATCCCTTGATTGCTGTCGTTGGAAGGGCATCACTTGTAATCAAGATGGTTGGGTCACCCATTTGCTCGTGCCTTCCAAAGGGCTCAAAGGAGGTCTCTCTCCATCTTCACTTGGAAATCTCACACATCTCACCCACTTGAACCTTTCCCACAATTCACTTCTTGGTTCACTTGAAACCAAACTCTTCTTGTTGTTGAATCATCTTGAGATCCTTGATTTGAGCTATAACCTTCTTTCTGGAGAGCTACCATTTTCTCTACCATCCAACAATATCCGAACAGCAGATTTGTCAAGCAATCACTTCTTTGGTGCAATTCCATCTTCATTCTTCCAACAAGCAAGCAACTTGACTAGTTTCAACATCAGCAACAATACCTTCACAGGGTATGTCCCATCCTCTATTTGTCTCCATTCTTCTCCCTTCCTTAGGCTATTGGATTTTTCTTCTAATCTATTCAATGGCAATCTTGCACCTGGACTAGGGAAGTGTTCCGAACTGCAGGTTTTTCGTGTAGGTCACAATAATCTCTCAGGATTACTTCCAGAAGATATTTATAATGCTACAAAACTTGAAGAAATTGCATTACCTCTCAGTTCACTACATGGAGCCATTAGTGATAAGATTGTCAACCTCACCAACCTTGCAATCCTTGATCTCTACATTAATCAATTGAGCGGCAAGCTTCCTCTCAATTTGGGGAAGCTTTCCAAGTTGAAGTTTGTAACCCTTGATTTCAACAATTTAGAAGGTGCTTTGCCCCCATCTTTGATGAATTGCACAAACCTTGTAGAACTACGTTTGGGATCGAACAACTTGGAAGGAGATATCTCCATGCTTGATTTCTCCAGACTTAACAAACTTGCCAAACTTGACCTAAGGGTCAACAACTTCACTGGTACGTTTCCGGTAAGCCTTTACTCATGTAGGTCCGTAAAAGCCATTCGGTTGACTGGAAATAATCTAGTGGGACAAATACAAGCTGAGATTCTTTCATTGAAATCTTTGTCCTTCCTCTCGCTTGGTTTCAACCAATTCACCAATCTCACTGGGGCAATGAAGATATTGATGAGTTGCAAAAGTCTTCGCGCACTCATGCTTAGTGGTTCCTTTAAAGATGAGGGGATGCCAACTGACAATGACATGGTTGATTTTGACGGATTCCAAAATCTCCGAGTATTGTGTTTGGTTGGTAATCGCCTTACTGGTCAATTACCTGTGTGGTTATCAAAGCTCCATAATCTAAAGATTTTGCTTCTAAGTGGTAATGAAATAGCAGGGCCAATTCCAAGTTGGTTGGGGACTCTTCCTAGATTGTTTTATATCAACTTGTCAGAGAATCGATTTTCAGGTGAATTTCCAAAGCAACTTTGTAGACTACCAAGGTTGGTATATGAACCGAATATTACTTCTCAAGTAGATGACATTAGTAATGAATTTGAATTGCCTTTCTACTTCAGCACTATCACCAGAAACCCAAATTATTATTTGTCGTCCAAAATTTCTTCCTATCCAGCAACGATAGACTTATCAAACAATAACATTGTTGGTGACATACCTATTGAGGTCGGCCAATTACAGCTTCTCCGTGGGTTGGTTCTTCACTCCAACAACTTCTCCGGCGTCATTCCAGACCAAATATCTAACCTAAAAAATTTAGAGGTTTTGAAACTCTCCATGAACCACTTGTCTGGAATAATCCCATCGTCATTGGCGAGCCTTACTTTCTTGAAAGAATTTGATGTCTCAGACAATAATCTCCAAGGACCAATACCAACAAGCACTCAGCTCCAAAGCTTCAACGCTTCTGCCTTTGAGGGGAATCCAAAACTTTGTGGTGCACCACTTCCTAATAAGTGTGGTCAACCAAATAAAGGCATTGATGAAGATAACAAGAAGAACAACAAAGACATGGACAATGGGCTTCATCAACTTCCATGGTTTTATATTTCTTCTATTGTGCTAGGGTTCATAGTGGGATTTTGGGGAGTATGTGGTTCTTTAATTATTAACAAGACATGGAGACATGCGTATTTTCAATTCATATAGAATGTACAAGATAGGCTCTATATGATGATAACAGTGCTCATCAACATGATAAAGAGAAAGCCTTAGAGGCTAATATTGTATTTTTTATTTTAAATTTTTTATTTGCGTTTCTTTGTTTCTTTTTCTTTTAACATTCCTGATGTAATACGGCACAGTTTGTCCTTATAATTATATCTTCTTTTTGGATGCAGTTTCTTTCACGCTACCTTTTGCAAGCAACAATAAAGACAGATTTTGGCTGTCCAAAATCATGAATACTATATCAAATGAATACAAAAATGGGTAGTCAAAATTTAATGCAGCACATACTTGTGAAACCAAAACAAGCAACATTACAACTTCAGCTACAGATTTGGCTGTCCAGGTCAGTGCAAATGTTTATGGATGCAAATATTTGAGTGAAATGAATTAATTTCAAATGAGGACAATGCAATTATCTTCTTTAATTAAACTATGACAATCTTCCAAGTTTTTTGAATTTAGTGGTTGCCTTCCACTGGGGTCAAGTGCTTGGAGTCGTCGCAGGCTTTGGAATAAGGAGGTCTGATGCTCTCATCGTGGACCCCTCTTTAGACTTAATGTGGTCTACAATTTGGCAACATTAGTTGGAACCTCTCTTCAACGTATCTAAGCAACAAAATATGGATTTTCAACCGTGTTATCCCCTGAATTATCATGTACATTAACTCAACTTAATTTCTTGAATTATTTTTTGTCCCCCAATTTATTCCTCAAACTCTTTATAAATTTAAATTTCGTCATTGTCATTAAATTTTTCGAATTCGTCCAATCTATCACAACCTCACATGCTTGACATGTGACCAATTTTTAAAAAAAATTTACAATTTAAATTAAAATAAATAATAGATAACAAAGTTGTAAACAAATCAAAAGAGAGGGTTTCAACCAAAAAAAATTCAAAAGAGACGGTCATTGTTTAGCTTAATAATTAGTAGTTGTAAGTTGAGTTCATTAAAAGAGTAGAGAGTAGAGCAAGTGTAATCTAGGTATACCACATTTGCATACTACCTTGTGTACCATAACAGAAAGAAGAAGAAGTAGAAATTAACTATGCCCAAATCAGGATGAATAATAGCGACATTCAACTTTGAGCTTCCTTTCTTCGCCATTTTCAGCTCTCCTCCAATTCTCTGGAAATACTAATTCAAATTCTCAAAAGATGAGCTTTTTCTGTTATCTTGGGCCAAAACTGGGTCGGGTCTAACCCAACATTTGTAATATAAAACTATTGGGTTCTACCCAGTTCAATATGATAAAACTATTTCAATTTCGGATGCCTATCACCATCAAATACTTCTTTAAAGAGATGTGTGGTTGTGATGTTCGTCCACTTCTAAGGTCCATATATGGCGGCCTCATTATATAATTTTGAACCAAAGCTTTTCAAATAGATTTCATGCCTGCTTTGGTGGCCCACAATTTACTTTAGATGAGCCCACTTTAAATGGGTTGACCTGATCTTTTTTATTTGTCCAAAAAGTCTGGCCCTAAGAGCATTTCCATTGGTTAGGGCTTTTTTTTGGGGGGGGGGGGAGCCCAAAAATATTCAATTTTTTTATTAAAAATAACCCAAAAATTCATGAATTTTTTTCTATAAATACCAACCAATACTCTTCACGTTTAACACCAAATCCTCATACATTTTCTTCTCCTTCTACTATTATTCACTTTCAAATTTTATTTTTATTTATCATCTTATGGCTTCTTCTATCGAAACCGGAGGGGCATGGAACACCATGGAAGATGTATTTTAATATTTTGTATTAAAGTACTTGTAATTCCTGTATTTTATTTCATTAGTAGTAATTCTTAATGACTTGTATTGGTTTTCTATATTTAATAAACAAAGCTTTCAATAAAATACCTTTTTAGTCAACATATTCCATACATCAAACAAAACATAATTAAAAGGAAAAACCACAACCAAGGCATAATAAAAAAAATTGAGGTGTGAGCACTAATAACCTAGTATGGTGTGAGAGGTATGAGCTGAGCCTCTAGTTTTATAGAAAAATTGAGGCATATAGCACTACTACAAAAAATACTTTGCGTGACGAAATAAGTTTGTTGCGCAAAGTACAATTTCGTCGCGCAAAATTTACGCGACGAACTTTTGGTCGCGCAAGTTCTGTCGCGCAAAACTCGTCTCGCGCAAGTTTGCGTGATGAAAATTACTATTCATCGCGCAAAGTATCTTTGCGCGACGAACGATAATAACTTTGCGCGACGAACACTAACGTCGCTCAAAGACACTTTGCGCGATGAATTCTAACTACTTTGCGCGACGAATAATAGCAACCTTGCGCGACGAATAATAGCAACCTTGTGCGACGAATATTATCTACTTTGCGCGACGAATATTATTTACTTTGCGCGACGAACCTTAACCACTTTGTGCGACGAACCTTAACGTCGCGCAAATATACTTTGCGCGACGAATCCTAATGTCGCGCAAAACTTTGCGCGACGAAATATTTATTTTTTTAAAAAAAATTTAATTAAAAATAAACTAGTTAGTTTGCGTGACGAAATATTTTGTTATGCAAGGATTTTGACATTTTGTTTTATTATTTCTCTTATATCAATTTCATTATATTAATTTTTTCAAATTTTTACTTTTTAAATTTAATTTAATTGTATGATTCTATTTTTTTAATTACTTTAATTTTAATTGACATATTCAAAATAAAATTACATATGAAAAATAGTGGTCAAATTATCCAATATGTATAATATTCAAATGTACACATAAATTAACAAAGTACAATAATAAAATCTACAAGCCTATTGTGATGGTAGTGGCAGAGGATATGTTTTTCGACTTTAGCCGTCAAAGTCTCGACAATTCCCTACAAAAAAAATATATATATATTGTCAAATATCAAAAAAATAACATAAAATAATAACAAAAAATTGGCATAAACTCAAAACTAACTCTAAAAACACATATTATTGAAAACAATTTAACATTTGGAGAGAATATACCATTTGACAAGATTTTGAGTGAGTGAGAATGAGAGGGAGAAGTGAGTGTGAGAGAATTAGAGAAGATAGTGAGAGAGAGATGAAAGAGTGAGTGAGAGTGAGAGATGATGAAAAGAGAGATAAGAGAGTGAGTGAGAGTGAGAGATAGTGAAGAAAGAGATGAGAGATTAAGTGAGAGGAGTGAGTGTGAGAGAAATGGTAGGATTTGGGGAGAGGGAAAGAGAGAGGAAAGGTAAGAAGAGTAGAAGACATTGAGAAAATGGTGGAGGAGTTATGTTGGTTTTAAAAACCGGATCACTTTGCGCGACAAAATAATATATTGGTAGCGCAAAGTCTTCAAAAAAAATTTAAAAAAATTTTCCCATTTTTGGTGCCCGCCCAAATTTTTAGGGTTTTGCGCGACGAAATTTTGGTCTCTCAAAGTTTTGCGCGACCAAAATATTCCCGCGTCCCATTTTTGGTACCCGCCAAATTTTTCGAGTACACTTTGCGCGACGAAATAATATATATTGGTCGCGCAAAGTCGTAAATTTTTTTTTTAAAAAAATTCCCAATTTTGGTACCCGCCCAAATTTTTCGAGTATACTTTGCGCGACGAAATACTATATATTGGTAGCGCAAAGTCGTAAATTTTTTTTTTTTAAATTCCCATTTTTGGTACCCGCCCAAATTTTTCAAGTATACTTTGCGCAACAAAATACTATATATTGGTCGCGCGAAGTCGTAACTTTTTTTTTAGATTATTATAAATAAACCCAATTCTAGGCATGTATTTATAAAAAAACCCACACACTATTTAAATATAGAAACACACCCAAAATCAATTCTAAAATAAACAATTGTATATTTTTTGGGTGTGTTTATAAATGGGTTTTGAGTGTGTGTAATGATGGGTTTTGGGTGTGTTTATAAAGTGTTTTGGGTGTTGGGTTTTTTTATAATTTCAGCCCCCATTTTGGGTGTTTTAGTGAAACCCCCTTTTTTTTTTGAAAAAAAAATACCCATTTTTGGTACCCGCCCAAATTTTTAGAGTACACTTTGCGCGACGAAGTACTATATATTGGTCCCGCAAAGTCGTAAATTTTTTTTTTTTTTTTTTAAAACCCATTTTTGGTACCCGCCAAATTTTTCGACTATACTTTGCGCGACAAAATACTATATATTGGTCGCGCAAAGTCGTAATTTTTTTTAAAAAAATTCCCATTTTTGGTACCCGCCCAAATTTTTAGAGTATACTTTGCGCGACGAAATACTATATATTGGTCGCACAAAGTCTTAAAAAAAAATTTAAGCTACTAATAAATATATATACTATTCAATTTCTTAAGTGTTATACATACAAAATAAACAAATTTAAACCTACTCAACGATCCAACCGTCAAACTTCTTTGTTTATACTTCGAGATCATTTACGCCAAAATTCAGAAAAAATAAACATTAAGAGATTAATTAATGGGAAAAAACATTTCGACGGTTATAAAAGAAAAATCAAGATTTAACGGTTATTTCAACTCTGATTTTGATGATTTTTTACAGCTACACTCCTTGACCCTATATGAATACAATGACTGCATTCGATCGTCAATTTAAAATATTTACACTAGTAGATACCACAAAATCTTATGTTATGTTTAATAAAAGTATAAATAAACTCTTAATTGTTAGTGAATATATTGTTTTGATGGCATATGTATTCTATGAAACTAGTTTCAATGATCTAACCGTCAAATTTGTTTGTTTATACTTCGAGATCGTATACCCCAAAAATCAGAAAAAATAAACATTCAGAGATCACGTTGGGACAAAACTTTTCGATGGTTATAAACAAAAATCACGATTTAACGGTTATTTTAACTCCGATTTTGATGATTTTTTACAACTACACTCCTTGACCCTATATGAATACAATGACTCAATTTGATCTTCAATTTAAAATATTTTCACTAGTGATACCACAAAATCTTATGTTGTATTTAATGAAAGTATAAATAAACTCTTAATTGTTAGTGAATATATTGTTTTGATGGCATACGCATTCTACGAAACTAGTTTCAACAATCCAACTGTCAAACTTGTTTGTTTACACTTCGAGATCATATACGCCAAAAATCGGACAAAATAAACATTTAGAGATCAAGTAATAGGACAAAACTTTTCGACGGTTATAAACGAAAAATCATGATTTAACGGTTATTTCAACTCTGATTTTGATGATTTTTTACAGCTACACTCATTGACCCTATATGAATACAATGAACCAATTCGATCGTCAATTTAAAATATTTACACTAGTGGATACCACAAAATCTTATGTTATATTTAACAAAAGTATCAATAAACTCTTAATTGTTAGTGAATATATTGTTTTGATGGCATATGTATTCTATGAAACTAGTTTCAACGATCCAACCGTCAAATTTGTTTGTTTATACTTCGAGATCATATACCCCAAAAATTAGAAAAAATAAACATTCCGAGATCACGTAATGGCACAAAACTTTTCCATGGTTATAAACAAAAATCATGATTTAACGGTTATTTTAACTCCGATTTTGATGATTTTTTACAGCTACACTCCTTGACCCTATATGAATACAATGACTCAATTTGATCTTCAATTTAAAATATTTACACTAGTGGATACCACAAAATCTTATGTTGTATTTAATGAAAGTATAAATAAACTCTTAATTGTTAGTGAATATATTGTTTTGATGGCATACGCATTCTACGAAACTAGTTTCAACGATCCAACCGTCAAACTTATTTGTTTATACTTCGAGATTATATACGCCAAAAATCGGAAAAAATAAACATTCAGAGATCAAGTAATAGGACAAAACTTTTCGACGGTTATAAACAAAAAATCACGATTTAACAGTTATTTCAATTTCGATTTTAATGATTTTTTACAGCTATAGTCCTTGACCCTATATGAATACAATGAACCAATTCGATCGTCAATTTAAAATATATATTTTCTAACAAAAACCCAATCCGAACTACAATAATATATTTTTCTAACAAAATAAATTTTTTATTTTATTTATTTTTGTAAACACTTTGCGAGACGAACGAGAATTCGTCGCGCAAGACTTTGTGCGACGAATATTTGTCTTTCGTCGAGCAAAGTCATGCATAGATTTTAAAAAATAAATTTTTATTTATTTTATTTTTTAAAAGACTGTACGAGACGAACCACACTTCGTCGCGCAAGAATTTGTGCACCGAATTGAAGTGTTTCGTCGCGCAAAGTGATGCATAGATTTTTAAAAATAAATTTTTATTTAATTTATTTTTGAAAAGACTTTACGAGACGAACAACACTTCGTCGCGCAAGAATTTGTGCACCGAATTTAAATGTTTCGTCGTGCAAAGTTACTTTTCGTGACGATGCTTTGTCGTCGAGCAAATTTTTGTCTCGCAAAGTGACTTTGTGCGACGAATTGTTTTTCGTCTCGCAAAATGTAGTCGCGTAAGACTTTGAGCGACGAAGTTTAATTTTCGTCGCGCAAAGTCACTTTGTGTGACGAATTGTGTTTCGTCGCACAAAGTTTAGTCGCGCAAGGGGTTTTTTTTACTAGTGTAGAGATGACACATTGCGCAATTTTAGAGGGTGAAAATCTTATCTGAAATTTATCTGAAATTTGAAACCGAAAATCGTATCTGAAAATTTTATCCGATTATGAGATATGAATTTTATAATAAATATTGACACGTAGGAACCCAAAAATCTTATCCAAATTAATTGTTTAGGTAAAAAATAAAAAATAAATAGTATTTGCCCTTTGCCATGGCAACGGGTGGAAACACACAAATAGATTTGTAAGGGCAGCCACTATTCACATGAATAGTAGCTGCCCCAGCCACCCCGCCCCCTGCCCCCCGCCATGGCAAAGGGCAAATGGGTGGAGTTGCTCTAAGTCCTTGAGGTGGAGGTTTGTAAAGCCCATCAAATTCCAATTATGATCAGACTTTTAGATTTAACCTATCATTTCGTATTAGTATTGAATTCGGATAGGATCAAATACTTGTCGGATTTATTTGAGGTCTAAAAAAAATTTTAAATTTTCATTAGTAACTTCATTGTTTTTATTCAATTGTTTAGTTTAACTTTTGATTATGTATAATAAGTAAATAGTTTAAGTGTAAATGCAATTGATTAAAAACCCCAAATTATCCTACACACACGTAATATTTGTAATACAATATAAAAAATAAATTATATATTATATCGTGTCACTCAAAGCGGATTGTTATTGGATCAAATCCGCTTTAATCCATATTTAATTTATTAAGGTAGCGGGTGGTTATCATAATGGAATTATCACATTGAAGGTCTCAATCCGCTCAAGAAGCTGCTAGAGTAATGCTTGGGGTCCTAAACAGCAATGGTGAGTTCATAATCCATTGTGAATGTTTTCATGACTTGAATACCAAAACTGCACACTGGAATTGGGAATTGCAGTATCTAATCTTATATATCCACCGGTATTCACACAGGAATTTTTCTGTCAGCTTTCTTTTTGCTTTGTCTTTATATCTTGATTCTTGACAATTGCACGTTGCAATAAGAAAGCTGACAAAATTACAACAACTAAACAAGAAGGTTCTTGATGATGACTAGTTGATTCTCAAAGCTATATATGCAAAAATAAATAAATAAATATATGGTGGATGATGAGGTCCTTCCTTTCACTACCTACCAACTAGCGTTGAAATTGTTACTTGGTTTACACTGTAGCCTTCTTCCTGCTTGTCTGAGGATGAATCTGCTTCCACTGCACTCTCAGTCCTTTCTAGGCAAAAACCAGGGATTTTAGGGTTAGGCATTGTTGTAGCAGTTCCACTGCTCAACATCAAAACCACAGAGGCCATTGTTGGCCTATCTGCAGCACGCTCTTGGACGCATAAGAGGCCGACTTGCATGCATCTCAAGACCTCATCAGAATGGGAATATGATTCCCCAACATCAGGATCTATCAGTTCCGACCCCTTTCCTTCATTCCATAGCTTCCATGCCTGCAATAGTTCCGAGTCATCATTTCAATGTTAGTAACAAATCTATTGATGTTAATGTCAATGATTATATTGAGAGTAATGTTTCGTGTTGCCACACAAATACTTATGTTATCAGACTACGAATATGGATCGTTCATTCAAGCAAAAAAACAACCTAATGAAGGATCCATATTTAGTCTGGCATTATAAAAATTGTCACAGTATTATGGATTTAAAATATTCTAGATATTGCCTTGTTACTTACATTTCCTAGGAGGTTTAGTTCAGTGTTTGAGGAATCAAATCCCTTGTTCTTTTTACCACTAATGATCTCCAACACCAGAACACCAAAGCTAAAGACATCGGACTTGGTTGAAAACCACCCGTCCCTTGCATATTCGGGAGCCATATAGCTGCTGCAGATCACCAACAAAGTGAAATTAGTACGTATTTATGTGGACAGCTAATAATCATAGCAAAATCGAAAGCACACGCAACACACACACACATATATATGCATGGTATTGGTACTCACTATGTTCCCACCACTCTTCTGGTATTTTCTTCTGTCTGATCATTACGTAAACATCTAGCCATTCCAAAGTCGGATATTTTGGGGGCCAAATCTCCATCAAGAAGAATATTGCTTGCCTTCAGATCCCTGTGGATAATTCTAAGTCTGGAATCCTGGTGAAGATAAATAAGCCCTCGGGCAATCCCACAAATAATTTTGAAACGCTTTTGCCAATCCAGCTTAGATCTCTTTTTGCTATCTATAATTCATGATTATCAACTTAATAACAATTTTATTTAACTATTAAAATAAAGTAGGATAAATTAAGTTTTTGCGGTAGCTACTCACTGAATAAAACGGAATGCAGGCTTTTGTTTTCCATGTACTCGTAGGTGAGCATCTTTTCATCCTCATCAATGCAGCAACCAAGCAGTCGAACCAGATTTCGGTGCTGAAGCCTCGCAATTAACTCTACTTCGTTTTTGAATTCTTCAGTTCCTTGTCCAGAATTCGTCGAAAGCCTCTTGACCGCAACTTCTTGACCGTCAACCAGGGTGCCCTGGATTCGGATTAGCCACACATAATTAAGTCTTAAATTTATATATGATCTTGTGATTGATTTCTAGCAAAATGTACTTAATAATTACCTTGTAAACACACCCGAAACCGCCTTCCCCCAACTTATTTCGATTGGAAAAGTTATCCGTAGCCACTGCGAGAGTGTTAAAATCAAACAATGGCAACTGATCTAGCTCATCGTTGCTCCTTTCCCCTGAACAGAAATCCCTCCTACTTGAGATAACTACCTCACTTAGAAGACTATCCCAGTTTCTTTCAAAAGAACCTGTTCAGAAGTAAGCGAAAAACAAGAAGCTTGTTAGTTCAATATATATCTAGGTTTTGCCTCATTAATTTGTTGATTATATACATCTCGGCAAATGTTCTCTTGCTAGATTGTCTTATGTTGCCAGACTGAATTTGGAACATTGATCACATCGACTTTTGCCAAATTATGCAGTCCATATTCATAGTTTTGGCAAGATAAATAAGTATTTATTTGAGTGACAACAAAAGTCTAGCAAGAAAACACTACTCTCTACATATACGCGTAAAAATTACACTAGTACCTTTTAGCTTTGAGGATCCTCTGTGCACAATAGGCAAATTCAAATTCCTCTTCCGTAGAAAATAAATGACAAGTCCCGATAGCAGTAGAATGCAGCAAATACTAACTGTAATGACTACAATCATGATCACTCGTTTTACTTTCCCATGATCACCATCTGAAATGAACACAACTCCAGTTAGTGATCAAACTTTTTTTTAAGGGGAGGAACAAAAGAATCTACATACGTGGGGGTCATGTGACCGTCCAAATTAAAATTGGTCATGCAGCCAATTGCGGCATAGAGAAAACTCTTCTGTTTTTCTGGTCAATGTGAAACTGTTTTCACGGTGACAAATAATTTCAACCATCCAGTCAAAGACATATCTACCAAAATTGTACTATGTGATCAGGGACGGACACAATATTTGAAAATGATACGGGTTAAATTTACCTTACATACAAATTTATTGAAAACTCGATGGTATTAATGTATTTAATTGATAATTAAAAAAATACACAGGGGACATAATGAGCCTTATTCCTAAAAAACCCCGAATCCAATACCACTATTAAAGTAACATATTTAAAATAATATATATTCAAAATAGTCATTTTCCAAATTAACATAATTGTTACTAGAATTCCCCGAAAAACAATAGCCCAATACAAAGGTGGAGGAAAAAGACCTTTTGAGAAGAAGCAACCTTGAAACTGGTTCATCCGATCGATAAGAGTGTTGGGTACTTTTTTGGTTGGTTAGCCAGCCTAGTGGGTATTAGTTGATAAGACTGGCCTAGACTAGGGTATTATTTTAGTCTTTGAAAAAACAAGTCTCTTGGGCTATAGGTTAGTAGTACCGGCCCTGTATGTGATGTAACCTTTAAAAAAAAGTTTTGTGTGAAAGCATAGTTCAAAACATGTTTCAACACGAGTGCCACACTATTCTTTGACCAGTAAAAAAAAAAGATATTAATTGCCTTCCAAATTATGCTTCAACCAACTTGGTTAACTCTAAATTATTTTTTAGAATTTTTAGAAAAAAAGAATAAAATAAATTAAAAAATTTAAATATATATATTACCTAGCTCAGAAGCTGCCAAACGAACATAGAAACTTTGGCCACCTTCTGCATATTGCCTCAAGTCCATGAGCTTCCCAGTCCACATGACACAACCTGAGCCTTCACCATTTGAAATCCTTGCATCAGAATATGCAGTGCAATTACAGTTCTCCAAACACGTTTTCTTACATGCCTCCAAGCTCATGTTCATGTCCACAAAAGCACCGCCACTCTCGGGCAATTTCATGTTTTCCGAAACCAAAAATTTGTCTTTCAAACAACCCAACTCCGTTTTTCTCACGCACCCATCTGACCCGTCTCTCAAGTTCCATGCCTGCAAATTCTTGGGCCCAAACCCTTCCAAGCACTTGCACACTGGCGAAGCATTCGAGTCACAAACACCGTAGGGACCGCACTCTCTAAATCTGTCACATTGGTCTTTTGGTGCGTACCAATATTGGTTCCATATATTTGCGCTTTCGATCCACATAAAGCGCTGGAGGTCCCCAGTTGGACTCACAGTCAACCGTGAATATATCGATCCCGAACCCAGGATCGAATAGGAGTAGTAGACCTCGTAAGGTTTCACAACAAAGTTGAATCGTATATTGTTTGATGCAGTCATCTCCGGCACGCCACTAAACCTCTCCCCGTTCCAGGGGCCGCTCCGGTACGTTATGTTCTGTTTGTTCCACAAGAAAATCTCCGGGAAACCCTGGTGATTTAGCTTGAAAGAAAAGTCCCCTGTCGATGGGTCTTCTGTGCTTTTCCATGAGGTTATGTACCTGTCCAATCCTGTGCTTAGGTTCCATCCCAACTTCATGTCCGGCAGCAAGGTGTTTGTTGGGTAATCAAAGCTTTGCCAAAGGAACTCATCTGATGTGCTGTTTCGGGTTGAGTTTGCATCCTTGAGGACTAAATTGCCTGAATCTAAAAGCTGAGCAATTGGGTTTACAGCTTGGGTTTCATTGGATGACCATGCTATTTTTTTTGTTTCTTCATCAACAAGAACAAGGCTTCCATGATCGCCGATTTTGAGAGTTGCTGAGTACGAATTCGAAAGCGGGGTGTCTCTATTGGCAACCCAAACCACTGTTTTTTCTTGGATTTTTTTGTACCATATTCCCAAGTACCAATCTGAAGTTGTGCCTGGCTTGAACAAGCCCAACTCAAAGACATCGCTGGCTGAGACAAGGGTTTGGTCATGTTGGAGCAATTGAGTCTGGGACAAGGTGTCTTCGGATGTGGCAATTGGGAACAAAGTAAGTAAACTGAGGCATAGAAGAACAATGGAACAATATTTGAAATCTCTCATTCTTTCACGATTAGGGCTTCTCTCTGTGAAAGCATATAAGGGATTGGGTTGCTTGGTGTTGAAGAAATTGGGTAAAATCCATTGATATAGAAGAGAAGACGAAACTAAGAGAGTCTTTCTTATTACCAATTTGAGCTACAACAATTTCAGGAAACTGAGAGAGTCTTTCTTATGAACATTCTCTTTTGGGATTCTTTTTCATTCATCAAATTTGGCCCTTTCCCCAAATTTTGCTTAATCCCTTTTTGCAAGTTTGTACGTACGATTTGCATGATTGGTGGTTTTTACTTTTACCACGTATATAGGTGGATATGTAGTATTGGCTACTTGAGGTCTACGGCGGCAAGTTTTCGGGTTCTTTCCTAAATTTTTGCTTATCTTGTTAAGATTTTGAATCACTTTCCTATATTTGTATGCTCGCTTGCATGGTTCACTCTCCTTTGCTCTATCCTTCCCGATTTACTTTCTTTCTTTTTTAAAACTTCTTTCCTAATTTACTTTGGTTGAGTTTGATTACTTCACTCTTCGCCGTCTTTTTTTGTAAAAATATTATCTCTATTTTCATATCCAATCGTGATATAGTCTTAATCTATGTCTTGGCTATGATGAGATTGTTGACAACATATTTTCTTGCACGTGATCCTTTATTTGACAGTAATACAACTATACTAATTTTTGGATACTGACAAGTTCTTATTGGTTGGGAATAAATAAAGGCCGGAATGAGTCATCAAAAGGAAAACAAATGAGCATGGCTTGTAGCTCAAGTGGTTAAGAATATTTACTTATGCACGAGGTCCTAGGTTCGATTCCCTCTCCCCCAATATCGCTTTGTATTATAAAAGAAGAAAAACAAATGAAACACTGTCACATTATTTGGGGTCCAAAAAATTTGTGTAATAGGTTTGTGGAAAAAACCATCGATCCCCTCACTTTTTTTTAAATGTTTTTATTTTGGAGTGGCATGAAGCTCTTATAGTGTGTTTACTAATTAGGAATTGAATTTGAATATGGAATTGAATTCCAATTATGGAGTATTCATGTATTTACTTCATATCAAGAAATTAAAAACTAGATTAAAAACCCTAGCCGCACTCTGGCCCCTTTTCTCCTTGCCGACAACCAACCACAAGGAAGCTAAGGGGGGAGGTGGCCACTGCCCCTCCTCCCCTCCTGCCCATCTTCCCATCTTTTCCCTTCCTCTTATCCCCTCTTCTCCTCCCTTTTCCCTCCCCAGTTAAAACTTGTGCAGCCAATCAGTTCCATTTTTGGCATGTGGTCCTGGCAAATTGGAATTGTCAAATGTTTGATTTGACACGGTGCATTGTTTCACTCCAGTGCCAGAGAAAACCATTAAAACATAATTAATGAGACACAAAAAAAGGGTGCGTGAAGGCCGAGGGAGAATCAGCTGCAGAGAGAGAGACTGCAGAGAAAGAAGCCTTAGGAATGAGGTTGTCAGTGTCACAGTGTTTTTCTTTTCTTTTCTTTTTTGGAAAATAAAATAAAATAAAAAAACCAGAAAGTCACCCCAAAATCACAGAGAAATCTCTTTTTTTTGAATTTTGCTATTAATGTTGCCATTTATTAAACATTTGTGAACCCATAAATAAACAAACTTCTTCAACGGCACGGACCACTTCATTGATTAATCATTTATTTTTTTCAATCTCAAAGTACAAAACAGTCAGTGATTGTTTGACAACACCAGCCACCTACCAAAATTAGGCTTAAAATTGAAATCATTTATTTATTTATTTTTCAATTCGAAACGCAGGTTCTGGCCATATGGTATTTACACATCTTTTTTCATTCAAATGAGCACAAAATGAGAGTCGAACTAAGTAGTGTTTGTTTTGCATTTTTAGTACTTGAGAAATGAGCATGAGATCCTTGTTCATGTTTGGTAAGTTATGCATTTGAAACGATATGTGATTTTCTAGGTAGCGTTTGTTTAGTAACATGAAATTTAGCACAATGCTTGGGTCCTGAAGAGTAATGTCAATTTTATGTTGCTTAATAATAGGAATGTGCAATTTATTTTGACCAAATTGATTGAAGATGCAACCAATCATCCAATTAAATTTTAGAAATAATGACACGTGTAACAAGGGTTTACTATCGATTTACCCCATGAACTTGTACATTACTTTCAATTTGCACCCTCAACCTTTTTGTTGGAAAATTAAGTACACGAACTAATTTTTATTGGCCCCCCCTCCTCCATAACCCCATGCCCCCATGACCACCACCCTCCACTCCCAAACCAATCCCCTACTCCCACCCCCACAGACCCCCTCCTCCAACCTCCCACTTTATGTTTTTTCCACCCCCGAACCCAGCTTGCTCCCGAGTCTTTCTTCTCCTCCCATTCCCTCATGACCACCACCCTCCACTCCCAGACAAATCCCCCACCTCCCCCTTCAGTATTTTCCCTTAAGTATTTTTCAACCCTCGAACCTAGCCCGCCCCCCTGGGTTTTTCTTCTCCACCCATTCCCCATGCCCACCACCCTTACCCCTAGACCAATCCCCCACCGCACAGATCCCTCCCCCTTTCACACCCCTGGTTTTCTTCCACCCCAAGACCATCAACCTCCCCACTTCTCTTTTTTTTTTTTACCCCCAAACACATTCTTCCCCTTCACCTCCTCTCTCTCTCTCTCTCTCTCTCTCTCTCTATATATATATATATATATATATAAATTGTTTTTTTTTTTCATTTTAAAATTCATATTACAGTATTTAATTATTTTAAAATATAAAATAACTAATTTGCTCTCATATTTAACGGAAAATTGGATGAAATGTTAAGATTTAGACACCAGGGGAGAATTGGCGATAAAAATTAGTTCATGTACTTAATTTTCCAGAAAAAATTTGAGAGTGCAAATGGAAAGTAGCGTATAAATTCAGGGGGTAAATTGATAGTTAACCTCATGCAACAATATTGTTGGTGGTGAGGATGAGAAAACGCAAGTATATTGTCCTGAAACTTACATTTAGAACTAGATGCTTTTACACGTTTGTTCCTAATCTACTTACCCTTTTGTCTGCTAGGCATTCCTTACTTAATTATTCCAAACTTAGGTTAAACTCATTTACCTCGAGGAGGATGGGGCCAGATTCTCCACTACCATCTAATATATATGAATATGAATATAATGGTGGGTTTGGCCATTTTCAAATTTCAAGCATGATTTGTACCTCTAGATACCTATTTTGAAGACCGTTATACTATTTTAAATTACCTTAATGTGTTGTTTAATAAAAAAAAATGCTAAAACCTATGATTTTTAGCTCAAATGACTAGGGAGAAATAGCAAATGATATGAATAAGCTCGATCAAAAGAAATAACTTTATTCAATATATATGTCAGACTATGTACGTGAACGTGTATAAAGAAAGAACGAGACATCTCTCTCCTTTCTTGTTTAACACTTATAACAGTTTGAATTTTTATAAAGTCGTGTACTACCAATTTGAATTTTTATTCAGTTGATTAAAACATGGTGTTTAAGACTTCTATGTATAAAAATTGAAGATAACAAACAAGAAGGACAAAGCAAGGACGAAGAGGTCATAACATAACATAAGGAACAAACATTAAATATGACTATGAAGTTCATTTCAAATTCCTATAAAGAAAAAATAAAAAATAAAAAATGAAGACAAGTACAACGAAGAGGAAATAAATTTGTCCAAACTAACTGAACTGCAACAGCAGCTTTCATTTGAAATCGCTGTTTCTTGCACTTCACGAGGTTGCACGCTCTTTCTCTCTCTCTCTCTCTCTCTCTCTCTCAGAGATGTTAATACAAACAAGTAGCCTTAACGTCTAGCTTGCTTTCATTTTCAAACGCAAAAAGAAACGCCAAGTTTGTAACTTTTTTAAATCATCAGTTCAATTGACTCAAATGTCATCTGCAACAATAGTAACAGGAGGAGCAACAAGAAGACCAAAATGGCAGTACCCACCAGCACCAACCCCAAAAATTCTCCACTTTCCGCGTAGGCCTCGGCGAAGAGCATCCAAGAGCGTTCCTGGTGGAAGACCCAATTCAGGGGAGGCCAAGAAGGACAACAAGGGCAAGCTGGAAGCTCTGTTTGACCAGGAACGAGTTTTTTCTAGGGTAAGTTTGCCCATTGTGCTTTTTGAGTATGGTGATGGGGAAAGTGAGTGCAGGAGAGAGAGGGTTAAAGAGGGTGAGGATGGTGGTGATGAAGTGGTGGAGGAGGAGAAGTGGAGATTTCAGGCTGAGATGTTGAGGGCAGAGTGCAATTTATTGAGGATGGAGAAAGAGATTGCAGTTAAGAAGATGGAGAAGGTCAAGGTCAAGGTGGAGAGGACTCTTAAATCAGCTGTTCACACTCTTGTTTCTGTTAGTCTTCTTCTTCTTCTTCTTCTTCTTCTCTCTCTCTCTCTCTCTTGGATTATTTGTTTTCTTTGGTTTTTTGAGTGGTCTGTTTGTTTCATTAAGTTTTAAAACCCATTTGGAAACTCCAGTAACCTCAAATTCAAATAGTTGTGCCTGGCACAAGTTTTTGGATTGATAGATGTATTAGGTTTCAAAAGCAGGACTATTTTATCCTTTCTTATGTTTGATCAAGTAAAAAAGGAGTGGAAAACAAGCAGTTTATCTGGTTTGAATGTTACAGCTTCTTCGTTTCAACAGTATCAGTATGCTTTTGGTTGTTCTTCTTTTCAATTTCTTGGATTACTTGGTGATTTTGTATCCATTTCTTAACAAGAAATTATTGGGAAAGTAAAGCAATGAACACATTGAACCTTTAGTCATCTTGTTTTGGTATTTTGTAGTTTTTTCTATTAATATGTGCTTAACATAATTTTGCATTCTGTTTTTGAATTCTTTTCACAAATGTATTACATTATGTGGTTCGTCTGTGACATGTTTAATGTTGTGATTGGTTTTCAGGGGAGAGAGAAGATTTGCCAAGGAAAGAATGCAAGTATGGTATTGGAGGAAGAACTTCAACACTTGGTAGAAAAGCTAGAGAAGTTGCGTAGGAATTTAGGAGTTAAGGATTCGGAGGTTCGAAACACTAGTAATTTTGATAAACATGCGTATCTTCTTCAAAGAAAGCTACAGAAGTTCAGACGAACATCGGACGAGATATGTGTCAAGGAGATCCAAGAGATGGCAGAAGCAAGCTTGTCGATCAAAACAAGCTATAGAGTAAATGAGAACTTGCTTTCGAGTGGCAAAAGTAATGTAAGGATTATCTGTCTTTCCTTCAAACTAGTGTGGTTGATCTTGTTTTGATACACAATTATGTTCTGTAAAGTGATTGCAGACTTACAGTCTTAGATTTGTCAAATGATAGAAATTCTAAAAACCAAAGTGAGGCATTGGTTTATTTGCACAATGTTTTATTGCCTAATCTGGTTCTGTTAAAAAACTATGCAGGTAGACATTCTCAGAAGGAAACTGGAGGGATTGTCAAATGGGATGCTATTAGAGAGGATGAAGGAAGAGTATGGTTCAATGCTGTCTACAGCCAACAGTTCTGTTGCCAGTTCTGCCTCTTCTTCCCAGAGAATTGAAGCCACCAATTTGTCTTCTTCTTTGATACAACAATTTTACAAGGCAAGTCCTTGCTTCGACTGTGTTATTGTTTTTTATTTCCCAGTCTAAAAGAACGAATTATACTTATTTAAAAAAGCATGAGGGAAAAGAATTTCACTTATATATGTTTCAGGTGAAATGCTCTCAATTTATGTTTGGATATTCAAATGCTCCGGCTCACACTTTTTGTTGATTATCAAAAAAAGAAAAAACAAACATCTACAGCATAGCAGGATTCCTTTTAAAGGTTAGACAATTTTCTATGCAGGAGAAGGAGTGTCGTGAAGAGAATGTGTGCTCAGGACGTTGCAAGGCGATAGTTCGAAGAATTGTAGAGCAAGTACGAGTTGAGACAGAGCAATGGTCTCAGATGCAGGAGATGCTGGGGCAGGTGAAGGAGGAGATGGAAGAATTGCATGCCTCTCGAGACTTTTGGGAAGATCGAGCGCTAGATTCTGATTACCACATCCAATCCTTACAATCCGTTGTAAGTTTCCATACCAGATTCCCCTATGTTTAAAAGGAATGTACTCTTACAAATTTTAGGCAGGCACTATATGAACACATTGACCTGGAAAGTAATTCTATTCTGATATCTTTCATTTTTGTTTCGATTTTCTGTTTGCTTCAATGGATGTGAGATTGAGTCTTGGAAGAGAGGCATTCATAAGGCAAAATGATTGGAAGGGTTTTTCATGATGCTTGAAGGCCTGAAACTTAGTTTATATAATTCTAAGTCATATTCTAAGTCATATTTCTTGTTTAGGTGCAAGAATGGAAACAGAAAGCTGTCTCATCTGAAAGCAAAGCAAAGGAGTTGCAGGCACAAGTGTCTATGCTCCATGGAGAGCTTGATAGGTTGAGGAAGGAAGCAATGAAGGCCAATGGTTCACCACTTATACCTCGGGATCCACAGAACGAAATGGAAAAACACGTCCTGATTTGTCACTTGAAGGAAAATCATTGTCCCAAAGAAGGTGGCAGCAAGCAAAGAAAACTAGCCACATGTACCAACAGAGTGCCTGTTGCTCCAAAAAGATCACCCTTTCGAGACATCGGAAACTCCTCATTGCCGGTGAGGCAGAACAGCAAAGCAGTCTTCCCTTTGCATTGCCCTCTACCTTCCAGGACATAGAAAAGCTTTTGAGATTCGTTACATTGGATTCAGCTTGGGAATCTTGCTCTTTTCTAACCATATTAACTGCAGGGGCTCTTCCTCTTTGCTAACCATATGAATTGTACGGCATAGTTGAAGATCCATTTTCTAATTTCAATAGTAGAGGATACCATTTGTGAGGGTTGGTGAGTTGCAATCCTGAGTTTTTGATGTTTGTTGTGGTTTTTCACTTATTGCATCAATGATATGCCTCCAATTTCTGTCACAGCTAATGAGCTAGAATCAGATAGTATAAATAATAATCTAGATAAATAAAATTTAAATTAATATTAACTTAAATCAATTAGCCCAAGTCCACATGATTCAGTTAGCGTTTATCCGAATTGAGCTGTCCCTAATCCTAGTATATAAGATGTGGATAATGCTACGGAGACCACATTTATAGAATCCTTAACATTTTGCATAAGATATTAAGTTTTTATACGCATTGTCAATTATTATTGATTTATAATGTAATGAGAGCAAGTTATTTCTCCTGTTGTTATTTTTGGCTATTTGACTCTATGATGTTATTTTATTATTTTATTATTTATTTTTAATTAATGTGCCTAAAAAGTAATAAACCAATAACCACTATATAATAAAATAATATTTTAATTTGACATATCGAGTAGAATATGTCCAATTGCAACATACGCCATCAAATTGAAATTTAACGTTTGATATTTGACATCTAGATGCTCTAAAAACTAATTTTAATATAAAACTTTAAAAATAAATGGGCCTGAAGAATGAGCTGGGCTAAAAAAGCTTTGCATCAGTCTAGCCCGTTCTTCTTGGGCTACGACCCACAATTCTATGTTCCAGCATAAAATGTGCCTCCACAGTTACTCAACTAACACACCATAATCATCGCTCTCAACGTTGAAGTGTCTTCTCAAGACTCTCTCTCTCTCTCTCTCTCACACACACACACAAATTTCATTTAGCTGTGAGTTCTCCAAATTCATCTGAGTTTTTCATTCTCAATCGATCAAAGTAAGGCTCTACATTTCTCGCTGCATGTATCTGCTAATGGATCTAGGGTTTCATTTTAATTTATGATTTGCTCTATGAATTCTTTTCCTTTAGTTTTTGTGGATTTTCTGTATTTATTCCTCAATGTATTTCGTATTACAAGATTCTGTCATTGCCATTTATTTGTTAGGAGTTTAAAAATATTGTTTTCCTTTTGGTATATATAACATTGTTTTATTATGTTCATAATTGTTATTGCAGTCGGAAAAATGTCAGGAATTTACATCGTCGGAGCTATCGTGGGAACCCTTGGGCTTTCATATGCTTTTGACAAGGTTGTTTCTGACAAAAAGCTATTTGGAGGTAGAGTTCTGATGATAAAGTTGCTTTATGATACTGTGTTTATGTGAAAATAAAATAATTTAACCTAGATGATAAATTACCAGGCAATACTCCGTCGACCATTTCGAAGGAATGGCAAGAAGAAACTGAGAAGAAGTTCCAGGCTTGGCCTCGCACTGCAGCATCTCCTGTTGTCATCAACCCTATCTCTCGCCAAAATTTCATTGTCAAATCCACCTCTAAATAGGCCTCATAATAAGCTCAGTTCAGTTGAGGTTTTTTTTTTTCTTCATTTTTTTTTCTTTCTTTTCATTCTTTGGCCGTTTAAGTCATGCTAATAAATATCTCAATGTTACTGATATAAAACGGTGACAGGAAAATATTTCCGTCGACGGAATTATTTTCCTGAGACGGAAATATTTTTTTGGCTATTTGTTCTTTAAAATGTGAATTACCTGTTAGCTTTTTGTTCAGATTTAAAGGTCTATATTTTCCTCTGATAAACATGATTTCTGTGTGTCTTATGAAAATTAGTGTTGAACCAGTCTGCTTTTTTATTTTATTTTATTTATGAAATGAAATGAAAAAAAAATAACGAAGAAGATATCATAGCAAGTCCAATATTTTGAAGGTCAAAATGAATTTTTACAGTTAAATAGTAGATGAAAAATTGGAAAGCTAAACACAAGGTTGTTCAAATTTATATTCATCGGTGAAAGCATTTGTGATCATATTAGCTTCTCAGTAAAAATTGTAGAATCTCTTGCAATTATTACATTTTTATAGTTTAACAAATAGCCCAAAGTAAAAAACCAAGGTTTTCATAAATAAAAAAAAGTAAAAACCAAGGGTGCTTCTTGGGTTAGAAAAAAATTGTGATGCTATTTTTAAACGTTGTAACTCTACTTGACATTTGAATATATTATATATGGGTCGGAGATGTTCTAAGATTCATTTTGCAAATGGTTGTTGGAACTGACAAGAATTTTGGATTGGTTTGCTTCCTATGTATCGTCAATTGGCAATCATGAATCATCCATTACTTTATATATTTATCTTTATCGTAGTCAAGATAGAATCAATCTTCCATGGTTTGGAAGGTTGTTGTGTGCCTGCCTGCCAAATGTGTGAAACCCTTCCAAAACCCTTGATTTTCGCTCACATGACTTGCTCCTGGCCCTGCTCACTACTTTAACTCAAAATGCATCATCATTCTCAACATTTGACACGTGTCTATGGACATACTACAGTTAACTCAGTGGAACCATGGTTATGCTCATAGACACATGTCAAGTGTTGAGAAGGGTGGTAAAGATGGAACTATGGTTATACTCATGGACACATGTGAATTATAGAATTAAGAAAGATAAAATGGATTGTTGCATAAAAATAGGACCCATATTTTGATTATTGTTTTATTTTACATTTTTTAATCTGGAAAATATAAATGTACAATATTATCCTTATTTATTTAATATTTTCAATTCTTAACATTATCATTAACAACCAAGGGCATTTTTTAGTATTTTGAATATTTTATCCTTTTGCTTTATAGATATAGATTCCAACCAGTTGAGCTATTCCATCAACTCAGTAGTAAAAAACGTTAATTAATCGGAATCCCGAGCCTCTACATTTAGATGTTGTGCATTTACCCTCATTGCGCGACATGTTGATCATTCTAATAATTTTATTAACTTTTGACACTTATCTATTTAATTAACTTTTAACCCTAACACTGTTAACTCTAATTATTATTTTGTTTTTAAAAGGCTAAATAATTTTATTTATTTTTCTTATAAAAATCAATAGAGGAAAAACCACAAACCTATCATCATCCACCCATGACCCACTCCCACTCACGGCAATCCCTTCCCTCCTCATAGCCAAGCCAACCTCCCCTCCTCTTTAACCTCTTCTCTCTCTCATTTTAGTGAAGCATCATTTGCACAATCGTCCATATTTTGCTTATTGTGCTTGGGTTTGAGGAATTTGTAACTATGCATTTGTCTAAATTGATGCATGACTGAGCAACTATGACGGGGGCTTCAATCTTGACCTACAAAATTGGAATGTCCTAGTCCATATACATATCGGTAAGAGCAAGTCCACTCATGAAGGCTAAGGCAAGGGCTGCCACTATTCATGTGAATAGTGGCAGCCTTGCCTTAGTTGGTTCCACCCTTGAAGGCTAGGGCAATGGCAAATACTATTCATTGTACTTTATTTTCTATTTTTTTTTATACTTTAAACCATTAATTTTGATAAGCTTTTCAGATAATATTTTCGGTTGCCACGTGTCACTATTTATTATAAAATTATCACCTCAAATTTCAGATAATATTTTTGGATAAAATTTTCTAATTAAATTTTCGAATAAGATTTTTGGTTGCCACGTGTCCATGTAAGATAAGATTTTAAGATTTTAAGATTTTAAAAAAAAATTTATAATCTCATATTTCAGATGAGATTTTCACCCTATAAAATTGCACCACGTGTCCCATGTCAGATAAGATTTTCAGATTTAAAAAAAAAAAATTATAATCTCATATTTCAGATAAGATTTTCACCCTCTAAAATTGCACCACGTGTCCCATGTCAGATAAGATTTTCAAATATTTTTAAAAAAATAATCATAATCTCATATTTCATATAAGATTTTCACCCTCTAAAATTGCGCCACGTGTCATCTCTATCTTCTCAATCCCTCTATAAAACTACACCATCAACTGATTCATCTCACACCACATCTTATCTATATTCCTTCAATTCTCAGATTTTACAAAACATTTTTTACTCTCAATGTCAAACTTGAGGAGGGTGTTGGAGAGGCAAGAGAGAGAAGAGGAAGAAATCCGACGAAGACGTGCTGAGGAAGATCGGGAGGCCGATGAAGAAGAGGAGGAAATGCTTGTAGCCTTTGCTATACTTAATGAATCAAGGCAACACCACCGTCGTCGTGCCCCGAATGTGGATAGACGTAGGCAGTCTCGGGGTAAGAATCTCATGGAAGATTACTTTATCCCACATTCCTTATATCCTATTTCTAAGTTTCGAGAGAGATATAGAATGCAGCCACATTTGTTCCAAAAAATCATGCATGATATTTGTAATTACGACACATACTTCCTTCATAAGTTTGATGCTTGTGGACTTTTGGGTCTTCTCCCGGAGCAAAAACTTACAACTGCTTTGCGGATGCTTGCTTATGGGGCATCTGCAAAGCAGGTGGATGAGATTGCAAGGATGGGAAAATCAACTATCCTAGAGTGCTTGGTGAGATTTTGTGATGCAGTAGAAAATCTCTACACGAGGGAGTACCTTCGCAAACCTACTCCTAGGGACCTCCAAAGGCTTCTACAAAAAGCTGAGGCTCGAGGTTTCCCATGAATGATTGGAAGCATCGATTGCATGCACTGACAGTGGAAGAATTGCCCAACTACTTGGCAAGGAGATTATGAGAATCGAAAGGGCCAAAAAAGTATAATTCTGGAGGTTGTAGTTTCATTCGACACTTGGGTTTGGCATGCCTTCTTCGGAGTTGCCGGATCTCAAAATGACCTCAATATGCTTGGTCAATCCTTGGTGTTCAACGATGTACTGTGGGGTCATTCCCCCCAGACACTACTACATTTTTGTACTTGCGCGACGAAGAAATAATCGTTGCAAGAAACAACCATGCGCGACGAAATATCAAAGCGTACCGCAAAACTGCGCGACGAAAAATATCGTCGCGCAACGTAACTTAGCGCGACAAAAGATAATATTGTCGCATATGTAACGAAAATTGGCGCCTAACCGCGGATTTGGCGGCAAACTTTGCGCGACGATATTTTTAGTCGCGCTAAGTTATAATGCGCGACAAATAATCTTGATCGTCGCGCAAAGAACAAGAGGGAAAAAAAACGCGGGTTGATTGCATTTGGCGCCAAATGATTGTGCAACGAAATATTGCGCGACGATATATTGGTCGCGCAAAGTGAAGGGATTCTTGCGCGACGACGTGTAGCATTTGAGCGACGGATCTACTAGACAACGTCGCGCAAAAATGGATGTCGGCACATCCATGAGCGTCGGAAAAAAAAAATTTGCGGGACAACAAAGACGTTTGCGCGGTGAAAAATTTTGTGCGGCTTCAGAACTTTGTGGGACGAAATACTATATTTGTCGCGCAAAACCGTCGTTTATTACTTAGTCAGTTTCAGCTAGAGGTGTCAAACGGGCCGTGCCGGGCCGGCCCGTCCCATTTAAACTCGTGCTTTTAATATTTTCGTGCCGTGCCGGGCCGGCCAATTTAATTTATCGGGCCGTGCCGTGCCGGCCCATTTAATAAAATCATTGATCCCGGCCCGGCCCAAAGCCCATGTCCATATTCAAACGGGCCGGGCCGGGCTCGTGCCGTGCCCGTGCTCGTGCTCGTGCCTTACTCGGGCCGAAGAACCAACCCATTTAATTTGAATTTTTTTCACTTAATTTTTTTTTCCACTAGATAATTCAAATTATAAACATTAAAAATATAATTAGAGGCAAGAAATTATGAACTATTTGAAAACATTAATCAATCAAACATCCAAACAACATGAAGGGGCGGAGGGCAAAAAGTGTCCAACTCCACAAAGTCCACTTAAACTTTTCATTTTTAAACAACTTATTATTTTATATGTGAAGAAATGTTTTGTTTTGATTATAGGAGAAGCGTATATGTCATATGTATTGATTAGATATCAAGTCCAATGTTGTTTAATTAATTTGTAGTTGATATGTTTAATTAGATGTAATTTGTAGTTGATATGTATTGATATTTTTTTATAAAAAAAACATATAAACAATGACATTAGATGTCAAATTATTGCATTTTGACTTTTTGAGAAGAAAAAAATGCTAAATGGGCCGTGCTTGGACCGTGCTTGGGCTCGTGCCGTGCTTGAAGCGGGCTCGGGCCAAGCCCGGCCCATGTCGGGCCATGGGCCGGCCTGGTCCGTTGGACCTATTTCTTGATCCCGGCCCGGCTCAAGTTTTCGTGCCGTGCCGAGCACGGCCCATTAATATGCGTGCTCGTGCCGTGCCGTGCCTCATTTAAACGGGCTGGGCTCGTGCCGTGCTGGGCCGGCCCGTCTCGTTTGACACCTCTAGTTTCAGCCATGGCAGAGGCAAACTGCAAAAAAAATTGCAGCTTGCCTCAGCCTCTCTCTCGCTCTGTCTCAAACGTTATAGGGTAATCAAATGCATCAATTTCATATCGTTTATGAGTTAAACTATCTCTGCCTCTGGTACGTTCATTGGGTATGTATTTTTCGTCGTTAGTGTAAAAATATTACTGTAAATTCATACTAATGCCATTAATTTCGTTGTATATAGGGATATTATATGTGATTAGCGATTGGTGGAGAACAATTGAGAAGGTATTATATAAAATTAATTACATTATGTTTATATTGTGTTGTCAAATTATATTTATATTATGTTGTTCAATTATGCACGTTGATGTACGAAGTTAATTGAAATTAACTTCGTACATTTTTTTTTTTTTGTAAAGCTTAGTTCCCGTTCGAGGTTAGTTGGACCGCACATGGGTGGGTAAACCACGACTACGGTCCAATTAATTCTTGAATTGTCCCATATTTTGGACAGTTTGGAAATGCATAGTCGTGTCATGTAGTTTACAGCTCCAGGATTAGGTTTCGATTGTGGAGATTTCGATGTCATCTCGGTATGTTCTTCGGGTGGTATGTAGGTATTTTATATCTACGGTACACCTCAAGAACTGTACCGAGATGCTGCCGAAATTCATCCACCTCGAAATCTAATCTCATGTAGCTGTAAATTACGTGGCATGACTATGCATTTCCGAATGGGATAGGGCCCTTACCAGAGGCATAAGGTGACGTTATGATTTTGTAAGAATACAACATGATTGTTGTATTGTGATTGTGGTTCCAGGAATTATGAGCAGAAGGTGGATATAGAACCCTAACAGGTGCGCAGACGAATACTTGGGTGGAATCGAGGACTTTATTCACTTTGCACGGTCACACAACCCGGGTGCAACTAGAATCCGGTGTCCTCGTAGGAGGTGTAACAACATGTTGTGGGAGACAATTGAAACTGTTCGATTTCATTTAGTAAGGAATGGAATGATTGAGACATACAGCACTTGGAACCATCACGGGGAACAATTGGACATTGCTTCGTCTTCAAGGGCCACAAGAGTGGACAATGTTGAACCTATTGTGGATCCTAATGAACAAGTCATGGATATTATAAATTATGCTTTTTCATTTGCATCAACGAGCAGTAATCAGCAAGGGGAAGATGATGTGCCTACACCAACGGATAGTGCAGAGTTCGAACAGTATGAAAAACTGTTAAGAAATGCCAACCAAGAGTTATATCTGGGGTGCGAGAGTTTTTTTGTTCTGACGGCGATTGTGGAGCTAATGCACGGAAAGATAAAGTACCATATGTCAAACCTGTGTTTCGATTACTTTTTGGGGGTTTTCAAGAGAATGCTTCCGACAGACAATTGTTTGTCGAAAGACCACAGACAGGCGCAGAAGATGTTGAGTGTCTTGGATTGGGTTATGAAAAAATCCACGCTTGCAAAAACAATTGCATGTTATTCTACAAAGAGTATGAAACATTGGATACATGCCCTATATGCAATGAGTCGAGGTTCAAACAGACGTCCCAGAATAGAATGACTAAGGTTCCACAAAAAGTCATGCGTTATTTGCCCCTGAAACCAAGATTGCAGCGATTGTATATGTCGACGCATACTGCCACAGACATGAGATGGCATAAGGAAAAATGGGTAGACGACGATGTGATGCGGCATCCTGCAGATGGGGAGGCATGGAAAGAGTTCGATCGAACGTTCCCCGAGTTTGCTACTGATCCCCGAAATGTTAGGTTGGGACTTGCGACTGACGGATTCAATCCGTACGGGGTTCTAAACCAACACCATAGCACTTGGCCGATTTTCGTATTCCCTTATAATTTGCCGCTGTGGAAATGCATGAAAAAAGAGTACATGATGATGACTGTTTTGATAACTAAGGATCCTGGCAGGTCAATCGATGTGTACTTAAGGCCGTTGGTTGATGAGCTCAAGGATTTATGGACAAACGGTGTGCACACGTACGATAAATCCACTAGGAAGATGTTCACTTTGTGGGCGGCAGTTATGTGGACTGTGAATGATTTTCCCGCATATGCAATGGTGTCGGGGTGGAGCACAAAGGGTTATATGGCATGCCCTGTATGTAAGGAAGATGTAACTTCTGGTTGGCAAACTGGAAAAGTGTGTTACCTTGGGCATCGAAGATGGTTGCCATGGGACCACGAGTGGCGGGAAAAGGATAAAGAGTTCGACGGGAACAAAGAGTGTCGCGCAAGACCTATAGAATCGTCCGGTGATCAGATCTTGGAACAGCTTAACCGTTTGGATTTTGCTCCGTTCGGGAAAATAGTTAGTCGGACCAGACCTGCTACACATATGAACTAGACGCACAAGTCTATGTTTTTTGAGCTCCCATCTTGGTCGAAACTAAAATTGAGGCACAATCTCGACGTTATGCATGTTGAGAAAAATGTATTTGACACATTGATGGGAACGATTCTAGATATCAAGGAGAAGACAAAGGACACGATAAAAGCTCGTCTTGATTTGGAAAGAATGGGTATACGAAGGGGTTTATGGCTGAAAAGGGGCAGTGATAAAGCTATAAGGGATCTTGCATTTTTTTTCCATGAAACCGAATGACAAAAAAGAGTTTCTGCAGTTTGTATCGTCTGTTGCATGAATGTTGACGGAGGTAAATTTTCTGGACTCAAGAGCCATGACTTCCATGTGTTTATGCAACGCCTACTTCCAATGGGGATTCGACACCTATTGCCGGAAAATGTAGTCAAGCCAATCATATTGTTGTCCAGATTTTTTTCCAACTGACGGCAAAAACGTTGCGAAAGACAGACATTGATCAGTTGCGCCATGACATTGTCCAAGTCTTATGCAAGTTTGAGATGATATTCCCTTCGGCTTTCTTCACGAGTATGATTCACGTGATGGTTCACTTGCCAGAAGAGGCATTGCTTGCTGGTCCAGTCAACTATCGCTGGATGTATCCAATAGAAAGGTATATAATCCCATACTTGGTATTTGCTAATTTGCATCTTTTCGTTTTAATTTGGCAAGCTTCTTGGAGAGCTGAAAAGAAGCGTATGCAACAGAGCGAAGCCCGAAGGATCAATTGTAGAGGGGATGTATTTAAAAGATGTGGACACGGCTTTCAATCGACCTCAGCGCAATAATGACGGAGGTGTGAGAAATGAGCAACTTTCTGTTTTTGCCCAAAGCGCACGACCCTTTGGAGATCCTGTACGAGGAGAGTCGTTTTCCAGAAATGACATGGAGGTAGCTCATTGGTTCGTATTGAACAATTGTGATGAGATAATGGCATACTTAGATGAGCATGAAGAGATGATGAAGCGAGAACATCCATCACATTTGTATTCCAAGAAACACTGTGAATTGTTTCCAAAATGGTTTTTGGAATATGTAAGTAATAAGTGTTGTGTAACTGACATATATATTGTAGTATTTAATTTTCTCAAACTAATATGTGAATGTTTTTTTATAATATTAGGTGAATAAGTTGAAATCAGATAATTCCCCCACTTACAGTGAAGAGTTATATAACTTGGCATTCGCCCCAATTCGGGCTGAATTATTCTCGGGTTGCCATGTTAACGGCGTCAAGTTTTTAGGGACTGCACGAGATGACAAGTTGTGTACGCAAAACAGCGGTGTCCATGTTCTAGGTGGAGGCGAAAGTACGGACATTGATTTCTATGGCAAACTCACAACTGTCGTGCAATTGCTTTACAAAGACCGATACCAAGTGATCATGTTTAAGTGTCGATGGTTTGACACGAACCCAAATAGGCAGGGAAGTATTAAAATCAATCATGGGTTACTATCTGTGAACATGAGCAGAACTTGGTATGATGACGACCCTTACATTTTGGCAACTATGGAAAAACAGATTGTCTATCTAGATGACCCTAAAGCAGGGAGTGGGTGGAAAGTTGTTCAGCAGATGGATCACAGGAATGTGTATGCTATACCAGAACTAGACCCATCTGACAACGACGTCGACGTCGCTGACCAACGTTTCGAATCTGCCATGGAACATGATGCACAAACACTTCGAGATACAACTGTCGTACAGGAACCTTTTCAGCTTGAAGGAATGTCTTCAAGAGAAATACCGATTCAGTCAATTACAATTGACCTCGGTTATCTTCTGCGATACGATCCAACCGTGGGCCCGAACAACGATGATGATGTACTTATGGAGGAGGAGGAGGAGGAGGAGGAGGAGGATGATTGGGAGACCGAAAGTGATCATAGCGACGATAACGAAGATTATTACAGTTCAGATGATGAATAATGTAATTTATTTGCGAATTGCCATGTAAAACATATTAAATGAAATTATTTGTAATTTCATAATGTTAGTGTAAAGATTTTGACGACGAACATATTGTTTGAATATTTGTACTTGTTATATCCAAACCTTAAATATATGTGGGGAACCTTGTAATTTAATAATGGTAGTGCAAAAATGTGTGTAGTAGTGCAAAAACATGTATTCTTGTTAGAGTTCAATTACATTCAAGCATTAGAATTAGGTCACTCAAAGTTGTCAACAAACCCCCCGCCCCCCCAAGTGTGTTGTGTGTGTGTGTGTTTGCAACGTTGTGTGGTTTTTTTTTTATATAATTCTCTTCATTTTCGTAACTGTTTTTGACTTTTGGTCCACGATGTGTTCTTTGTTTTTCTATGCTGAATCCAACCGTATAAAGAACATGAAATTTGGACGTACGGTTGGGAAGTTATAGATTAAAAACTGAACAGAGGTCGGAACTGCAAAAAAGGGCCGAACAATCTGTAAAAAAATGACCGGTCGTCGCCATTAACCGACCGGTCGCCGAAGACTCTGTGTAAAAACGACCGGTCGTCTATGTTAAATGATCGGTCGTCATCTTTGCGCGACGAATCATGTCTTGGCGTCGCACAATGTAAATTTGCGGGACGGATATATTCGTCGCGTAGGATAACAAATATGCCGAAAATTTAGACGTAATAGAGAAATCACCTTTGCGCGACGAACAATGTTATTGCGTCGCCCGAGATAATTGCGGGACAGAAGTATTGGTCGCCCAGGAAAACAAATATGCAAAATTTTAATAGAAGGAACCACCTTTGCGCGACGAATTACCTTATTCGTCTCGCAAGAAATTTTCCCTAATAAAATCTGCAATTTTAATTTCTATTTATTCCTATGCCTTAATTTGAATTTTGTCATGTAAATCATAAGCTTTTCAATGATTTTAGTTAAGCTCATCATTCATATCTTTTTTAATTATGAGAGTGGTTCTCTACGAAGAGAAATCATGGTTCAAGACTTGAAGATCAAAAGCATTGTGATGTGTTTCAAAGTTTAGGAAAATCTGTAGTTTACTTCATTTGTAACTTTAAAACAGAACTTAAACCTGTGAAAGACATCACGTCGCTAGCAAGAATGTAGATTTCAGTCAATTACATTTCAAAATGCATTTTGTTACAATCATTTCCATTATATTACAAAATTTGGAAGTGTAGTGGCAACTGTCGTACACCTTGCGCGACGAATAAGGTTATTTCGTTGCGCAAAGTGGTTGAAATTTTTTTTTTCAATTTTATTTATTACAATATTTGTATGACTTGTAGCGACGAAAAAGTTATCTTTGTGTCGTTGCGCAAAGTTTTTAGAGCCGCACAAAATGCTTATTCGTCGCGCAAACCAATTTATTTTATTTTATTTCTTTTGTATGCATAATAGTTAAGAAATTAAACAAAGTATCCATTAGTGTAAATATTTTTAAATGAAGATCAAATTCAGTAATTGTATTCATATACAGTGCACCCGTAAAAAATCTTCAACATCGGAGTTAAAATACCCGTTAAATCGTGATTTTTCATTTATAACCGTCGAAAATTGTGGTCCCGTTACATAATCTAGGATTGTATATTTTTTCCAATTTTTTGCATGTACCATCTCTACGTATAAAGAAACAAGTTTGACGGTTGGATCGGTGAAAATAGTTTCGTAGAATGCGTATGTCATCAAAACTATATATTCACAAAAAGGAAGAGTTTTGGTATACTTTTGTTAAATATAACATAAGATTTTGTGGTATCAACTATTGTAAATATTTTAAAATGAAGATCAAATTCAGTCACTGTATTCATATGCAGTAAAGGAGTGCACCCGTAAAATATCATCAAAATCGGAGTTAAAATAACCGTTAAATCGTGATTTTTTGGTTATAACCGTCGAAAATTTTGGTCCCATTACACCATCTATAAACGTAGATTTTTTTCAATTTTTGGCGTGTACGATCTCTAAGTATAAACAAACAAGTTTGACGGTTGGGTCGGTGAAACTAGTATTGTAGAATGCGTAGCCCCATTAAAACAATATAGTCACTAACATTTCCATGCTTTTCTGTTGTTAACTTTTTATAAAATTAAACAGGACTTGCGCGACGAATATTTCACTATTTCGTCGCACAATAAACCTAAGCACGACGTAACCAAATATTTCTGTCGCGCAATGTAAACCAGGGTTTCTGGTTTAGGGTTTAGGTTGTGCGACGACTTTATATATTTCGTCGCGCAAGTCCCCAAATTTTTGGCGGTTCGTATCCCGCCTAGTAAAACGTATTTGCACGACGACATTTATGGGTTTCGTCGCGCAAAGTGAGACATTTTTACTTTGCGCGACCAATGTTGTGTTCATCGTGCAAGACCACAAACATTTTGGGGAAAAAAACGCGTAGTTTTCATTTGTCTTCAACCTCTTGAAACCTAAACCTCTCAGCCCCCCTCTCTCTCTCTGGATCAGACCTTCGAACCATAACTCGCACCCGCTCTCTCTCCTGCATCCCCTCTCGTCCCTCTCTGTCCCTCTCTCGTCCGAACCCACTCATCCCTCTCAGTCCCTCTCTCCTCCGTCCCCTCTCAGTCCCTCGCTCCTCCTTGCGGCTCTCTCTCCTTCATCCCCTCTCATCCCTCTCTGTCCCTCTCTTCTCCGTCCCCACTCATCCCTCTCAGTCCCTCTCTCCTCCGTCCCCTCTCATCCCTCTCAGTTCCTCGCTCCTCCGTCCCCTCAGTCCCGCGCTCCTCCGGCTCTGCTCATCCCTGTCAGACGACAGCCCCCCTCTCTCTTTCTCGCTCGCCACTGCCGGACTTGCGTGCTCTCCGGTCTCCCTCGAAACCCATTCGGTAAAATTCCCAACTCTAGCCCCGATTAATAATTTCAATTCTGATTTTGTATTTCTGAAATTTGTGGATGCCCTTTGGAATTTGTATATTTGTTTTGCTGTTTCAATATCCAGATTGTCTATTTTGTAAATGTTTAAATTGCTTAGTCTGAAGCTTGGTTAGGAAGCCTATGTTTCAATTTTGTTTTTGTATTGGATTTTGATTGTTGATTTCAGATTTTATTGGAGGTTTTGAACTTGCATTGTGGTGTTGGATTTGTGAATTTTTAGGTGTATTGCTGTTAGATTTCAGATTTGATTGGGGCACAAAATTGCGTAGTCTGATGGTTGGTTAGGAAGCATATGTTTCAATTTTTTTTTTGGTATTGGATTTTGATTGTTGATTTCAGATTTGATTGGAGGTGTTGAAATTGCATTGTGGTGCTGGCAAATTAATTGGTCTTTTTAGGGTTTAGGTTTAGAGGTTTTTTTAAAATGTGCTTATGTTTTTTTTATATAAGAATACATGTTTCTTTCGTTTTTTTAAATATTGAATTTGTTGTTGATTAGGTTTTGAGGTTTTTTTTCAAAAAAATAAAAATAATTTTGCCAAGGATGTTTTAATTTTAAGACCTTATCAGTTGTGCAGATGTCAGACCTTATCAGACGTCGTAAGACGGTGACGAGTCCTCATAGTTTGCCTCCCCCGATTGCGACGTCTGCTGTCACTTCTCCAGCACAGTTGCACGAGATCCCAGCTTTTCCCAATGTCTCCCATGCACCGGTGTCATTAGAGTCCTCAGTGGCGCAACCTGTTAGCGCTAGGCGCCATCATCGCCCTCCCCACTTGATCGACACCGCTTCGACATCCACTGCTGGTGCGTCAGGTTCTCAACCAGGTAAAGATTTCCTTCAACTACAAATGTTTCGTACCATTATTTTTTTATGATTTGTTAATTAACGTTAATTTTATATTTCTTTGCAGCCAAGAAGAACACTCGGGGACCTTGTCGCCAGTTGAATACGGCGAAGGTCACTCGAGTGACCAACACTCGTATCAACATCAGATACGACGAGCGTCATCAAGTTGCACCTACGGCGGACCAACATAGCTCATTGGCCCACGATGTTGATTCAGTCATTCGGACCCGTTGTTCGATGAAATGGAAGTCTTGGAAGGCCATGCTTGACGAGGTGCAGAACGAGGTGCGTGGACAGCTGTCGATACGTATCCTACCTTTTAATTGTTTTCCCTTCCAATTTTATATATTTCTAATACTTAATGCATGTAATTAATTTATTGCAGATCAACTACAATTTAGAGAATCTCAACGACGATTTGTTCGGGTACATCAACAAATTGTTTGCGGATAGGTACAAGCAGTGGAAGAGCGACCTGCACCACCATTTTCAGGCATATGATGATCCGCAGGTCGCTCTTTAGGAGGGTTGCCCGAAGGAGCTTGAGGGGCGGGAGGATAGTTGGGAGTGGCTCTGTGGTCATTTTCAGGCGGCCGATTATGTGGTATTTTTTTTTATACTAAGTTCAAAATTATTACACGTTTCTTACTAATGTTTTGTAATTTTTTATATTTCATTTGAATTTCAACTAATACGTTTTATTTTTTGTCTAACAGAAGATGGCCAAAGCAAATAAGGGCAATAGGGCGAAGAAGACTCTTCTCCACCATTCAGGTGCTAGGCCCTTCTCCTATAGGATGGAGGCGCGGCGGCAGGTAATAATAATATCATTTTTATTTAATTTTTAATATGTCTTTAATATTAATTTGTTTTTTTCGTACTAACATTTTTTTTTTCTCTTGTTCAATTTAGGAGGGGTCCAAATTCCCAGAGATTGACGTCTTTGGTGACGTTTATGTTCGACCTGGGAATGAGTTGGCGGAGTCCCTTCATGTAAGTAGTCTTTAATTTTAATTATTATCTTACGCGTTCAAGTTTCATGGTTATTATATGAATGTTTTAATTAATATTTTATGTTATGTTAAACAGACGACCATGATTGAGCAGAGCTAGTTGGTTCTTCAGGAGTCCGCCTCCCAGCTTCCTCCTGATACGCCGCTCGAGTCCGTGGCTCCTCCACAGGATGCGGGGTTTCAGATCTTGACGGAAGCCTTGGATCAGACTCTCAGGAGGCGGCCAGGGACATACTGTCGAGGGATGGGGAATGCCAGGCGGCGGGAACCTAGACCCCGTTCATCGGCCCAGTCAAACAGTGCTATGACAGCAATGATGGCCCAGTTTGAAGCCCGGATGTCCCAGATGGACCAGCTTGAAGCCCGAGTGGCCCATATGGACCAGCTTGAAGCCAAGGTGGCCCAGATGTCCCAGCTTGAAGTCCGGATGTCCCAGATGGATTCGTTTTTACAGTCCCTCTCCCAGTCTGGCGTTCCCGTACCGTCTTTTGCTCCCTCGTCCACCTCTGAGCCCATCCAACCCGAGCATGGCCACCAAACCTCTGCCCCTGTCCACAATGTCCAGATCGGAGACCAAGTAGATTATCAAACAATGTTTGATTAGTTTTATACTTTCTTAATTACATTTTAAAACATTTCTCTTGTATTTTACTCTATATTATGTTATAACAAAAAATTTCTCTTCATTACATTTTTTTTATTGTAATTTCATTTAATTATAAATTAAAAAAAAACAAAAAATTATATCCCAAAAAAAAAAGAAAAAATAATTTAATTACTAATTTTGCGCGACGAAAATAATAGTCGTCGCGCAAAATCATTTAAAGGAAAATACAAACCCGTATAACTAAATTATAAAACAATATATTTTACGTTTGCGCAACGAAATATTTCATCCCCTTATGGAAATGCGACGAGTACAATTTCGTCGCTTAGTATTTGCGCGACGAAGATACATCGTCGCATTGTGTTTCTGCGACAACTACTTTTTCGTCGCGCAAACAATTTGCGCGACGACATATGTACCGTCCCTGAAATGTTTGTGCGACGAAGATAAATCGTCGCACTACGTTGGTGCAACGAAAGAAAGACCGTCCTTGAACCGTTGGTGCAACGAAGTTCGTTGCGCGACGAATGTACATAAAGTCTTTCTTTACGATCTTTGCGCGACTAATTTTGAGCGACGCTATAGCTGTCGCGCTGTTATTTGTGCGACTGCTTTGTTCTTTGCGCGACTAATTTGTATTCGTCGCGCAAACTGTAAAATGTCGTAGTGAGATCACGTACCAAATCAACAATACCGTATACTCGAGTGCGTACTACCTTGCCGACGGAATTTATCCTATGTGGATGACATTCGTGAAAACAATTCCGAATCCCCGATCTGAGAAGGGAAAAAGCTTTGCTGCCTTTCAAGAAGGTTACAGGAAAGACGTGGAAAAGTGTTTCGGTATCTTGCAAGCTCGTTGTGCTATTATTCGGGGTGCTGCTCAGATGTTTGATGAGGAGGTGCTGCGGAGCATTATGATGACTTGCATCATCCTCCATAACATGATTGTAGAGGATGAGTATGATTATGATGCTCCAAAGATGTTCGAACTGGATCCCATGAACACGACTTTGACAAGAATTTATGAAAGGCCAATTGGACCAAATGGACATCCATTGGAGCACGAACTGTTACTTCAGGATGGTCGATACAATAACCCCATGATTGATCGTTACCAGGCAATGCAATCTTCGTATGTTCACGAGAGGCGTCAAGTTGACTTGATCGAGCACTGTGGGAGATGAAAGGCAATCACAATGGATGAAGTCAAGACTAATGCTTTGTTTTTAAGTTTGCTTTATTTTGTGTGTGGTGTGTTTGGAATTATTGTTTGTTTTTAATTATGCTTTGTGTTGTGTGTTGTTTGCAAGAAAATAAGGTTTGTTTTAAATTATACTTTGTTTTCATATGCAAATATTTTTAATAAAAAATCATATTATTTAATGCTTTCTTTATTGAATAAAAGGAAAACAATACAACAATTCTTAATACATATGGCAAATCTTTCAATCCAACCTAATGGTTTTGATCATTTAACCAATCGGTATTGCTAGGTCCATCATCTTGGAAAAGTTTTCTTCTCATCACATCTCTTCGTTTCATCTTCCAATAGGACTTTGTTTCAGGAGACATATGGGTGGTATCCATGGCCATGATTTTCATCTCTCTATCCTCCATGTCTTGTTCTTGTGCTTGATGCCTTTCAATTGCAAATGCTTCTTGTCCTGCCTTATCCGCTTCTTCTCTTTTCAAGTCTCTCTCAAGTCTCAGTGCACTATTCTTAGCAATTTGCTCCAAAAATTGTGCACATTCATTGTTGGAAGTGTTCCCTCTCTTCGCCTTTGCCGCCTTTCTCCCAATAGGTCTCGGCGCACGTGGGAGTGGTGAGTCTTGATCCATTGGGGAGTCCAATGGAGAATCGGTTGTCGGAGAATCGTGGAGCGGCGTCTCATTTAACACAACCGGTGGAGCAGTGCAAATGATTTTGAATCTCGAACAATTCTTCACAATTTCCCAACATTCGTGATTGCGGAAATTTCTTTTGCCTTGCCCCGTGGCACCGAACCACATTTGTGCTTGTACGATCTATTAAAAATAAATAATTGGAAATGCAACAAAAAAAAATTAAATATGAAAGAAATAGAAACAATTTGGAAATGCCACAAAAAATGAATATGGAAGAAAATAGAAACAGTTTGGAAATGCAAGAAAAAAAATAACATAATGCAACAAAATATAAACGCTATTTTGCATGCAAGAAATATTATGATTATGCAAGAAAAAAATAAAAAAGGAAGATATAAACAATTTACAAAATGCAACAAAAAAAAATTGATTAAACTCTTTATTCAAAATTTTCCACCTGGAGGCCAACGCCATTTCCATCCGAGTCGAACCCGATCTTATAGAAAATTCTTCATGAATTTTTCTCCACATATGAGAAAACTTCATCTCATTGCCTATGATAGGGGAATGACTAATTTTCACCCAAGACTCACACAACTCAATATCTTCGAGAGTACTCCAAGCGCCTCCGACTTCGACTGAAGAGGCCATTTGTTTTTTGATACACAAATGGAAAGCAATAGAAAGATTTTGAGCGGAAAGGAAAAAAAATATTGGAAGGAGAAGAGTTGGTTTGAAGATTTGGTGTGGAAAGTGAATAAAATTGATAGGTAATGATAGGGAAAAAATACATAATTTTTGGGTATTTTAAAAAAAAAATTATGAATTTTTTTGGCTATATTTTTGGCCAAAAAAATAACGGCTATCGGATTTCTGCAAAAAAAATCCATCGGATGGTCCAGGAAGAGCCATGTGGCGTTTTCCCGTCTGGAGTGGCAGGAGCTGACGTTAGCGCCATAAAAGTCAAAAATAATTTTACGCGCCAACGGTAAAAAAAAATTTGACTTTTCAACGCTAACGTCAACGACCACAAGCTGAAGCCCAGTCAGATTTTGCCCTTGGGCTAGCCCGGCCTCCTTCCTGCGCGCTGGAGCTGCTTCGGGCTCCTTGGGCTGCCTTTTGCTCGGGCAGGGCTGCAAGGGTGGACTTGCTCTAAGACGACCAGTTGCTATCCAAATCGTTTGGTTGATGTCTTTGTATTCTTGCTAATTGGCGATGTCTCTCTATTCATGTTAGAGAGAGAGAGAGAGTTGTCAATAGTGAACCATGGAGAGGGGTCCAGGTGTCGGAGTTGGGTAGGTGGGATGGCTGCTAGGTTTATAATTTTGTCTTTATTGTTCAGTTTAATTTGTTTATTTTAAATTAGAGTTAACAGTGTTAGGGTTAGATTAATAGAAAAGTTGATATAGATCTAAATTCCTATTGAGTAGTTGAGTTTAATCCTCAGATTTGGTGACTTTGATCCAAGTCCTTTGACTTTTGTGCCACATAGAATTACATTCCTTTTTTAATATTTTATGATGCAATCTTTTTATTATTTTATTTTTAAAATCATTTTTTGTTTCAATATTGCCCCTTATGACTTGAATCGGGTAATAGTCATTTATGTCATATTTATACCTATGTTTTTTCATATTTTTGAAAATGTGTAATAGTATTTTATGTACGTTTTTGTTTTAATAGGTAACATACAATTTTATTTTGTCTATTTTTGTATCTGACTTAATTATAGGTAGTCTTCTAATTTATGTTCCTAACTTATAGGTAACTCGATTTATCAGTAAGTATTTTTCATTGCTAATAATAGCACTATTTACTTGTACGTGAGGTACATAATTTAATGTGGGTGCTTGTCTGATCTATTGGTATAATATGTGGGTCTTTACTTTTTATTGATTAAATTGTATTTTATCCATACATTAGGAATATTATCAAGCAAAGAATTCAAAATTTAAATTATGGAATTCAATTACAAGGAAATAATGCATTAAATTTAGATTTTCAATATGTTTTCCTTATTTACCTCAAAGGGTAAAATCGACACAACAAAAAAGTAATAAATATCAAAGGACCTATATCTAAAACCAAAAATGCGAGGATTAAACCCAATGATAGCTAATCATTTTGGACCTTGATCTAAGAAGCCAAATAGATAGGTGTCAAAAGTTAAAAATTGAAGAGTCGTATTTTGGACCTTTAGATCATTATTAGAATGGTCTAAATGTCGCGAAATGCGAGTAAATGTACGGTGTCTAAATGTGAGGCTCGTAATCCAATTAATCAATATGGCATGTCATTTTTACATCTTTAATCGTTTAAAATGAAACAGATTTAAAGAATGAAAATATTTAAAAATTATATTTACAGAATAAAGCATTATAGTTTAAATACTTCGTTCACGATACACACAAGTCAACCAGTATACGATACAATAACACAACAGACACAATATATTAAGACCTCTTACACTATTGAGTTAGTGGATCACAATGTCTATCTGTACCACTACTACAAAAATAGTCAAAGGCCACAGACATAAGGGCACATATACAATATTAGACACGAATAAGTTATATTTGTGCCTTTTTTTGCGTGTATAAAACACAAATATGTTGGAACTCATTGTTGTCCCACATCGGCCAGAGGGCCAAAGAAAAAGTAGTTTAAATAGAAATACGCCTCTCTAACTAAGACCGAGGCCTTTTGTGATAAAACCCCACACCTGAGGATTGTGCAGGTGGTAAAGTGGGGACAGTATCGGTGTTGTTGGAGTGGGCCCTCGCCCCGTTAACCTGGAAAATTTGACATGGTATCAGAGCCAGGTTGCGAGCCTGTACTTGCCACGTGATGGGTGGGTCCCCGTTTGGCCCCTCGTGATGGGTGAGTCCCCGTTTGGCTCCACGTAGGCCAAAGGTGCCACGTGATGGGTGGGTTCCCGTTTGGCCCCGCGCGATGGGTGAGTCCCTACATGGCTCCACGTGGTTGCCGATGTGGATCTCCACGTGTGACTCATAAAAATGGGGTCTCACGTGCGGGGGAGTGTTGGAACTCATTGTTGTCCCACATCGGCTAGAGGGCCAAAGAGAAAGTAGTTTAAATAGAAATACGCCTCTCTAACTAAGACCGAGGCCTTTTGTGATAAAACCCCACACCTGAGGATTGTACAGGTGATAAAGTGGGGATAGTATCGGTGTTGTTGAAGTGGGCCCTCGGCCTGTTAACCTGGAAAATTTGACATGGTATCAGAGCCAGGTTGCGGGCCCGTACTTGCCACGTGATGGGTGGGTCCCCGTTTGGCCCCGCGCAATGGGTGAGTCCCCGTTTGGCTCCACGTAGGCCAAAGATGCCACGTGACGGGTGGGTCCCCGTTTGGCCCCGTGCAATGGGTGAGTCCTTACATGGCTCCACGTGGTTGCCGATGTGGATCTCCACGTGTGACCCATAAAAATGGGGTCTCACGTCCGGGGGAGTGTTGGAACTCATTGTTGTCCCACATCGGCCAGAGGGCCAAAGAGAAAGTAGTTTAAATAGAAATACCCCTCTCTAACTAAGACTGAGGCCTTTTGTGATAAAACCCCACACCTGAGGATTGTGCAGGTGGTAAAGTGGGGACAGTATCGGTGTTGTTGGAGTGGGCCCTCGGCCCGTTAACCTGGAAAATTTGACAAAATATTTGAGATAAATTCAAGCACGTAGGGCACGATTGGGCACAAGAATTCATGCCCTATGCGTTGTGCCTCTTGTGATTGAGTCTGATTCTCTGTCAGTGGTTCATATGGTTAACAGTGATGAGGAGTGTCTTGCTGCTGAGAGTGCGTTGGTGGAAGGGGTACGTCGTCTTCTTGCCAATCATGAGTCATCTGCTGTTAGGCATATCCCTCGTCATGCGAAAGAGGCTGCCCATCGTGTTGCTCGTTTCAGTCTCTGTGATCATGGTGTATCGTGTTAGATGGATGTGGGTCCTTTGTGACTCATTGAAAAGTACCCACATTCATGACCCGTTATTCAGAAAAAGTAAGTGAATTATTTGGAGAGACACAAAGCATTTGTGTCTTTATCTCTAACAGATGTGACATGTTCTATTTGGTGCTTGCTTTGATTATCATCCACAACAAGAGGAGCCTAAAAGAGAAGGAAAGAGAAAAGGGAAAGCTGCTCTTCCCAAAGTGAGTTATTTTTTAAAAGCAAAATTGTGTTTTCTGTTTTGCACGTTGTTATTAGCATTGCAATGCCTCAATTACATGTACTCTGCTAAAGTTTAAACTGAATGATATGATGTTTTTAATGTTCGGAAATTTTAGGAAAAGTACAAATTTGAAGAGGAGAAGGCTTACTTTCAAGAGGTTGATGCCTTTGAGTTGTTGGAAGAGAGAGGAGGAGGTGGTGGTGGTTGAGAAACATAGAGAGGGAGAATATAGGTGTTTTTTTTGTATCTTTTATTATTATAAATAAATACATTGGACACGAATGAATAATTTGTGTGCATGTGCAAAAATCAAATCAGATGAACAAAGCCACATAATGCCACATACGTGCCCAAAAGTATTGACTTTTAAGGCACTAAAAAGAAAAATCGTGTTTTTTGAGCAATAGAAACTCCTATAAATGAAACTGACTAATTTATTGTGGTTAAGGCACTAAAAAGAAAAATCGTGCTTTTTGAGCAATGGAAACTCCTATAAATGAAAATGACTAATTTATTGTGGTTGCACTATGGCAATTACCATAGAGCATGAATAATTATGCCTTTTGGGCTAAAGAGCACAAACAATTGGTGGCTAAAATCAGATATTGTAGTACTGTACGATCAGAAAAACACTTCAATACCACAATTTACACAAAACATAAGGACAAATGATCACTATTAGGAGCTTTTATCTTGTATATAATATAAAATTATATTACGATACAGGAGAATATCAAATATTTTATTCAAAGAAAAGAAATTACATGACTAACAATACTCAATAATGATTTTTCATTTAAACAGCATAAAGCTCACAATGCTGCTGATTTTGGCTTGGGAGGATCAACCAAGCAAATGTCAAGGAAGCTATAAATGGAAGTGTACTTGTAATCCGGATATAACTTGGAGGCCTCTAGGTTGTTTTCTGTGAATTCATAAACTTGACCTAGGACGAATATACCTTGGACAATGGAAGCACGCACATTGTCAGCGTGAGGGAGTGCTGCAAGGAAGAAAGAAAGCAAAAGAAAAAAAAAACATCATTACCACAAATACATAATATTTCTTCCTTCCATATTTAGATAACTAAGCAGATTAGCACTCAAACGCTAACCGGTTAGTAAGTTAAATACGGTGTTTGATAAGTTGTAGATGGGAATTCTCACTCTTGGAGTATTCGATCAGTTGTTGTGCGGAGACATAAACCCTTTTAAGAGTGCGTCCTGTCTTCTTCTCCCAAAGAGAAATTAAATCCAGCTGAGATATAATGTTTCCTTGTGGTCTACAAGTGATGGTATTGTTGGCTGCCCGTGGATCTGTTGCTGCTTTTATTGTGTAGGCTGCTATGTCTTGCTCGTAATTCATCACGACTAGACATGTACATAAAAAAACAAAACAAATATACTTCTGATTATTCATTTTAATTGACAGTTTTATTAAAGAATAATAATTTTAGTGAAAATAAAATTTTGTGCAGCCAAAGGTGCCTTGAGGGGCAAAACTTCCATTTGATCGTTGAGGTGAGGTTGCTTTCTTTTTATTTATTTTAGAGCTTGTCCAATATAGATCCCTACATTTTCTGTTTCCTAGACATATACACATCACTCTATAAATCTATGTGTAAAACACAATTTCAAACTTAAATGACCAGTATGATATAAAAGGTCATAGTATTCCTATGTTTTTACATCGTTGCCGCCAAACTTCATATTTTATTTATAATTTATTTCAAGAATTTCATTAATTGCCATAATTGTAATTAACACTCCCTATTAATAGCATATCAATCACCCCATTTCTTTTGGTTGCCATTCCCTCTAACATATTGCCTCTTAAAATTGCAAACCAAAAAAAAAATATATGTAAATTACATATCCAATAATGTACCTATGAAAAATATAAATATAAATATATATGTATAAAAATATAGGTATATTATTTACCAAATATTTTTTATAAAAAAAACTAGGTCCGTTACTTTGTAATTGAAATTTCCGTACATTTTTCACAAATTAAAAATAGGTACACAATAATTTATAGAAAATATAGGTACATTATTTACCCATAGGTAAAAATACCTATAAATGTGTATAGGTAAATTATTTACCCATAGTTTTTTTTTTTTTTGGCTAAGAATTTACCTTAGTTTGTTGTATATTAATTTACCTACCTAGAGGCATAGGTAGCTAAAAAAAAATGTAGCACCTTAGTTGGTTGTATATTAATTTACCTACCTAGAGGCATAGGTTGCTAAGAAAAAATGTAGGTAAATTCATGTACCTAAACACATAGGGGTCAAATAGAGAATAACATGTTATTTCCCTTTGAACAAATTCATTTCAAACCATAACAATTATTGAATTTGGAAATTGGTATAAATAAATGGAAATAAATAAGCTATCAATTTGAAAATTAAATTACGAAATGAAGTAGTCAAATTTGAAAGAAAAAAAAACTGAATATATTCTTGTTTTTTATAGGAACAACGAGTATATTCAAACCATACAGCAGTAATTACACCAAGCTTTAATTACTTTTTTTTTTTCAATAAGGAAAAAACTGTACAAAATTGAAACACAATTAATCGGTATTGAATTGCAGCTAATTTCTTAAACAAATCACGTTAAAAATGAAATCAAGTGTATTATAGGAATTTAAAAAATATAACATTTAACACATTAAGCTTGATTAGGAAACTTGATGGTTGGATCCTAGTCAAAGGGCTTTTCTTATAAAAATTGGGTTTTATTTATAAAAAAATAAAATGATGGGTTGTAGGTAAGAAAATATTAATTTGAAGGGGAAGAGTCAAATTTACTATTATTTTTACGTAAATAAAACCACCTAGAAAATAGAACATTATTTCATTGTGCATCAGAATGAAAAAATTTAAAAAAAAAAGATTAAATAATGACTGTCAAGCTTATACCCTTGGCTTCACCAGTGCCATAAACAACGACTTCGTCCCTTTCCTCATGAGGATTAAGTAAATGACTAACAAAATAGGATCCAAATGTGTTTCCACACACATAAGTGTGGGGAATTTCTGCTGCTTCTGTAGCCCTTCTAATCTTCCTTCTATCCTCATGGATAGCCCAAAAGGCGCCAGTGTACTTTCTCTAGCTGGATCATTCCCAAACTCTGCTGGGATAAATCTCTGTTTTTTACAATTACAATAAATATACTAGTTAGGCTTAAGTGCACATACTCAAGTAGGCGAGACTGTGTGAATGTGATCCACACATTTGGATAAGAATCAGTGGTTCATATTCACCGTCTTTTCACCTTTATATTGCCGGCATCTTTGATGGCATTGATAATTTTGAACTGTTCAAGAAGTTGAGGGATAGGCAGCGCAGATATTACAACATCAACTTGTTTTAAAGCCGCGACTAGCTTTTCATGCTCATCCAGTTCACCCTGTTGAAATGGCAGTAACAAGCAGAATATAATTAGTAGAGTTTGGCCAATTAATTAAGAAAATGATAGATTAACATTAATTTAATTACTTGGAAGATGGTGAGCCCCATGGCTTCAAATTCTTTGAGCAGCTCAAGCCTGGAAGAGTCGTTGCTGGGTTTGATTGGCCGAACGTAGGCATAGGTTGGATGGCCAAAAGAAAGGCTTGCCTTCACCATGAATTTGCCAAGATACCCTGTGGCTCCAATTATCAGTATCTTACTCTTCTCGTCTGAACCCATGGCTTCTTCTTCAGTAGTGCTCTTCTGATGAGCAACTTATTTTGAAATCTGGGAACCGATTAAGCATCCTTATATAAGAAAATGATGGCATGGCATGACTTGGATGGCATGGAGCCACGTGATTCTGTAAACCACAGGACAGAGTATCTTTAATTTTTGGAGACCAGTATGCATCCAAGCCACGTCATTCTGAAACCACAAGACAGAGTAACTTACATCATTATTAGGGATCAGTATGTACAATTCCTAACCAGATAATGGCCCGTTTGGCTATGTAATAATTTGGATTTGAATTAAGAAAGTTTACTTTTGGTCCCTATAGATTGCGGTTTTACCACTTTGGTCTCCATCATTTCAATTTTGTCAATTTTATCCTTGTAGTTTTAATTTAGAGCAATACAAGGAATATTTTAATTTATGTCAAATTCCCCCAAATTCCATTAAGTTTTGACAATGTGGAGAGGTATTTCAGTTTACTAGAGGCATCTAACAATAAAACACAAGCTGGAACTCTTCCCATTCACTTTAGGCGAGATTTTGGGGTTTAGGGTTTCAAAATTTTTGGCATATATGGGTTAAAATTTGGGTGAATAGGAGAAATTTGGCTCGACTAGATCAAAACACCCTTCTACGTACCCCTCTAAGTGAAGGGCATGTAGTTAGAACTTAATGGAATTGAGAGGAATTTTGACAAAAATTGAAACATACCCTTAAATTGCTTCGAACTGAAAACTACAAGAATAAAATTGACAAAATTGATAGATTACAATGATAAATTGACAAAATTTAAACTACGAAGACAAAAATGATAAAACTGGTAAACTACAAGGATAAAAAATAACTCTTAGCCTTGAAGACTTGAGATTCAAACCTAGATTGGAATCACTATAATTCGTTTAATTGTTGTGTTATATTGCTCCATTTAATCCTCGTGCTCCCTTAAAGAATGAAATCATATTTTCATAAGTTAGTTTTTGACTTTAATAGAATTCGTTTAGTACTTGTTATATTGCTCCATTTTTGTAATCCTCGTGTTAATAGCATTACATTGTTCAAGGAAACACGCGTTAATCACCACCTTAATCATAAGTGTTGCATCACCACAATACTTTAAACATGTCATGTGCCACACCAGTTGTGTCAGCAAGCTGTACATTCCTAATTAGTCTAGGTCAATTATTTGATTATGCAAGATTATAGGCTCATAATTACATTCCTAGAATGGTTTCCTAGGCTCCATATATATATAACCTTTCTATTGTTATACACCAATATATGAATGAAAGAGAATTCTCACCAAATTTGATATGGTATCAGAACAGTCGATCTTGACTGTCGCTTGCCCTAACCCTAGCAATCGCTTCCTCAGTAGCAGCTGTCATGCAAACCCAGCACCAGCCCATATTCCATCTCAAATCACCTTTTTGCAATATTCCATCTAGATACGCAGCACCAGCACCAAAAGCATATTCCATCTCACAAACCCATTCAAACCTTTCCTATAGTCAAATCACGTTTTGCAATATTGCAAATTACTTTCCACTCACAAACCCATTCAAACCGTTCCCTTTGTTTTGTTTTTCCCTTCAACCCAATATTTCTTATTGCAAAACAGTTTGTCTTATTGTCTTTGTCCGCCGTTCACTTGTTTTTCCTCAACCTGATATTTCTTTTTGTTCTTTTCTCATCAGTTACCCAGAGTAACGTTTCCCCCAACGACAGATTTATTTTTGCCCTTTTTTCTCATTACTTGTCAGCCAATATCATGGCCAACGATGATGGGTCAGCAAACACCAATCAATCCTTGGTGTTGGAAGGCTCCAACACTACCACACAAATCGTCACTTTGCAGAGTGACACCTCCAACTTCTCCGCAGGAATCAAACTGGATGAGAATAATTATTCTCTATGGCATCAAATCATAGAGATGAAGATAGCTGGGCGAGAAAAACATGGCCACTTGACCCGTGATATTGCCCAGCCTACAGCCACAGATCCCAAATTTAATAAATGGCGTGAATCGGATTGCCAAGTCAAGAGTTGGTTGTTCGATGCCATGCAACCGAATCAAATTAAACGGTTTATTCGTTATGACACAGCAAAGCAAGTTTGGGATGCAATCAAGCAAACCTATTCAGATGGTGCTGATGAAGCCAAGATTTATGACCTTCACAGAAGGTCATTCATAATGAAGTAGACTGGTGCATCAGTTGCCAAATATTACAGTGAGCTCACTGAGATTTTTCAGGAGCTTGATCAATTAAGTCCAAGCACCATGGAGCATCCAAAAGACATTGAAACTAGACGCAAAGAGGTTGATCGTCTCCGAGTTTATATATTTCTTGTAGGTTTGGACAATAATTTTGATAAAATCCGAGGAGAGATTTTGAGGATGGAGCCTAAGCCCGAACTTGAGGCAGCATATGCACATATTAAAGTGTCAACCCTACTTGTAACCGGCCTCTAATGAAGTGTACCAAATGTAGTTTAGATAACTACACAATTAAGGGCTGTTATGAGATCATTGGTTATCCAGAAGGATGGGTCCACAAAGGGTGCAAGATGGATTCTAACAGAGCCTCATTTGCATCCACGCAGTCATCCCATGAGATTGCATCAGAACCTCCATCAGGTACATCTGGCTACAAGGCCTTGGCCACCTCAGGTACCTCTTGCACATCTTTACTTACTTGTAATAGATCATGGATTATTGACACTGGCGCTATTAATCACATGACATCTAGTTTTATTGGGTTACACGCTACCAAACCATCGCAGTCATCCCATGAGATTGCATCAGAACCTCCATCAGGTACATCTGGCTACAAGGCCTTGGCCACCTCAGGTACCTCTTGCACATCTTTACTTACTTGTAATAGATCATGGATTATTGACACTGGCGCTATTGATCACAGGACATCTAGTTTTACTGGGTTACACGCTACCAAACCATCAAGCCAAACACATATTACCAGTGCCAATGGAACCACCTCCCAAGTTATGGGAGAAGGGTCCTTATCTCTTACATCCTCATTAAGTCTTGATCATGTCTTAGTTGTCCCTTCACTCGACTATGACTTGTTATATGTTCCTTAAATCATTGATTCCCTTAGTTGTACCGTGTGTTTTTGGCCATTACATTGTCTATTTTAGGATCTTCTCACCATGTCTGTGATTGGATGTGGTACTAGGAGGGGAAAGTTGTATTATCTGGACTTGACAGAAGATAGCAGTAAGAGGTTGAGTCACGCACATCATGTGAGAGGAGATGAGTTTATCAGGATGAAGAAAATTTGGCTATGACATAGACGATTAGGGCATGCTTCTTTTGGTTATCTGAAACTTTTATTTCCAGATTTATTTTCCCAATTTGCTGAATCAGACTTTCATTGTGAAACTTGCATTTTGGCGAAAAGCCATCGTATTTCTTACCCATTGAGATTGAATAAAAGTTCTATGCCTTTCATGATTGTCCATTATGATGTTTGGGGACCATCACGAGTTCCCACTATTAGTGGCTTTAAGTGGTTTGTGACGTTTATTGATGATTGCACCCGGATGACTTGGGGTTTTCCCCTAAAGTAGAAAAGTGAAGTCACCACCAAATTCAAGCTATTTTATAAATATGTTGCTACTCAGTTTAACAAGAAAATCACGACACTTCGGTCTAACAATGGAGGAGAGTACGTCAACCATGACCTACATAATTTTTTAAGTCAACATGGTATTGTTCATCAAACCACATGTCCCTATACACCACAACAGAATGGTGTAGCAGAGCGTAAGAATCGTCATCTCTTGGAAGTTGTTCATGCCTATTTATTTGAGGCCTGTATGCCTCATCATTTTTGGGGGGAGGCTCTTTGTTCAGCTACTTACCTCATCAATAGAACACCATCCAGCACTCTTCAGTATCAAACTCTATTTCAGAAATTGACCACTCTCCTCACCATGCCATCCACACCAAATCTTGAACCACGTCTCTTTGGTTGTGTAGCTTATGTTCAGGTGTATCCACATTAGCATGGCAAGCTTGATCCCTGTGCACTGCATTGTGTCTTTGTGGGTTATGCTAACACTCAGAAGGGCTATAAGTGTTTCCATCCTCCCACTCATACCATGCACGTTACCACATATGTGACTTTCCATAAGAGTGAGTTCTATTACTTAGAAGGAGTCTCTGAGCATCCTCTGCAGGGGGAGAGCTCTATCTTTGCAGAAGATACTCAGATCATCCAAATTCAACAAAATGTTTTGGAGCAATCAGTGTCCGAGCAACCAGCTACAGTGGTGCAACAAGATCAAGAGTCGCTGGAAACTCCAGATAATGGTTTAGATAATTTCCCCCTACAACTCCTACTACAGTACCATCACCACTCATCCAATCAGGTATTGAAGATTCCCCACAGGTAACTGAACATCCAAACTCCAACTCAAGTACTTTATCTGAGTCAAGTTATACAGGAAACACAGGTTATCAGTTACCCCCTCGTACGACTAGAGGGATTCCTAGACAACAGTATGACCCTGACCCTAAAACAAAAGTTAAATACCCTATTGATTATCATGTGTCCTTACATAGGCTGTCTGACAGGACCCGCCCCGGATTTCCTCGGAACCCGGGTCGGATCCCGTCTTTATGTCCGACATTCCCCAGATGCCGGGCCCACTTACTAAAACCCGAGACTTCCTACCAAAATTTTGGCAGCGTCTCCCCTGTAAACAGGATAAATCCCAAATTTCAAACCTGTCAAGAAAACAGATATTTACAACCCAACAGCCAGCATGCATTACACAAAGTATAGTGTTACAAACCATGGCCTCCGGCCTCAAAATACCAAATCCTAACAGGGCAATAACAGAGCAAGTCTACCGAGTACAACAAACAAGCAAAAATGAAGTATTCAGAATTTACATAGCACTGAGGCTCCGAGGCAAGCTCAAGTACTGCGGCTCGTGATAGCAGGGTACAAAACACGGCACTGCAGCTCGTTCCAGTCAACTACTGGCTGTGGGGCGAAAAACAGAAAATTGTGAGTGGACAAAACAAAGTTTAGTTCACTTAAAACCAAAATAATATAACCCCACTGTTAGAAAACCATGCATGAAAACAATGCATTAAATCCACCATATACATATATAAATAGTTTGCTCAAACCCGAGCTAATTCCGAAATCCAGTAAAACTTACCAATTTACCCACCCAAACCTTTCCTTACAAATCTCAAATCAAACTCTCGAAACCCGTGCCCACCGGCACGACAAGCGGGGAAGTATCCTCGCTCAAAAACAAGAACAAATGTATAACTATATATATATATATATAAGTATATAGTAGAGACATAGTATAGGTATACGACACACCTAATTGTACCGGGGAAACAATCCAACAGGGGATTGTTTGGCTAGCTCACACTTATCCGGCCCTCAAATGTCCATGTGGCTAGGGATGAGTCGTCCAACTGGGGGACTGATACTCTAACCTAGCACGTACGGACGAATCCTCAAGACCCGTACGCCTAGAACCGTCCTACGCGCGCAGACTACCCAACCAAGGGTCTACGGTCAACATCCCGTCAAGGATGCCCTGGCTACTTACATTTCCAAACATTTCACATTTCCATAATCACATTTCGAATCCAGGGGAGGTACACAGGGTAGTGCATATAGCACTCCAAACAGACTTTCTACTCTCGCATCTTTCCATGCCTCATAACCATATCTCAAGTACCCCCCACAAATACTCTACCAATATAATACTTTCCCAAAATAGCATATACATAACATTCAAGATACTTTGAATATATCCAAAACTCAAATATATCCCAAATACTTTACCAAAAATAATGGTTTCAACTTTAAGTATAAGGTAAATTTCATAAACCTTTAAATCCTTAAGCATAGAAATTTCATCATAAAAATCATGCTATTTATTGAAAACAAAGTCCACTCACAAGTAATCCCAAGCTGCGTGACCCCGAGAGGGTCCTGCCTGCTCTGAAGGCGGAGTCGGATTACCTATTTCAAAATACAAGCATGACATTAAAATCCAACTCTTCAAAAATGAGACTTTAAAGTAAAATCCTAATTTCCCGGGTTTCTCTTAATTACTAGGAACGAGACGTCTCTAAGGCCCAATTAAAGGTTCCAAGCGCTGTATAAGTCTCGGAAGACACTCGGTCAACCGGACGGTCAAAACTTTAAGTTAATGAATCGGAACATCCGGGGCTCCGATTCACGATCCGCGAAATCCTATACGATCCTAGGAATGCCAGGAACAACATACGTGAAATTGGGTTTTATCCAACGGTCCAAACACATCAAACCCGAAAATCACATATTAGGTTTAATTCATTCGAGGTCCAAACGATATCCAAATTAAGATCCGTCAACTCCTACGCACTCGTGACAACGTAAGGATCATTCTAGGATAAAATGTGACCTCTGCCGGATTGCCCACGCACCGCCCCACGCGCCGGCAGCGCGTGGTGGCTTGGTCACTGTTCAGGTGACCGGAAAATCTTAGCATCTTGGCTCCAAACTCCTAATCTAGGTAAACCACCTAATTTGGAGTCACTTTTGTTCTTGGGTGAAGGCCAGAAAATGGCCGGAAGTGGCCGGAATCGAGTTCTCAAAATCTGTCAAAACCTAATTCGAAAATCGGGTTGCTTAAGCTACGAATCGTTCAAAACCTAACCATCAGCCAGCTAGAGCACGAAGAGTAGATGAGAAACCATACCTCACTCGTCGGAAACGGTGGCCGGACGACGGAGAACGAGAGGCTGAAAAATCGCGACAGTACCGGCCTGTTTCTGGGCAAAATCCGGCGGCTGGACGACGACTGGGGGTGGAGGATGGCCTGGGTTGCGTCGTGGAGGTTGGCCCGGTCCTTTTGCTTCTGGTCTCGTGGCCTGCCGTGGACGGTGGCCGGAGTTTCGAAGAGAGAGAGTGAGAGTGACAGAGTCGGGGAGAGAGAAAGGAGAGAGAGCTGTGCGCGTGAGAGAAGAGAGAGAAATGAGAGATTTTTCTGAAAATCTGATTTTATCCAACTTAAATGTTTAAAATAATTTCAATTAGGTCCTCAATGATTTTTCGATCGTAACTTCTTCGTTTCAAGTCCGCTTCGGGCCTACTCCATGTCTACGAATTCAGCTCAGTACAACCTTCCTAAAAATATCACTTGCTGTCCCAAACTCTCTCCGGATAAAAATTGACCTTTTTGCCCCCACTTCAAGGGCAAAATTGGAAATTCCATTTTTAAATTAATTTAATAGTGAATAGTCTTTAAATTTTGGGTCGGGATGTTACACTGTCTCCATCATGTGCATCATTTGTATGTCAATTATCCACTGTATCTAATCCAAGTAATGTGCAGGAAGCTTTGGAAGATCCCAAGTGGTCTCAAGCGATGAATGATGAAATGGAGGCCCTCTAGAAGAATTCCACTTGGGGGATGACTATCCTTCATAAAGGGAAGAGAACAGTGGGTTGTAGATGGATATATACAGTAAAGTTCAAGGCAGATGGCACCATTGAACGATACAAAGACAGACTGGTGGCGAAAGGTTACACTCAGACTTATGGGATTGACTATGGGGTACTTCTTTCTTTGGCAGCAAACCTAGACTGGCCATTACACCAGTTTGATGTCAAAAATGCCTTCCTGCATGGTGACCTAGACTGACTATATGGATTCCCCTCCAGGATGCAAGATGGGGCCCAATACGGGCAACATGGTGTGTAAACTGAGAAAGTCTCTTTATGGATTGAAGCAATCACCCAGAGCATGGTTTGGAAAGTTTAGCAAATCAATGAAGAATTTCAGATACAAGCAAAGTAACTCAGATCATACTCTTTTCTTGAAACATAAGAAAGGTAAAGTCACTGCTCTTATTGTATATGTTGATGATCTAGAGGAAAAGGCAACATTGCAGCACCACTTGGCAAATGAGTTTGAAATGAAAGATCTTGGTGCTCTGAAGTATTTATTAGGCATCGAAGTGGTTCGTTCATAACAAGGAATATTTCTATCACAACGGAAATATATCCTTGACATTTTAACTAACACTGGAATGTTAGCCAGCAAACCAGCAGATACGCCAATGGAGTTGAATCATCAGCTTGGTGAATATCCTGATCAGGTACCCACCAACAAAGAAAGATATCAACGACTTGTCTGTAAGTTAATCTATTTAGGACACACTAGACCTGATATAGCATGTGCTGTAAGTGTGGTGAGTCAGTTTATGCATGCACCAAGTGAAGCCCACATGGATGCGGTAAATCGAATTCTGAGATACTTGAAGTCAGCTCCTGGAAGAGGATTGATGTTCTCACGACATGGTCATCTAGATGCTGAGGGTCACACTGATGCAGACTGGGCATGCTCTGTTACTGACAGGCGATCTACATCTAGATACTTTACCTTTATGGGAGGCAATCTAGTATTTTGGCGAAGTAAAAAACAGAAAGTAGTGTTGAGATCAAGTGTTGAAGCAGAATATCGAGGTATGGCACATGGAGTATGTGAGCTACTCTGGATAATGAATTTGTTGGGGGAATTGGGGTTCAAACCCAAACATGTCATGCAATTGAATTGTGACAACAAAGCCGCAATAGACATTGCACATAATCCAGTGCAACATGATAGAACCAAGCATGTTGAAGTTGACAGACATTTCATTACTTGTGCGAATTATGCACTTGCAATTATTTTATAACACCATGTCATCCTTTTTAATGGATGTTTTTAACAAACTTAATGACTGGGGTAAAGTAAGACGCAAAAATCAATGTGGCAACGTGACTCACTTTGACTTTCAATGGCACTAGACCAATTATGATTTTTATTTTCATTCACACTTTTCTGAGTTAGGACCACTACTACAAAAAACACTTTGCGCTACGAAATAATTTTGTTGCGCAAGGTTTGCGTGACGAAATTTTGGTCGCGCAAAGATCGTGAAGAAAGGGTTTGCGTGACGAAAAATATTTTTTGTCGCGCAGAGCTATTTTGCGCGACGAAGGATAACAACTTTGCGCGACGAATACTAACGTCGCTCAAAGATACTTTGCGCGACGAATTCTAACTACTTTGCGCGACAAATTCTAAATACTTTGTGCGACGAATAATAACAACTTTGCGCGACGAATATTAACTACTTTGCACGACGAATACTATCTACTTTGTGCGACGAATATTATCTATTTTGCACGACGAAACTTAACCACTTTGACCAACGAAAGTTAACGTTGCGCAAATATACTTTGCGCGACGAAATATTCAATTTTTATTTTATTTTTTATAATTAAAATAAACTAATTTAATAGTTTGCGCGACGAAATCTTTTGTCGCGCAAGGTGTTTGACATTTTGTTTTATTATTTCTCTTATATCAATTTCATTATATTAATTTTTTCAAATTTTTACTTTTTAAATTTAATTTAATTGTATGATTTTATTTATTTTTTAATTACTTTAATTTAAATTGACATATTCAAAATAAAATTACATATGAAAAATAGTGGTCAAATTATCCAATATATATAATATTCAAAATGTACACATAAATTAACAAAGTTCAATAATAAAATCTACAAGCCTATTGTGGTGGTAGTGGCGGAGGATATGTTTCGATAGCGTCCAAATCCTCAACTTTAGCCATCAAAGTCTCGACGATTCCCTACAAAAAAAATAAATATTGTCAAATAACAAAAAAAATAACATAAAATAATAACAAAAAATTGGCATAAACTCAAAACTAACTCCAAAAACACATATTAATGAAAAAAATTTTAAATTTGGAGAGAATATACCTTTTGGCAAGATTTTGAGTGAGTGAGAATGAGAGGGAGAAGTGAGTGTGAGACAATTAGAGAAGATAGTGAGAGAGAGAGATGAAAGAGTGAGTGAGAGTGAGAGATGATGAAAAGAGAGATAAGAGAGTGAGTGAGAGTGAGAGATGAGAGATTAAGTGAGAGGAGTGAGTGTGAGAGAAAGGGTAGGATTTGGGGAGAGGGAGAGAGGAGAGGTAAGAGTAGAAGACATTGAGAAAATGGTGGAGGAGTTATTTTGGTTTTAAAAACCGTATCACTTTGCGCGACGAAATAATATATTAGTCGCGCAAAGTCTCGAAATTTTTTTATAAAAAAATTCCCATTTTTGGTGCGCGCCCAAATTTTTAGGGTTTTGCGCGACGAATTTTTGGTCGCTCAAAGTTTTGTGCGACCAAAATATTCCCGCGTCCCATTTTTGGTACCCGCCCAAATTTTTAGAGTATACTTTGCGCGACGAACTACTATATATTGGTCGCGCAAAGTCGTAAAATTTTTTTTTAAAAAAATTCCCATTTTTGGTACCCGCCCAAATTTTGGGGTATACTTTGCGCGACGAATGACTATATATTGGTCCCGCAAAGTCGTAAAAATTCCCATTTTTGGTACCCGCCAAATTTTTAGAGTATACTTTGCGTGACGAACAACTATATATTGGTCCCGCAAGGGCGTAAAATTTTTTTTAAAAAAAATTCCCATTTTTGGTACCCGCCCAAATTTTTAGGATATACTTTGCGCGACGAATGACTATATATTGGTCCCACAAAGTCGTAAAAATTTTTTTTAAAAAAATTCCCATTTTTGGCACCCGCCCAAATTTTTAGAGTATACTTTGCGTGACGAAATATTATATTGGTCGCGCAAAGTCTTAAAAAAATTTAAAGCTACTAATAAATATATATACTATTCAATTTCTTAAGTGTTATACGTACAAAATAAACAAATTTAAAGCTACTCAACGATCCAACTGTCAAACTTGTTTGTTTATACTTCGAGATCATATATGCCAAAATTCGGAAAAAATAAACATTAAGAGATCACGTAATGGGACAAACATTTCGACGATTATAAACAAAAAATCAAGATTTAGCTGTTATTTCAACTCTGATGTTGATGATTTTTTACAGCTACACTCCTTGACCCTATATGAATACAATGACTGTATTCGATCGTCAATTTAAAATATTTACACTAGTGGATACCACAAAATCTTATGTTATATTTAATAAAAGTATAAATAAACTCTTAATTGTTAGTGAATATATTGTTTTGATGGCATACGCATTCTACGAAACTAGCTTCAATGATCCAACCGTCAAACTTGTTTGTTTATACTTCGAGATCATATACGCCAAAAATCGGAAAAAACAAACATTCAGAGATCAAGTAACGAGGCAAAACATTTCGACGGTTATAAACGAAAAATCACGATTTAATGGTTATTTCAACTCTGATTTTGATGATTTTTTACAGCTACACTCCTTGACCCTATATGAATACAATGAACTAATTCGATCGTCAATTTAAAATATATATTCTCTAACAAAAACCCAATCCGAACTACAATAATATATTTTTTTAACAAAAATCCGATCCGAACTAAAATAATAAATTTAAAGCTACTTAATAAATATATATACCGTTTAATTTCTTAAGTGTTATGCATACAAAATAGAAAAACAAAAATAAATTGGTTAAGGTGACGAAATATTTGGATTACGTCATGCAAAGATTTTTAAAAATAATTTATTTTATTTTATTTATTTTTGTAAAGACTTTGCGTGATAAACAACATTTGGTCGCGCAAAGCCATGCGAAGATTTTAAAAAATATTTTATTTATTTTTGTAAAGACTTTGCGTGACAAAACACTCTTGGTAGCGCAGTACTTTGTGCAACGAATTTAGAAATTGGTCGCGCAAAGTCATGCTAAGATTTAAAAAATAATTATTTTATTTTATTTATTTTTGTAAAGACTTTTCGTGACGAATCATACTTGGTAGCGCAATACTTTGTGCAATGAAGTTTAGTAATTGGTCGCGCAAAGTCATGCAAGTATTTTTAAAAATAATTTTTTAATTTTATTTATTTTTTAAAGACTTTGCGCGACGATTTTTTGTCGTCGCGCAAAGTGACTTTGGGCGACGATTGTGTTTCGTTGCGCAAAATTTAGTCGCTTAATACTTTTTTCGTCGCTCAAAAGTTGGTCGCGCAAAGGTTTTTTTTACTAGTGGATATAGATTTGAAGCAGCACTATGGAAATCAGCTAATCAAGGTAAATCATGCATACATCATCATTTAGTCATATTTATTGCCAAGTTGAAAGGACTTGTAGCTTAAGTGGTTAAGAAGATACTGTTGCATTTGAGATTTTAGGTTCGATTCCCCGCTCCCCAATATCGTTTGTATAAAACAAAATATTCATTCCCTAGAGTCAAGAAAATAGTCATTCAGGATCCAAAGTCTTAATGAAATAAAACTTGCAAAACTAACTCAACTGCTTTATTCCAATAATCACTTAAAGAACGTTAGAGCCTTAGGTTAGTTCATTGTTTTTTGGTGGTGGCTTTTAGTATTGGAAAATTGACATTGCAGGCCAAGGAAAAATTATTCGTTGATTTGGCACATCCTATTAGTCAAATCATTGCACCCAAAGTTAGTGGCTATATGACCAGGCTTTGGTGGTCACCTTTCACTCGTACAAAATTGGTAGGTCATTATAATGCAGGAAATAATGTGCAAGCCATAATGAATTTCAACTATATAGTGCTGTACTGATTCATCATTATATATTTATCTATCACTAAGGTCTATTACCAAAAATCAGATGAAAGATGTGAACCAAGGAGGAGGAATGACACATGTAACGGATTTTAATTTTGGTTTGTTCTATTCTCATTGCTTTCTCCTCACCTTTCCTCTCAAAACAACAACAACAACAACAACAAAATCTTTATCTTAATTCTAAAACAAATTCATTATTATTCATAGATCTTACAAACTGTCAAGATGAGAAAGAGAGCAGCTAGAGCCATCATTTTCAAACTGTAATTGGATAACGTTGTCTCAAAGAGTTTTATTAGGGTTTTGTGAGGTAGAGGTTGGGTTTGGGTTTGGAAGGAATCTTTGAGTTCATGGAAACAAAACTGGGTTTGTTGAACTCAAGCTTACGTATACAAACACCACAAGACTTCGATCTCAACTTCTCAATGGGGGATGTACAATTCCAAATTCATGTTAGAGGAATCTCTCTCACCTAAAAAGAATACAGAGGACTAAACTTAGTAGGCCCAAATATCACATTTTTGTCATGCATCTCACATGTCATGGATGGATGCATAATGCCACATGTCATAATTTCATCCATTAATTTGACCAAGTATAATGTATTCGATTAGGTATTTATATAAATTTATTTGGTATATTTTTTTAATTAGGTACTAAGATTTAGGTTACAATTGTTCATTTTTCACCACACATTTCTATGTTAAAAAGAATTTGGCATATTACTTTAATTAGCAGATTTTATTATTTAATTGTTTTTATGGAGAAAAAACAATTCCTTAAGGAAGGTACTTTTTGGATTTCTTGAGTTTTAAATAAATTATAAATATTTACTTTCATTAGAGACTTCATCATACCCAATCGGGTTTACCATCTATCCCACTGAAACAGGGCCTTAACTTGCAAATCAATGGTCTTAGGTTCAAACCTCAATGACACCTTAATATTGTTTGTGTATGAAACCCCCTCCCATTTGTAGTTCTTTTAAAAAAAAGACATTGACCATGTATCATCTTAATTGTCATCGTTTAAAAAAGCTCTTATGATGTGTCTTTCTATTAATGGTTTGGCTATGAATTAGTTAATTTAGTTGGCAAAATGGAAGATTAGTTTATATTGTGATTTGCATTGTGGATGGTAACATATGAATTCTGAAGCAACATCATCTAATGACCCTATAGCACTTTCAAATCATGAAATAACATATATATAACCCATCAATCAACCCACCAAAGCTTAGAGTTTTTATTTATTTTTTGGACGAAACACCAAAGCTTAGAGTAGAAAAGCACTGAGATAGTGGCCAACGCATTCACAAATACAAACAAGAAAGCATAAAATAGTAATAAGGGATAGTAGTTTTCCATTTTATCCAAAAAGAAACCACTCATTCAAATGCTGCTAATTTTGGCTTGGGAGGATCCACCAAGCAAATGTCGAGGAAGCTATCAATGGAAGTGTACTTGTAATCAGGATATAACTCGGAGGCCTCTAGGTCATTTTCTGTTAGTTCAAAACTCATTTGATCCCCTTTAATGAATATGTTGTGCAGAATTGACACCCTTATGTTGTCCGGAGAAGGGAGGGCTGCAAGAAAGAAGGGCACACAAAAAAAATATCACCACCACATTATCATATTGCTTGCTTCCATTTCCATGTCCAAGGAGACAATGAGAGAGAATTGTTCGATATAACTTCTGAACACAAAAAAAAAAAAAAGAAGATTAATTGCTTACTCTCAGAGAGCTTGATTATTTCTTCTTCTGGGACATAGCTCCTTGTAAGAGTGCATCCTGTCTTCTTCTCCCAATAAGAAATCAAATCCAACTGGGACACAATGTTTCCTTGTGGCCTATAAACTATGACACGGTTGGCCACCCTTGGATCTGTTGCTGCTTTTATTGTGTAGGTAGCAACATCTTCCTCATAGTTCAACACGGCTAGACATTCAAACATATATAATTAGTAAATATATTCAGTTATGTTCCATCTCACTCTGAATAACTATACGGCTAGACACCAGCATTTATTTATTTAATTTTTACTACACGAGAATCGAAACGAATATGTCTGCTGTCTGAAATATTTAAAAAAAACAAAATTATGAGCAAACTCAACTCACCTTTGGCTTCACCAGTGCCATAAACAGTGACTAGGTGGTTTGTTTTTTCACGAGGATGGAGCAAATAATCAACAAAATATGCACCAAATGAGTTTGCAGACACAAAAGTATATGGAATTCCCGCTGCTTCGATCGCCCTTCTGATCTTCCTTTTGTTATCAAGTATAGCCTCAAAAGGCGGCAGCCCACTTACTCTGTCAACTTCATTTCCAAATTCTGACGGAATAAATCTCTGATTTTACAATTACATCGGTTAGATAGCTGTAGCAAGGTCCCCACTATTTAGGGATACCTCGTGGAAACTACGGCAAATTCTACTTGAATTATCAAAATCATCTATGTTTCAAGTCATCATTCAAAGATTGTGCTTGCGAAACATTAGACAAAGTGGTAGTTGTTGTGATCAATAAATCGAAGAACACGGTGTTAAAAAAAGAGGCCAAAATGACAACCATTTAATTAAGTGGTTAAATGATTTCGAATTTCAGTGATTTTTTGCGGAGATGATAATTGAGAGAAAATCTGAAAAAAAAATAGACAATTCCGATAATTGAAATACAATTCAGGGGTGGGACCCCATAAGATGTTCGTGAAGCTCTCGGTAAAAACCACGAAGGGAAGATTGACCTTTATATTTCCAGCATCTTTAATGACTTTGATTAGTTTCAGCTGTTCAAGATGTTGCGGGACAGCCACCGTGGATATTACAACGTCAACTTGCTCGAATGCTTTGACTAGCTTTTCATGATCATCCAGTTCACCCTGTTACATCATGAAACTATGAGGAATTTGCAGCATAAATACGTACATATATATGTATAGTCATACATTAAATATGAACAAAAGTTGACTGCAGTTTGGCTAAGAAATGAAGGAATTTTAATTTACTTGGAAGATGGTGGCTCCCATGGCTTCAAATTCTTCGTGCAGAAGAAGCTTGGAAGAATCGGTTTTGGGTTTGATTGGTCGCACATAGGCATAGGTTGGATGTCCCAAAGAGACGCTTGCCTTCAACATGTATTTGCCAAGGTAACCTGTGGCTCCGATTATGAGTATCTTGCTCTTTTCACAAGCCATCATATCCCAGACAACTACTCCCGATCCACTTCTTGTTGTCAATTAAGACACTTAACTTTCACTCCCCTAATGATCTTGTTGTTAGGTTGGATGTCTCAAAGAGACGCTTGCCTTCAACATGTATTTGCCAAGGTAACCTGTGGCTCCGATTATGAGTATCTTGCTCTTTTCACAAGCCATCATATCCCAGACGACTACTCCTGATCCACTTCTTGTTGTCAATTAAGACACTTAACTTTCACTCCCCTAATGATCTTGTTGTTGATGGACTTTGTGACAAATACAATAATGGATGAATCACACACACACACACACACACACACTTGTAGAAAACAACCAAGCACAAAATGACGCGAGAATTTATAGAGGTTCAGCAATTGCCTACATCCTCTTGGTGATCCTCTTGAGAAATTCACTAATGAAAGAATAAGATACAACTTTGGTTTACAAAGAAACCCCCTTAGAACTCTATTCTCTCCCCAAGCTCTCTTTTCTCTCTCACCCCTTGCTCAACACTTTGATGCACTTGTGAACACTTTCTCACCCTTGGTGTTTCCCCCCCTTTGGTGTCTAGACTTACAAGACCCCAACACTTAGCTCCTTGAGCTGATTGCACTCTCTTTCTCCTTTGATGGTTTTTCACATGGACACACTAGTTTCCAGCTACTTGACCACTCATTCTTAGGTTAAAAAACCCCCTTTGTTGCCTTGCATTTTCTTTCCTTTTGTAGATAGATCTTTGGACTTAGGAGAGGGCTGCATTTACTTCTGCACGTTCTCACTTTCAGCCACCCATCTACACCATAGGTTAGGCCAGCCAAAAGCAAGCCATTAATGCACCCTTTAGCCACCCTATAGCCACCCTATCTAGAAAACTTTTGATACAAGTCAACAAACATCAATTAATGGTGTTCCTGTTGATGTGAGTCTCCTAATTAATCAAGGAGATTTATTTCCTTGATTAATTAAGGGATTTACTTTCCCATTCTATTTAGTTGACAAATCTTTGTATAATTAGGAGATACTTTCCTAATTACGTACTGTATATCTTTCCTTGTAAAGCACTCTGTAAACTCATATATATACCTCCTTATGGAGAAGAATAAAGTTAACCTAAGATATTCAAATCCATATTCATAATTGGAAAGAAGCCATGAATGCAAAGGGTACACTTTGTGAAGCAGTTAGCCGAAATACCTGTGCCCAACAGTGTAATTGAAGCACTAGAAGACCAAAAATGGAAAGAAGCCATGAATGAAGAAATGCAAGCACTCCAGAAGAATGGCACATGGGAACTCGTGCCATTACCCCATGGAAAGAAGACAGTGGGATGCAGGTGGATTTATACTGTGAAACTCAAAGTAGATGGATCCATTGAAAGATATAAAGCTAAATTGGTGGCAAAGGGATACACACAGAGATATGGGATAGACTAACAAGAGACCTTTGCCCTAGTAGCCAAGATCAAAACTATCAGAGTCCTTCTGTCTCTAGCAGCAAACCTCGATTGGCCATTACATCAGTTTGATGTAAAGAATGCATTCTTACATGGAGACCTGGAAGAAGAACTATATATGGACTTGCCACCATGATGTAAATTCGCTCGTGACAAGGAGAATCAAGTTTGCAAGCTCAAAAAGTCATTATATGGGTTAAAGCAGTCTCCGAGGGCATGGTTTGGTAGATTCACGAAATCCATGAAGAACTTTGGATATACACAGAGTAATTCGGATCACACTTTGTTCTTGAAGCGTGAGGGAAAGAAGCTTACTGCACTGATTGTTTATGTGGATGACATAGTTGTGACTGGAAACGACACATGAGAACAACTGAAACTGCAGAAGTATTTGTCTCAGGAATTTGAGATGAAGGATTTAGGTGATTTGAAGTACTTTCTCGGAATTGAAGTAGCAAGGTCCGCAAATGGTATATTTTTGTCACAAAGGAAGTATGTATTGGATCTGCTCGCTAACAGGATTGCTTGGATGTAAGCCTGCTGACACACCCATTGAGATGAATCACAAGTTGTGTGAAGACATGGATCAAGAACCAACCAATAAGGAACAGTACCAACGCCTTGTTGGAAGGTTAATATATTTAGCCCACACAAGACCGGATATTGCATATGCTGTGTGTTGCGTCGATTCAACTGCACCAAAATTGATTCAGCTGCATCCTCAACTTGTGATACTCGCAAGTGCACGAGCCGTTCAGTAGTATAGCATATGTAAGTGCGAGGTCGATTCCACAGGGATTGGTGATTGAATAATCCAATTCAGTTTTCCTACACAAAACAGAAAAACAAGAAAGAAAGAAAAGAAAATAACTCAAGCAGATAAGTTCCCAAGTTCAATTAGATTAACGGATTGATTCTAGCTAAAGTATGATTAAGCCATGGTGTCTGGTCCTAACCTTGTATTCCTAATTCCCTAATTTGATCATCTGTTGTCTAACCTAAACTAAGCATTAGGAATCCATTAAGCATAGAAGAACATTTTAAACAACCAAGTATGTATCTAATCCCTGTTGTCGAATGTCCATACATACTCTTCCTATTCATAGTTCAATTCGAATTAAAGCATGGTGTCTACTCTTAATTCAAACCAAGATAGCTAACATGCAAGCCTAAATGGTGACCAATCATTCAAACTAGCATATTAACTTATAAGCATAATGAAGAAGAACAAAAACCATAATTGAAACTTGGAAACTAATCAAACTTGAAACTAAAGAAAAGAATTTACATAACAATGAAAAGTAAAGTGGAACTAAGAAAAACTTAAGGAGAATTTCAGCACAAATATTTCATTACAACAATTGAAAACTAGAAAGATAAACTAAGAGAATTTGAGGGAGAGAAGGGAGGGGAGCTCTAGAGAAGTGTTTGAGAGCTCCCCCCTTTGGGGATGTTTTATGAAGCTTGAAGACTTCTCTATTTATAGGGCTAAGAGGGAGGAACATCATGATGAATTCCAACACCACCATTCCTCTTTTAATACAATCCATAACTCCCACTTCATCTTGTCTATGTTAGTGTGGTTGGAATCAATTCCATCCCATACTTCTTTTGCTGCACCTCAAGCTTTATTCACATGGGACTTCAAAGGTGTTTAATTGTGGCTGCCTTTTGCTGCCAACCCATGTGGGTTTTCTTTTGGTTGCTGGAAAAAACGATTCTTCTGAACCAGGCTTGGTGTAGGAAGGTCTGAGGTTTCAATATGTATCCAATGGGGCTCAAATTTGGATATGTCATAATAGACACCCATTGGAACAACGTTTATGAAGATTGTATTCCCATTTGAGTAGTACAAGTGTAAGTTTTGGGCCTTGAAAGTTGACTGCTGAAAATAGACTGGAATTGACAATGCATTGCAGTCAGCTTGTGGGCTTGTTTTGGGCTTGATCTTCCCTCCTAAAAAATCTGGAAAAATCTGGATCTTCAAACCCTATGAATTATCTTTCCAAGCATATGTAGGCCCAACTCAAGAAAAAATCGGAAAGACCATCAAATGTCATTTTTGGCCCAGTAACGCAGATGCTGCCGAATTTGACCTTAAGCTGTCAAAACTTGCATAACTTCCTCTAGGAGACTCGGAATCATGAACCGTAAAATGCTCCAGAAACTAGACTTCTGCATCTTTCTAATTATATAGGGCTCAGCAACTGATTCATCCTGAGCAAGTACAGTCCAATTCGTGAAGTTGACTGATATGCAGACACCGTTTTGAGCTAACTTGTCTCCAAAATGCATTTAATGAGTCTCAAGCTTATTACACTGAAACAAACACAAAATTTATTAAAAGCACAAGTTTAACTCAAAAACATAATCAAATCATAAGTTAGAAGGGTACAAAATGATATATAAATATGCACCGATCACTGTGAGTGTGGTTAGTCAGTTCATGCATTCACCCAGTGTGTCTCATAGGAATGCAGTTGATCAAATCTTAAGGTACTTAAAGTTAGCTCCTGGAAAAGGATTACTGTTCTCAAAAATAGAGATCTTGAAGTTGTGGGATATACAGATGCTGATTGGGATGGCTCCATTACTGATAGACGCTCTACTTCAGGCTACTTTACCTTCGTGGGAGGTAATCTAGTCACTTGGCGGAGTAAAAAACAAAATGTGGTTTCTCGGTCAAGTGCAGAAGCAGAGTATCGAGGAATGGCCCATGGAGTTTGTGAATTGTTATGGATTAGAAAACTATTGACAGAATTGGGTTTCAAGCCAAGAAAGCCAATGGAGTTACATTGTGATAACAAGTTAGCCATTGACATTGCACATAATCCAGTTCAACATGACCGCACCAAACATGTTGAAGTGGATAGACATTTTATCAAGGAGAAAATTGAGAAAAAGATCATTCGCCTACCATTCATAAAATCAGAAGATCAACTGGCCGATATTTTAACAAAAGCTGTTTGTAGCAGAGTATTTCATGACTCACTTACCAAGTTGGGCATTGGTGACGTATATGCACCAACTTGAGGAGGAGTGTTGACGTGAGTCTCCTAATTAATTAAGGAGATTTATTTCCTTGATTAATTAAGGGATTTACTTTCCCATTCTATTTAGTTGACAAATCTTTGTATAATTAGGAGATACTTTCCTAATTACTTACTGTATATCTTTCCTTGTAAAGCACTATATAAACTCATATATATACTTCCTTATGGAGAAGAATAAAGTTAACCTAAGATATTCAAACCCATATTTATATTTTAGCAGTTCCAGCTTTTTCAGCACCTTGCTAGACTTTCTAGAACCCATAAAACTCTTTGGAGGCACTTGGAGTTAGGTAGGGAATTAACACATGTGAACTGAATCCTTAATGTGAGCCAAATTTCCAACACTTCCGAGATATTGATGAATATTGATTGTGATGACAAGCTTATTCTCACATCCTTAAATAGGAAAACGAGTGCACATGTTGAACCCAAAGGTATAATATAATTGGTAAGTTAATTACAGTTTGAACCCCGGGAGTTTGGGGTCAATCACATATTAGTCCCTACTTTTCAAAACTTGGCCAAAATTACCCAAAGGTTAGGAGTCGTTAGAATTTTTGCCCCTCTTTGTATAACATATATCTTTTTCTATATATATATTTTTTTTAATACAAGCAATATTGGAGGAATAGAGAATCAAACCTAAGACCTTAGGTGTGGGGCTAAATGCTTTTTACCACTTGATCTACAAGTACCTTGCAAGTATCAAATATCTTAATTGATATTTACAACTCAAGACTACACTCGCTTTCTCAACTTATCAAGAACACACTTTTCAAAATTCAGAGAAAATTGCGATATTGACTGTTGTCATGCCTTTTCTAAATGTGTATAAATGCACTGATGCTAAATATAGAGACTTGAAATGACTACAAGAAAATAGGCCTTAGTTGACACTTAATAGTTGACGCTTTTTGCAAAACCATAAACTATTTTACGAAACTTTGACTACTTAGCAAGTTTACTTTCCGTTTTACAAAAAACGTCAACTATATATCACTTTCCTTGACACTTTATCAAGAACGTCAACTCTATATCACTTTTCCTTGACATTTTATAAAGAATGTCAACATATCACTTTTCCTTGACATTTTACAAAGAATGTCAATTAAGACCCTTTTATACCCGACACTTTCTAAAATATCCTCAGGAAAACAAGCACGCTAGTTTGCGGGTCTTCATTTCTCTCGAAATTTATCTAAATATTTTTCCCTATATTCAACTCCTCTTCCTCTTGGTCACCACATTTTCCCTTCATTCTTTCAAAACCAAAAATATCTGAGTCCCTAGGGTTTTCCACTCTTTCTTCATTTCTTAGATTGGATACATAAATCCGAAGAGAAAAAAATTGTGAATCGCAAATCTTAGTGGGCTCATATTCTGCTAGTTGGGGCGGCAACAATTCAGATGTATTTCTTATCTATCCAAAGTTATTAGTTTAGATGAATTTTTTTTGCCCAACTCTATTTCATCTTTCATTCTCTACACACTACTTGTAACATCCCAACCCAGTTTTAATTATTTGTTTAAATTATTTAATTTAATTAATCTTTGAAATTACAATTTTGCCCTCAGGGATAGGGTTATTTTGGTCACTTTTTAATCTGGTAGGAATTTGGGAAATTGAATGACACCATGATGTATATCGCATCGATATGAGTTCGTAGACACATTGTGGGCTCAAATCGAAGTTGTAACGAAGAAGTTACGATCAATGGAAGTCCAGTGGCACAACTGTAAATAATTCAAAGTATTATTTTTTTTTAAAACCTGGTCTCTCTCTCTCTCTCACGCATCATCCCCTTTTCTCTCTCCTCCTCCCTTGATTCCTCTCCTTCTTGTGACAGAAACAGCCGCCCACCACCAACCCAACAAAATTTCTGTCTCTCTTCCCTCTTCAAAGCCTACTACCTCTTGCAAATCAAAACCATCAAGTTAGGGCTCGATTTCATGCAAAACCCGAGCCCTGTTTTGGAGCCGCGACTACCGTCTGTTCCAGACGTTGCGCAGCCATTTCCAGCCACCCCCGGCCGTGTTATCACACCCAAACCACTCCCTTACCTCTCTTCTATATTTTCCCTCAAAGACCCGACCCAATTCCAAGTGAAAATCGTTGAATCTGAAGCCAAAACTATCTAGGTTTTTTTACGATAAAACCGTTCGTTCGAGGGCTTTAACGGCCGAATTGATCTTCAAGCAAAGGTATAAAGTTACTCCCCTTGATGTGCTTGATCTGTTGGTATGATTATTGGCCGGTGGTTTGGAGTTTTCTGATCGCCGAAAAATTTCTCTAGACACTCACCCGCAGTGGTGGCTCGTCGGTGGGATGTCAAGGTTGTATTTTTAAGCTAGAATGATCCCCATGTTGTCCCGAGCACGACGGTATGCTTGGATTTGAATTTGGTTATCGATTGATTGTCGATTGAATTTATGCATATTAGGCGTTATCCGGGTTCAATATGTTCGGACAGTTGGATCGACTCCATATTCAAATATGTTGATCTAAGCACCTCTAGGATCGTGTAGGAATTCGTGGATCGTGAATCGGAGTCCCAGATGCTTCGATTCAATGACTTAAAGTTTGCGTAAAACTATAACCGTCCAAGCGTGCGATCGTGAGCGATCCGACCGTTTGAATCGGACCAAACTAGGAGGACATGTATAATAAACCTTGTTGAACCCATATGAACTTTCGGATCGGAAATCGGAGGTCGTGGGTCTCGCGGGCCCGTTTGACCAAATTTGGGAAGTTTGACCACTCGGTTGATCGAGTGTCTTCCGAGGTTATTTCACCATTCAAAACACGTAGTTTGACCTTAGGAACTCCTCATCTGTCATACACACATTTTGAACCCCGGGAAACTAGGAATTTATTTTAAAGTTCTCGTCCGAGGTATTTAATTAATTTAGTCTTCGTATTCTTAAATAGGTAATCCGACTCAACATACGTAACAGGCAGGACCCTCTCAGGGTCAAGCATTGTGGGATTACCTATGGGTCGACTTTGTTTTTAAATAATAAACATTATTTTTATGACAGAAAGCTATGCATAATGATTTATTTGATTATTGAGTTATTTATATAATTAATTGTTGAAACATGATATTTTTATGAAAGTATTTGAAATACATTTGGGTATTGGCATATTGTGATTATCTTGAGTTGATATATGCTATTTTTGAGAATTTTTATCTATGCTTGGTTATGTGTGGGGTTACTATATGTTGTTTTCAGAGATAACAAACTTTGTTTTTGTCCACTCACAATTTTCTGTTTTGCACCCCCTAGGCAGTAGATAGACTCGAACCGAGCGGCCGAGCCGAGATCTTTACTTCCGAGCCCTGAGCTTCCGTAGGACACTCTTTTACTCGTTTTATTCCCGTTGAACTTTATATTTGATTGTAAACTGAAACTCCTTAGATTGCTCTGTTATCGCCCATTCTAGGGTTGGATGTAAGGCCGGAGGCCTATTATGTATATTGTGTGTTACTACATTGTGCGTGCTGCAGTTGGGAATATTTATATGTGTTTTAACAAGTTGAAAATTGTTTGGGAAATGTCCATTTTTTAGGGGAGACTCTGCCGAAATTTCGGCAGAAAGTCTCGTTCCTATTGTTAGAAATGTGCCCTTAAAGCCAACTAATTATGTAATAGTTAGAGTTAAGGACATCTTTGATAAAAGACATATTATGTTATCAATGGCTTCAAATCAACTTCCATTTACTTCATAATCTGTAACAGGGAAATTGGACTATTAAGGAATATACTGAATAATTTGATCTCTTAAACATAGGTGCGGACTCGTCAAAGAAGAAGAACACACATTGTACATTATCTTGGAGGCATGCGTAGAGAAATTCATGATGTGGTGGTTGTGCAGCAATATTGGAGTTATGATGATATCTTTAAGTTAGCCATTGAAGTTGAGAAGCAGATCAAGACATTGTCAAGGCGTACTGGAATAGAGGGTTCTGAACAAAAAAAATTATTGGATGACTAAAGGCTCATCAAATTATGCACCAAGGAAGAAGGAAGCACCCAAGACCCACAAATCGGAAAAGTTTTCTACAGCAAAGCGAAGCAAAAGGAGTCAAGTGTTTCAAATGGTCGGTGTGATGACCTAGGTTTTACGAGATTTGGGACATGACTACTATATTTCTTGTCCAGTTTGTTTGCTTATTTGTTGTTTGAGTGTGTTATATGCTAAGTTTCATTGAGTTTTTATTTCAGGTTTACAATTCCATGATTATATTTTAATGTGGTCAAAAGCCAACTTCGATCACCTATGTGCTTAAGTTCTTAAATGCTCAAAGTTCACATTAAAACTCAATCCTTGTCACCCGCTTGGTTGCATTTGATGAGGTGAGAAGTATCTTTGGAACTCTTGAGCTATTTGCTTCTTATTTTGCTGGGATTCTCTCTCTCTCTCTCTTCATTTCCACCATCCTTTTCCTCTTTGTACAGAAACTGCTTCATTCCTCTCTCTTTTTCGTTTACTCTTTCTGGAAAACATATCCTTCTCTCATCTTAAGAATAGGTAAAAACTCCAATAGCTAATGTCACTCCAAAACCGAAGTACTCATAAGTCATCTCTTCATAACTTCAGCATATGTGGTCTGATTTTCTATTCGTGTAACTTGCTGCTGTTTTTAAACTTCTGAGGTAGGGATGATAAAATAGTTATTATTTTGATTATAATTCAGTAATACATTTAGTTTGAGCTTATATATGTATTATAACTAGTTTTATGAAATTGCAAAATCCATGATTTGTCATCCCACTTTAACGGCGTCCATATTTCCATCAAAGAAATGGCATGTGCAGTGCACATGACCCATTTTTAGGAGTATTTCAATATTTTCCTTAATAAAAAAAAAAATTCCTAAAACAGTTAAAAAAATTTAAAGGAAAATTTTAATTTTAAACAATTTTTAAAAAAAAGGAAAACAAACTTCCATTCAAGCCTCGACCTCGAACCCGATATCCCCATCCCCCAACCTCCCACATTTCCCATTCACAACCTGTTTGGGCCTAAATTTGGCGTACCCAGTCCAAAGTCAAAAAGCCCACGTCCATTTTGACAACCACCAAAGAAATCAGGCCAAGACTGTGCATTTGAGCCCAACGAAGGAAGCCCAAAAACTATTAAAACCGCATAAATGGCCTGGGCCTCGAAGAAGACCCAAATTAAGCTTGAAACCGAAAATGGGCTTGGCAGGTTTTTAAATTGAAGAAGGAAAAGAGAAGCCCAAAGGAGAAAACATGCTCACGTGACTTACCTGACTTTGAAAAGTCAAAAATATCAACTGAAGTCATAGAGAGAAGTTACAGGAATTTGTGAATACACGCTTGCAGAAAATTTCTCCAGACTTTTACAGGCAGAGAAAGATCAAAATCCTTTTTTATATATATAAATATATATATATAGAAAATTCGGCAAGCACTATTCTCAAAGGATACGCAGACTGTGTTTTCTAAAATAAAGATAAGCAGGAAACAAGGAGTTGCTGAAATGGAAAATCACACTCACCATCAAGGTTTGAAAAGCAGTTAGATTGGAAAAAGGAGGTATGGCGCCCCATCAAAATACAGGGAAGTGACTGTCTCAGGAAATGATCAATGACGGCCTAACTGCCAGAAAATGGATAGAACTCCCTTTCTTTTTCTTTTAAAACTAAAGATCTTTTGAGATTATTTGCCGCCCATTATTAAAAGAATCAAAACTCCCGCTCCCAAAAGCATTTCTTATAAATACAAGGGAGAGTGAACAGAGAAGACACAATGAACACAACCAAAAAAAATCAGTCAAAAGACAAACACTCAAAATGATCACTTGATCTCAGAGAACCTTCAAGCAAATTGAAGCAACCAAAAGCTAGCTAAGCCACAAGAGAAGCTAGTTACAAGTCAAAACTTCCAGTTTTTAGACTAAGGAGAAAATCAATTAAAACGAGATTTCTCTCGTTACAAATTTGGTTCAGCAAAGCCAAGGCAAGCAGAGTTTGAGTTTTCACAAATACGAAAACCTCAACAAATTTATGGAAAGCCCTGACTAAGCAGCACAGGTACCACAGTACAGCTCCAGCTTAAGTCTAGCCACTTCCGCCCCCTTTCTAGACTGAAGAAGTCCCAGTTCTGCCCATCCAAAAGCCTTCCAGGGCTTGAAATAGATTAAAGCTCTGCCAAACTCAAGCTTTGGTATCGATTTGCAGCTGAAGCCTAGCAGTTGAAGCTGTTGAAAGTCCAGTCCAGCACAGGCATGCCCAGTCCAGCCCAGATTAGAAACATCTACTCAGACAGAAATGGAAGCACAGCCCTCTTTTTGTCTTTTCATAGTCAGTTTTTCCCTTTTGAGCTTTGTAAAAGGGAGTTCTGCCTGAAAGCGGTTCACTTTGTTATCATTTATTCTGGCCAGAACTACCAGTTTTTGTACTGTGAAAAATTGTGAAGTCCTCACCAGTCTGAGGCAGGAAAAGAACTTACTTGGGAGATATTCCTCACCCAAATTCACAATCGCTTGTTTAAAATTAGTAACTTGGGGCGCAAGTTATTTATTTTTAAAGAAGTCTGCTAGGATTTTCATTCTAGCAGTGGCACGCTCGCACACTAAAGAAAGTTGACTTGTTGACCAGTCAATGGTTTTCAAGACAATGGGGAACTTTACCCTACCATAACAGGAAACAAATCAAAATGGGTGAACAAAACCTCCTCTCCAACCACTCTCTCCGCACCATCCCCACTTCAAATCATATATTGCCTCATGAAAGTCAAAGTGACGCACTTTGTCCCCTTTATCAATGTTTTGTGTATTAATTTACACTCTCCACCATCAAGTAAACCAAATAATGCCCTTCACTGGCAAGTTTGTCACAATATCCGTTGAAAACATTGACATTGTATGAATGGAACCCAAGGTTCCCTGAAATGTATGTCATATAAGTGACATGTGTGAAAAAATATATTTTCAATATAAAAAAAAGTTAACTTGACTATTAAAAAATAAGATTTTAAAATGTGAAATTTAAAATTAATGGATTGTTAAGGGGACCGGAGGGAGGTTGTTTATTATTTATTTTAAATTATAAATTAATATTTTTTATGCACATATGGCGCTTACGTGGCATACATTTTAGCAAAACAGTGGGTTCCCTTTATGACTCATCAACGCTTTTGAGGGATATTTGTTAAACTTTATATCAACTTCTGATTTCTATTCCATGTTGAGTATTTGTTATTGTTTTTAATGCTTTGAAATCTGGGCAATATTCAATTGATTTGATAGTCTAGATGGAGACAGAGAAGAGATGTTTGGTGATTGTCTATAACAAATACCATGTTTTGAATGAGTGCTCAAGAGGGACAAACATGATTCATGCAGTTTTCTTATAGGTTTTTGTATGGTTTCTTGATTTTTTAAATTCGTTGCTCAAGCGGGAATGAGTTGTTGATTGAGAATATGCATAGTAATTAGGGTTAATTAGCTATAAGAATTAGGCAGAATTGGTTATGGTGAAATCGGATGCTCTTGTGCCTTATAACCATAATTCTCAACCATTACTTAAATTGTTATTTTTTTAATAATTGTTTGAATTTAATTAATTGATCAAACAATTTTTTTTTGGAGGACCTTTCAAATTGAGAAGGTCAATAACATACTAAACTTACAGACACAACACAGATACTAGGACTCGAACCAAGGACCTTTCCTGGGGGGAGCATTTACTCCAAACCACTACACTGGTGGGTCCTTTGCATTGATCAAACTTCTTAATCAATCATCTAAATAGATTCAATGATTAATCATAATTGATAGTAAATAGGACATTACGGTCTATGTGGGAACGATAATCTATGTTAAGGCAAGATTTATGGGTTGGCATGTTCCTAGCCCAAAAGCCATGTTATGTAATCTTAAGGTTCAAGTGATGAAGAATATTTGATTGGAAGTGATGAAGAGGAACAGAGGTTTTGAAGCTCTAAAGCACAAGGTTGTCTCAACTCATGATTAGGAAAGGTAAGTTTGACTTATTGACCATGCATGCATTCATAGGTGGTTAGACATTTTATTTACGCATCACTCAACTTGAATTGATGAGCAGAGTACCTTAAAGTGCTTAGAATGGCATGCAATTTTAGTAGCATATTCATCCAGATGATAGGTGCCTTGCGTGTCGAGTGAAGAAGACAAGTCTTGGTGGGTTTGTACCTCAAGGTGATTGAGAAGACGAACAGAAATCAATTCACAGATTGGGGAAGTAGCAAGAGGCGTGAGGTTTGGTTGCCTTATAGAAGAGCCAAGTAAGTTGAGTCAAGTCGAGTCTTTTATGTACTTCTTGTTATTCTTAGGGATTGGTTTCTGCCTGGCAAAATGCCTATATTGTGAAGTAAAGATGACAATTTTTTAAAAAAAAGGGTCGTCTATTATATGTAAAGATGACGATTTTTTTTTAAAAAGCGTCGTCTTTTAAAACACGCTAAAAAAAGGCCGCTTAAGTGAATTTGCGCTCGACAAATTTTCAGATTTTCCCCCGTCTCTGAAAACTTTATCTCTTCCTCCTTGAAACCCTCCTGAGCTCTCTAAAACACCCTCATGAAAGGTTTGATTTGAAAGTGACCTAATCTCTCAATACCCTTCTATATCTTGCTAGTGAATTCTGGATTAGTCTCTTTGCGTTTCTGGTATGTTCTTTGTCTCCCTGATTTCAGATTTTGTCTCTCTTGATTTGTCTGGTTTGTTTACCTTTTTTTTTTTTTTTTTTTTTTTTTTTTGGTTTCTTTTTAGATTTCCTGATTTGGTTTTTAGGAGATGAGGAGGAAGCTTGCAGATTTATAACTTTTTCTTTTGCAGGTTTTCTATGTGAGTCGTATGTTTTTTTTTTTGTTGAAAATTTGTTACCTTCTCTTTTCACCATAATTTTCTTTATATATTTTTCCTTTTGCAGGTTCTTGATGGTCTTTTTTATGCTCATTTTACAAGTTTTCTATGGAAATACGGTCCAATGGTAAAATTTCTCTTCCACCTAATTTTATATGTTTATAATCTTAGCTTTTTTTCTCTCTTTGTCATTTTGATTTATTTACAGGGATGATGGAGGAGACTTCAGTTGTGCATCATTTGTCTGTTTGGATGAGGAAGGCTTGGATTAGGAGTACGTAGGTCTTGTTAGGAAAAGATTGTACTACTTAATTGGTAGGAATTATGTTTGTTGTAGAATAAAGATTGGTTAACTATGTAATAACTATTGAATCTTCAAGTTTTATGAAAGAAACTATTTTTGAGTGTATATATTCATTAATAAAGCATTATGGTTGGTTTTCCAGTTAAAATCGTTGTATAGCATCATATGAAATCAAAAAGAACTAAAATGTAGCAGTTTGGGAACTTATTAGACGACGGTTTTCATAATAAATCATGGTCTTTACAGATAATTAACGACGGTTTTTATAAACCAACCGTTGGCTTTACAGATAATTAACGACGGTTTTTATAAAAAGGGTCGTCTATTATATGTAAAGATGACGGTTTTTAAAAAAAAGGGTCGTCTATTATATGTAAAGATGACGGTTTTTTTTTTAAAAAGGGTCGTCTATTGTGAAGTAAATATGACGGTTTTTAAAAAAAAGGGTCGTCTATTATATGTAAAGATGACGGTTTTCATAAAAAAAACCGTCATCTTAACCTATAATACACGACGGTTTTCATAAAAAACCGTCATCTTAACCTACAATACACGACGGTTTTATTAAAAACCGTCGTCTTTCCTCCTATAATTAACGATCTTTACCTCTAAACAACGACGATTTTCTTTAAAAACCGTCGTCTTTACAGATAAACAACGACGGTGAAAAGCCGTCTTAGTTTGACACCCAAAAAGATGGCGGTCGATTTAACGACGGTTTTCAAAGCATTACAACGACGGTGGATCCCCGTCGTCTGTTTCGTTTTTTGTAGTAGTGTTAATAGGAGAACATGGACTCTATGGGAACGATAATCTACTTATTTCTATATTACTTGTGCGAATTATGCACTTGCAATTATTTCATAACACCAACAGCACTATGGAAATCTAGAATATTGATTTAGTCATATTTATTGTCAAGTTGAAGGGACTTGTAGCTTAAGTGGTTAAGAATAGTTACTATTGCATATAAGATTTTAGGTTCAATTCCCCGCTCCCCAATATCGCTTGTATAAAATAAAATATTCATTCCCTTGAGTCAAGAAAATAGTCATTCAAGATCCAAAGTCTTAATGAAATAAAACTAGCAAAACTAACTCAACTGCTCTATTCCAATAATCACTTAAAGAACGTTAGAGCCTTAGGTTAGTTCATTGGTTTTTGGTGGTGGCTTTTAGTCTTGGAAAATTGACATTGCAGGCCAAGGAAAAATTATTCGTTGATTTGACACATCCTATTAGTCATGTCTACGCACCCAAAGTTAGTGGCTATATGACCAGGCTTTGGTGGTCACCTTTCACTCGTACAAAATTGGTAGGTCATTATAATGCAGGAAATAATGTCCAAGCCATAATGAATTTCAACTATATAGTGCTGTACTGATTCATCATTATATATTTATCTATCACTAAGGTCTATTACCAAAAATCAGATGAAAGATGTGAACCAAGGAGGAGGAATGACACATGTAACGGATTTTAATTTTGGTTTGTTCTATTCTCATTGCTTTCTCCTCACCTTTCCTCTCAAAAAAACAACAACAACAACAACAAAATATAATCTTTATCTTAATTCTAAAACAAATTCATAATTATTCATAGATCTTACAAACTGTCAAGATGAGAAAGAGAGCAGCTGTGCCGAAATGCACAAGCAACTAGAGCCATCATTTTCAAACTGTAATTGGATAACGTTGTCTCAAATCAGTACAAGAAAAAAGCCATTTAACAACGTGCATTGTGCGTTGTTGCACTATATTGACAACACGTAGCGCATGTTGTTGAAGCCGATGTCGTTAAAAGGTCCAGAGCTTTTGACAACACGCTTTGCATGTTGTCGTTCATTTGGATGGTCGTTGCTAATGCCATTATTCGCAACACGCGCATGTTGTAGTAGCAGCAGGCAACAACATGTTACACGCTCTGTCATAGGCCTTAATGACAACGTGCATATGTGTGTTGTTGTTTATGTTTTAACAACAAGCTTTGCACGTTGTTATATTAATATTTTTTTAAAAAAAATTCAGAATCACCTTATAACAGTACAGTTCGTGCATAAACCGAAAATTCATGAAGTTCTCTTCCTTCCCAATCATAAGATAACCCATTAATAAGGAGTTTTCATTCAAAAAATATCTCCATACATATCGATAGATTCATTGTCAAGTTACATTTATCCAAATGGAAATAGCATGGAAATTGTAATATGCATAGTCTAATAACACTTCAAAATCCTTGTATGGTCTAAAAACCTGATTAGTTGCATTTCAAAGTCTTCGTCCAATTGTGGAATATTACACTGTCAAACACTTTCTACGAAACTTGAAGTACCTGAAAAGATTAAAGAACCAAAGTTACTGTGATTTCAAAGAAATTTCACACATACATTAAGAAACATCTTCTATTAAGTATGAAAGTAAAGAGAATACTCTCAAAAACCTTATTCACTTTCAAATTATTATGCTTAGTTTGTGAGATTGCAGTTACTATTTAATGGGTTATTCGGAAAAACCAAGTTAACCAATCCTCTTGTCACCTAACATCCAAAAGAATCACAAAAGAAAAAGTAAGTTAGCTGCGATTTATAACTATGCAGTACGTTATTTAATGCCATATGCTAGAATAAAAGAACCATCAAACCATATAGCAGCTGGCTTGTCTCAAAAAACCTACAAATAATAATAAACCATGGCAGCCAACAAGTCCAGGAAAAGACCCCTCTGAAAAGAACACGAAAAAAAAAAAAACAGGAAGTTAATGGAGCCATAGATATATATATATATATATATATATATATATATATATATATATATATATATATATATATATATATATATATATATATATATATATATAGGCATCAATTCAACGTGGAATGCACATTTTCTAATATTTATCCAGGGCAATGTTCTATCAGATCTATCCCGCCTGCACAGATTTCTTCTCCCTAGAGAAGATAAAGTTCAATATATTGGTTAGACTTGAACTACATTCATTGCTTTCACAATATATATATATATATATATATATATATATATATATCTCATGTACAACTCTAATAAGAAACTTTCACACACTTGGACTACTAGCATCAAACATTGAATTTTTACAATCCCCAATATTTTATCCATTAAAGCATAGCAATGGAAAATAAAATAGGAAATAAAGAGTCAAAATCTTAACAATCAATCCCTGCCCATTGACACAAGTTTTGACACAATTTTTGGGCCATTAGATTACTCCACTTTTAATGGTTGAGATTAAATCTGACATGACAAATAGTTTTAATGTTTTAAATAAACAATCATTAATTTTATTTTCTCTCTCATTAAAATAAAATAAAATTATTCTCTCTCCTCCCTTTTTTTAGGAAACGTAATCTCTTTTCTTGGTAGTATCCTTTTTTATTTGGTACTCTAATCTCTCTTCTTTCTCACGCATACCCCTCTCTCTCTCTTTCCTGGGACCAGAAAAAATCTCCATCTTTTTCCCCTCTCTCTGTGTGTCTCTGTGTCTCTCTCTCCAGTAACCACAAACCAACCGTATGAATTCTCTACTCCATTTTTATTCCATTTTCATTTTTATTGAGATCTGCATTTTGAACAGTTATCAACGTTACAGAGCTGAGAATCATTCCTTTTTTATTGAGATCTGCATTTGAACAGTGAAGATTTCAGGTTTTATAATATGTTCAGACTTCAGAGCTGTGAAGCAACTGAAACTGGGTTCTGTTCATAGTTTCCCGCAGAGTTAGCTTCCTGTGAGTTAAAGTTTTATGATTTTGATGTGATTTCAATTATGGGTACTTTCATTTTTGTTATTTATGCTGTTGTTTTGGATTGGTTTTTGATGATTTTCATGCTAACTTTATATTTGCAAGGGACATGAATTAGTTTCTGTTTCATTTTTAAACTCAACTGGTCAAAGCTGAGAAATTTTATGCTTGCAATTATTGGACTGATAGTTTCCTTCAGCTTCTATTGGCTCTCAGCTAGTATGTGTAGGGGTCTTTTTCTTCCAGCAGCCAGACGAATGGGCTTGGGCTGCTGTAAAGGATGAGCTGAGGAGGTTGCCCCTGTTTCTGAGTTCGAAGACCAGGCTCCAAGAAAGTTTTGAAAGGGTTTGTGAAAACCCTTTGAAAACACCTTGGCTCCCTTCACCAATGAACCAAATAAACATGACAAATTAGCAATGGAATGGCTTGGCATGAGGAGCATGTGGCATGGGAGCTAAGCTTTCACAAGTTTAGCAATTTGAGAGAGAGAAAAGCATGAGTTTCTTACAGAGGACAGAAATTAAGACTGGGGCAGAGGAAGATTAGGAAGGTTTTTATCTCAGGAAAAGAAGACTACAGAGGAAGAGGATTGGGTGGCTTGAGTAAATTCCAGGTCGCTTGACAAAGCTTGGTCAAGCTCTGAAACTGGGTTTGCAGGTGAGAGAGGAAGCTTGCTCTCTGAAGAAATGGGTTGGTTTTCTGGGTAGCTAAGGCCCTCTTTTATAGCCACAAAGAACCCTAATTTTATCTAACCTCCTCCTCCCCTTTTCGTTGCTTCTTCCCACTTGATCCTATTTGATGCAATTTTCCTATCCAAGGAGCATGGGTAAGGAGCCCTTTGTGATTCCAAGGTTTTGACGCAGCTGGACCTCCCCCATAAAGGTGAGGCACCACCTGCTTTCCTTGTGGGTTTTCAAGATGGAGCTTGCAGAGGAAAAGAGAGATGTAAGGAGTTCTTTGTCCGATGGGTATTTGTCTTTCACGCACGGATTTCTGTTGGTTCCTACCATGGCTTCCTATTTGACCGTCTTGGAGTCCTAACAAGGGTGAAGCACGATGACAGCTTTTCTACAAGTTGCTGGGCTGGGCTTCGTGTATAATATTGGGGTTACTGGTGCTCCCTTTCCAGCAGCCTGTGCGCTTTCGTCCAGCTGCTGGAAGTGGCTTATGCGTTTTTGGGCATCCTAATTATCATGGATTTTCCTAAATGCTACAGCAGCCTATGGGATGTTCTCCTAAGGCTTTGGACCTCATTCTTCTCTCTCTCATGCTAACCCATGTGTTTGGGCTCAAGAAATGGGCTTGAGTTTTGGGGCTCCCAAGTAGCCCAAAACTTCCATTTCTTGGCTCATCAATGGGCCTCATGAAAGCTCGTTACCATCCATACCACAACCCACTCAAGCAAGCCCCGGGCATTTGCGTGGCTTGGGCCCACTTAAGCTTGTAGCGTGGCTATGTGTGAAATAATGATTTCCTGCTTGGCACGGCATGTCGCTTGGCGTGCTAGAATTTTGTCGTCTTTGAAAAAAAGACATAATGCTTGACAAAATAATTAGCATGAGCTTGTAGAGCCAATGCCTTTTATAGGCTCATTTTAATTCTTAGCGTGATAAATTGCATATTTATTTGGCATGGCACATGATCGTGGCTCGTGCAAGCGTGCATAAAGAATTTCGCATGCTCCGAATTGGGTTTCTTCTTAATAAAGTGTCGTACTGGGCCGGGAATTTATTTGGGCCCAACCCTTGATTTTTTGGGCCTCAACATTAGCCCCCTTAATTATTAGGGCCATGGATAGGTGCTGGAATGGGCCGAATAATTAAACTTGATCCAAAAATCAAATTTATAATTGCAGGGTGTCCCCTCTCTTCCTACGTGCACGATGACCGACACGTCATGATGGGTTTCCAGCAGTTATTTGTAGTTTCCCAGGTAATAACTTCATCCACCTTCTTTTCGTTTATTATTATTTTCTTCTTTTCCTTCCTCTTTATGTGTATCAGAGTAAATCCTTCTCTCTACCACTTTCCTCTTCTTTTCTTTTCCATTCTCCAGCGAATTCAGAGCGAGAGAGAAAGTGAGATCGAGGAGGGTCGCCCTTCTATAGCCGTTGGAAGGGAGCTCAAGCCAAACTCGACTCCGTCATTCCCCGTGCGAAGAAACCCACTTGCCGTTGTTGGAAGAGATTGTCTCTATGCAGACTTTTCTTCCAAAATTCCCAATTCCTTCTTTCTTGGTGCATCTGAGGCCGTCATTTGAGGGGAATTCCTTCGTGAAACAAGGTATGCCCTTTTCTCTTGCAGTTTCTTGAATCAATTGAGGGGTTCGTTGGGTTCTTCATGCCCTCAAGTTTTGCTCTTTGTTTTGGCAGGCAAATACCCACTCCTTTTAACCCATCCATGTTTTGTTGGAGTAATCGTCAGCAAGGAAGGGCTTGCGTCAGTTTTGGGGGTTCCTTTCTGTTCGATTTCTTTCTTTCGCGAGCTTGCTGGAAGAGTGCCAAAATTTGCGAGAAGAAATCACTAGTATAGATTGAATCTCTTCCTTTTCTCCATTTTCCTTCCCCTTTTTTATCATGTGTTGGCCCTCTTTGTGCTGGTGGAAAGGCTGAACTTTGCACGATGTGCTTTTTTCTATGTAGGTGTATACGTCCCTGACACAGGGAAGATGCCGGAAGCCTGCGTCGTATTCCCTGCTGCTGGAAGCTTTGAGCGCACCGGCTTCGTAACTTGAGCATTTAGACTTTCATCCTGTTCTCTTGGTAAGTAGCTCTGCTCATTTGCTGGAATCTGAGGTCCTTCTTTTTAACTATGTAGGAATAGGTATAGACTGATATCTTGGCCCAGGCTTGTTTTTCTTGTGAACACATGCATGATTAAATCTGGACTTTTCTCCCATGTTGTGGAAATAGAAATTGATAGAATGCATGCTCTGCAATGCTTGAATCTTTTTGCATTTTGAGGGAGAATTTGCTTGTCATGGGAATTGCTTGAAAATTTTGCTTGCCACGAATAAATTGCATGCTGCTTGGATATTTGCTTAAGCGTTTCCTTTGGCATGAACTTGGCTTGTCGTGCTTGGCGTATATTTTGCGTGTGCTACGTTCTTGTCCCCTTATTTATTGTTGCATCACAAGTGTATGCTTGTGACCGCATGATTAATACATACGATCAGAGGCTGTTGAAAGCTTGAGGAAAGCACCATTGACTTCTTTTTTACGAGCTTAGAGCTTGGTCATGGATGACTATTTATTTTTTTGGCTTTATAGGGATGGACATAAACATGTGTATGACGGGTCTGCAAGAATGCTGTGTAACTCATAGGGATTTGGTTTTTTTGTTTTTGTGAAAATGGTTACTAGGAGGTAAATAGTGTTTAGTTTGTAACACTTGCTTTTTGAAAAACAGGTCTGCTGGAATGATTGATTGAGCATGGATTGAGAACTTTGCTTGTCATGGGCTCGAGTAACAGATTGCATGATGCTTCGAAAATATATATATTTTTTGTTTATGCATTTCGCTTGGCATGAGATAGCTTGCTTTGCTTGGCATGTAAAGTTCATATGGCTTGCATGCTAGTGTGAAGATTGCTTGGCTTTAATATAGAGAACTAGCTTTATACTTTGCCCTTCTTTGTTGGCAATTCTTGCAGGGATTCACATAATAAGTCATAATGACCTCTGTGATGAGTGATGGCCTATTTCCCCTTGCACGATTGGTTGAAGAAGAGACTTCATTGCTTAGAAACACTTGTCAAGACTTGATCATAGGCACTGGGTAGGCTTTGGAGGCTACTCTTATTTCCAGGTGCTGTATAGAAGAAATGCATGTTTCCGGCAGCTTCTCGATTCTTTTCAATACCCTTGCAGCATCACTAAGGGCTGGTCAAAGTGCTTCGATCGTGAGTGGGCAAACCCAACTACCGAATGATTGAAGGTTGCCAAGGAAACATCGCTTTTGATCCTACAGTAACGTGCTGGAAGGGTTTGAGCATGTGTCTTATTAGGACCTTGCGTGGACTTCCCGCTGGATACTTAGAAGAAGCTATAACACATGCTGTTTTACTAGCTGCTTGTAGCATAAAGATGCATGCTCGATCTCTTAAAGCAAGAGTTGTCGTTAATGCGTTGAGCCTGAAGGAACACGAATTGGAGAGCCAATGCCGCAAGCTACGGGACCTTCTCCTTGACAAATGAGCTACTGATAATGGCGCTTGGTGCGTGGTGTAAACATCGAAAGGATCATCTCTCCGCTCTTCTTTTATTCTGTTTTAGTCATGCACTGTGATCTAGTTGAGGTACCCAATTCTCCTTCTTTGCACCATGATATGCATAATTATTTGCTTTTTAGCAAGGCTATATCTTCCAGCACCATCTTTCTCTAACACCTGTCTTTATTTCACCTCGCAGGTCGCATTTCTCTGTTGTGAGGGGCTGGCTGGCTCGATGTGTAGTAGCTTTTTCTTTTGAAACTGCAGGGTGTATCGCTCTTCATCACAGTTGATTGTATTTGGGCTTGAGTTGTACCCCCTTTTTTTTTTTTTTTTTTTAGAGCCTAAAGCTCATGTTGTTGGAACCTTGAAACACAGCTTTGTTGCATACTTTCTGCCAGAATTTTTTGATTTAGCATGCTTGAGATATTAAGCTTCGGCTTGTCTTGTACACTTTGCTTGGTTGGAAATAATGAAATGCATGAATTGTTGGGTTTGGAATGCATTGAGATAATGATTTCCAGCTTGTTCTGTACACTTCGCTTGGTGGTAAATGATGAAATGCATGAATTGCTTGAGATTTTAACAGGTTGGATCGCGGTAGGTGCAAGGTTCATGCTGCCAATTTTTTTCACAGCATCCCAACACATATACTCTCTTCAAATATTGCAAGGACTGGAATGATTTTCCTTAATAGCATGACCTCACTTTTTTTTTATTCAAGAATGACACATGATATTGCTTGTGCATGGTGCTTGTTAACAGCTTGGGATCCCATCTAAGTGGCTTTGCTTGGTATAGTTACTGCTGAGAGGCTTAGTTTTTTAAAGAAAAGTTTGCTTGTGTAATTTTTTTTTTTTTTTTTTTCAAAGAACATGGTTTGCAAAAATTGCAAAATACTACAGGCTTTGGAAGGAAAGAATTTTTTTCAAAATACTCCATTCTCGTTGCAAATATCATCTTACACCTTAGCATGCCATAATGGTGGCGTATTCTACAAAAGTTGTGAAAGCATAGGGTGAAAACACATAAGGAGTTCATTTTTGAAATAAATTTGAAAAGCCAAAAACAAAAGGATAGGTGCAAAAGCAACTCAGCAGTAGTAAGACTTTGAGCCATTTTGCATTGATGAATACTCCAATCAAATCAAGCCCTCAAGTATGAAAGGGCCAAGGAGTGTGCATGAATAGCATGAAAGCTTGTGGCTTAGGTTGGCATGTATTTGGCATGTGTTGCACTAGGATGCCATGCTCTGCAGAAATAATTAACAGAGTCACAGCTACTACTTTACTTGCATGCGGCTCATAACCCAACTAATCAAAGACTGATTTGCAGCACATAACCCATTGCACTTTTTTCAACTTCTGTGAGATTATGAGAGGTTACGGCTGATGTCCCCTGATAATCTTGCTGACCAAATGAAGCCCCCAAGTGGCGTTCTTCCAGCATGTCCAATGTGAATACTTCGCTGCTGGAACCATTCTTCCATCCATCAGAAAGTGGCGTTCTTCCAGCATGGCCATGGGGTGTTAAACTTGAAGTTTTTGAATATTTATACTAGTAAGCTTTCTCCGTGTTTCCACAAGGCTCCCGAATGGCCTCCAATGGCTTTGAGTCATTCTTCCACGGGTGGCACAATACGTGGTCGTCGAGCAAGTCATCAAAGCATGTAATGACAACAACCATCTCCTTTCCCCTTCGTTTTGGCAAGGGGTCTTCATCAATAGCTTGCCTTTTAAAGAGTAGCTCAAGAGTTCCGTCACGTATCTCAGCGTGCAAGATCTTCCTCAAAGTTTGACAAGCAGTGGTCGGATGACCCACAAACTAATGATAACGGCAATACCAAGGATCACCATTTTCCTCTCTATTAGGGACTTTGTAAGGCCTGAAGGGTTTGATTGCATCATGAACAAACATTGTATCAAGAATGGCATGGAATTCTTCATCTTTGCACGGTAGTGGCAGGTACATCTCGTTGTCTTTTCTTTTGCGTGAATTGTAGTCACTAGATGATTTGTCACCCTTATCTAATGTCTGGTGTGCTTCTGGCAGCGGCTCTTCCAGCGGTGGTGTTTGGATTTCTACACAAGCTTGGCTCTGTTCTTCTTCCAGCCACTCCTCTGGTGGCTCTTCCAGCGATTTTTTGAACTTCTACGACATGGATGCATGAGTTGATACATAAACTATATGAGCTTGGCATGGGGAATCATAGCTTGGCTTGTGGTGTGGGAGCTAAGTGCCCACAAGTTTAGCATTACAGAGAGATTTGTCTGATGGTACAGGAACATAAGCCCCATGCTCCTTGAGGCTTGAGGTGTAGAGGAATGTACTCATCGTCTTGGAAGAACAAAGTGGTTGACAGATTTATAATTTCTGCGTGACCAAAGCAGATGGTGGTTAAAATAATACATTTGTTGCAGCTTGCAAATTAATATAATTAACATTTGTCAATTTTAAATGGATGTCATCCAACGTCATTAAACAACGAATGAATCACACATCAATATTAAAACCAACATAGATAGCGTTCAATAATATGCAAGCTTTGGCAATAATTAAAGCCTGTGGTGATGCTCGTGCTTTTGATGGTGTGTAAATGCCTAGTGCTTGTATTCCTATCAAAGTGAAAGACAAGAAATAAAGGAAGCATGAATAGTCCAACTTCACTAACACGATATATCTATATATATATCAAGAAGGAAATTTATCAGTACATGTTTACATTTGAAAAGATGACATGCTCGTGCTATTTTTGCAAGTATAAATGTAATGGCATATGGCATGATAATATATATATATATATATATATATATATTATTGTGAAATCTAAAAAGCTAGGAAAAAATGAATTTTATTATCTTTTTTTTGTTGGCCTCCAACACAGAGTGTGTGGATTGTGGAACCGACATTGGCATAGAGAGTTGGAGCATCCTGCGGGCAGTGCAAAAGACAGAGACGATGCAAGCAATGTTCCGGAGAGGACTTGTTCAATTTTGAGTTGAAGAGCATGCGTAGCTTTGTGCAAGATATGGAGCTTTTCTTTTTGCGCTTCAAGATACTTATGGCATCTTTTGGCCTCTTCAACTACTGGAATATCTCAGGCAGAAAACTGAAAAAGAAGTTCAATCCTCTTTGTCAGATGCTTGGCCTGTGCCTGGCTTTTTCTTTTTTTTTTTGAAAAAATTTGCTTGGCATGAAGCCCCCAAGTATTTTGGGGTTTGCATGTGTAGCTTGTTCAATGGCATGAATAATGGATTTGCCAAAGCTTCCAGGGTCTTCTTGCAAGATCTTGTTTTGCTTGAGAATGGAGATCTAACACACAAACAAATGGAGCTTGTGAGTAATCTATATTAGTCAACAAAAGGAAAAAATAAACAAAGAAAGAGAGAATGTTCTTATCTCTTTATTTTCTCTGTTTTATTGCTTGTGGTCTTCTTTTTTGGAGGCATTGGTGAAGATGGCAGCTTGGTCCCCAGCAGAGTCGCCATTTATGTAGGGGTCTTTTTCTTCCAGCAGCCAGACGAATGGGCTTGGGCTGCTGTAAAGGATGAGCTGAGGAGGTTGCCCCTGTTTCTGAGTTCGAAGACCAGGCTCCAAGAAAGTTTTGAAAGGGTTTGTGAAAACCCTTTGAAAACACCTTGGCTCCCTTCACCAATGAACCAAATAAACATGACAAATTAGCAATGGAATGGCTTGGCATGAGGAGCATGTGGCATGGGAGCTAAGCTTTCACAAGTTTAGCAATTTGAGAGAGAGAAAAGCATGAGTTTCTTACAGAGGACAGAAATTAAGACTGGGGCAGAGGAAGATTAGGAAGGTTTTTATCTCAGGAAAAGAAGACTACAGAGGAAGAGGATTGGGTGGCTTGAGTAAATTCCAGGTCGCTTGACAAAGCTTGGTCAAGCTCTGAAACTGGGTTTGCAGGTGAGAGAGGAAGCTTGCTCTCTGAAGAAATGGGTTGGTTTTCTGGGTAGCTAAGGCCCTCTTTTATAGCCACAAAGAACCCTAATTTTATCTAACCTCCTCCTCCCCTTTTCGTTGCTTCTTCCTACTTGATCCTATTTGATGCAATTTTCCTATCCAAGGAGCATGGGTAAGGAGCCCTTTGTGATTCCAAGGTTTTGACGCAGCTGGACCTCCCCCATAAAGGTGAGGCGCCACCTGCTTTCCTTGTGGGTTTTCAAGATGGAGCTTGCAGAGGAAAAGAGAGATGTAAGGAGTTCTTTGTCCGATGGGTATTTGTCTTTCACGCACGGATTTCTGTTGGTTCCTACCATGGCTTCCTATTTGACCGTCTTGGAGTCCTAACAAGGGTGAAGCACGATGACAGCTTTTCTACAAGTTGCTGGGCTGGGCTTCGTGTATAATATTGGGGTTACTGGTGCTCCCTTTCCAGCAGCCTGTGCGCTTTCGTCCAGCTGCTGGAAGTGGCTTATGCGTTTTTGGGCATCCTAATTATCATGGATTTTCCTAAATGCTACAGCAGCCTATGGGATGTTCTCCTAAGGCTTTGGACCTCATTCTTCTCTCTCTCATGCTAACCCATGTGTTTGGGCTCAAGAAATGGGCTTGAGTTTTGGGGCTCCCAAGTAGCCCAAAACTTCCATTTCTTGGCTCATCAATGGGCCTCATGAAAGCTCGTTACCATCCATACCACAACCCACTCAAGCAAGCCCCGGGCATTTGCGTGGCTTGGGCCCACTTAAGCTTGTAGCGTGGCTATGTGTGAAATAATGATTTCCTGCTTGGCACGGCATGTCGCTTGGCGTGCTAGAATTTTGTCGTCTTTGAAAAAAAGACATAATGCTTGACAAAATAATTAGCATGAGCTTGTAGAGCCAATGCCTTTTGTAGGCTCATTTTAATTCTTAGCGTGATAAATTGCATATTTATTTGGCATGGCACATGATCGTGGCTCGTGCAAGCGTGCATGAAGAATTTCGCATGCTCCGAATTGGGTTTCTTCTTAATAAAGTGTCGTACTGGGCCGGGAATTTATTTGGGCCCAACCCTTGATTTTTTGGGCCTCAACAGTATGCTTGTAAATTTTGATATTTTTCAGTATTGTTTCTGAAGCTAGCTTATTGTGTATGCTCAATGATATGCTTAAATATCTATTTCTGGTTGCTGGTGAATCACCAGTGGTGATTGAGAATTCAATTGCTAATGTGACATTTTGTTCTTGCAGAGGTTGAGTTCAAAAATCAAGTATGATGCTTTGGATAAATTAAATGAAGAGCTTGTAAGCATCTTTTATATCTCTTATTTCAGAATCAATCTTGCTTTATTCGTGCTATGCAAATCCCATATTATGTTTTGTCAACATCTAAGGTCTCGTTAAATGATGCAGAGACTACAAGCAACTAAAAGCCAAACAAATCTAATGGCATGTAAAATCAAGGTTACGCACCTGTATTTGAAGAAGGCACAAAGTCTCAATGTGGCAGTCATGGTGATATGCAACTGTCAAATGAGAAGAGATGCTATTGAGTCTTGTGGTTTTTTGACAGTCGTGATTTCATGAATCAGTTGTATCATGTTACGATCTATAAGTTAAGCAAGTGAATCTTGTGGTTTTTGGCAACTTTTTCAAATTGGTATCAGTCTGAGGAGAGATGCTATTGAGCATTGTTTGCATGTGAAACTCTTCGAATTATAAGCATGAGCAAAATTTGTAAATGGGAACACTGAATTGTTGGTTCAAAGTTCACACTTTATTGAGTGTAGAGAGAAGCGCCAGTTGACAACAATGTTTCCCCTGTTTTCTTCTTCCTAAATTCAACACTAACAACACCAAAAGGCTTCTCAATATTCTATACAAGTCTAAGTAAAAAAGGCTTCTCAATATTCCATACAAGTTTGAGGAAAATTTCAACTTCCAAGCTGTTCAAAGTTTGTTAGTGAGAGCAAGATACTTGGTATGACAACCCTAAGCTATAATTTTGCATGTCTTCTTCTTCCTTAACTCAACACTGGCAACACCAACAGCCTTCCCAACTCATAAATCCTTGGCCTCAACTTCAACCTCCTCACCAGGGTAAGCAGAATTCAAGTATGAAACATTGATATCTGCTGAAACTCCAGAGCTTGGAAGAAAAAAATAATCATACAAGGGACAAGTTAACCTATGTTTTCATTCAAACCATACTTATTAATCAAAGAATTTATTCAGTGAAATACTTCATTGATCAAAGCTATATTAAATATAATGGAGTAGACTATCATACTGATTTTAAAAAATAATTCTTACCTTCCTATTTTGACATCTCAAATTCAAGTATCCGATTCAATCAAAGAGCTGAGAACTTGAGAGATTAATATAGGCAGATAGAAAATGGATTAAGGATAATATGGCAGTGTGAATTGGGTTGAGGCAAGGCTAGCCGACAAGGAAGAGTCACACAATATATGGAGCAAGCAATAAATGTTGAGTTTCCTACCAGCTAGTAAAAAAAAACCCTTGCGCGACCAACTTTTGCGCGACGAAACAATATTCGTCGCTCAAAGTGACTTTGTGCGACGAAATATCGCTAAAAGTCTTACGCAATTAAGTTTTGCGCAACGAAACACATATCGTCGCACAAAGTGACTTTGCGCGACCAATTACTAAACTTCGTTGCACAAAGTATTACGCTACCAAGTGTGGTTGGTCGCACAAAGTCTTTACAAAAATAAATAAAATAAAAAAATATTTTTAAAAATCTTTACATGACTTTGTGCGACCAATTACTAAACTTCGTTGCACGAAGTATTGCGCTACCAAGTGTGGTTGGTCGCGCAAAGTCTTTACAAAAAAATAAAATAAAAAATATTTTTTAAAATCTTTGCATGACTTTGCGCGACCAATTACTAAACTTCGTTGCACAAAGTATTGCGCTACCAAGTGTGGTTGGTCGCACAAAGTCTTTACAAAAATAAATAAAATAAAAAAATATTTTTAAAAATCTTTACATGACTTTGTGCGACCAATTACTAAACTTCGTTGCACAAAGTATTGCACTATCAAGTGTGGTTGGTCGCGCAAAGTCTTTACAAAAAAATAAAATAAAAAATATTTTTTAAAATCTTTGCATGACTTTGCGCGACCAATTACTAAACTTCGTTGCACAAAGTATTGCGCTACCAAGTGTGGTTGGTCGCGCAAAGTCTTTACAAAAATAAATAAAATAAAAAAATTATTTTTTCAAATCTTTGCATGACTTTGCGCGACCAATTAGTAGGCTTTGTTGCACAAAGTATTGCGCTACCAAGTGTGGTTCGTCACGCAAAGTCTTTACAAAAATAAATAAAATAAAATATTTTTAAAAAAAATCTTTGCATGACGTAATCCAAATATTACGTCGCCTAAACCAATTTATTTTTGTTTTTTTATTTTGTATGCATAACACTTAAGAAATTAAACGGCATATATATTTATTAAGTAGCTTTAAATTTATTATTTTAGATCATATCGGATTTTTGTTAGAAAAATATATTACTGTAGTTCGGATTGGGTTTTTGTTAGAAAATATATATTTTAAATTGACGATCAAATTAGTTCATTGTATTCATATAGGGTCAAGGAGTGTAGCTGTAAAAAATCATCAAAATCGAAATTGAAATAACCGTTAAATCGTGATTTTTGATTTATAATCGTCGAAATGTTTTGTCCCATTACTTGATCTCTGAATGTTTATTTTTTCCGATTTTTGGCGTATATGATCTCGAAGCATAAACAAACTAGTTTGACGGTTGGATCGTTGAAACTAGTTTCGTAGAATGCGTATGCCATCAAAACAATATATTCACTAACAATTAAGAGTTTATTTATACTTTTGTTAAACATAACATAAGATTTTGTGGTATCCACTAGTGTAAATATTTGAAATTGAAGATCAAATTCAGTCATTGTATTCATATAGGGTCAAGGAGTGTAGCTGTAAAAAATCATCATAATCAGAGTTGAAATAACCGTTAAATCGTGATTTTTCGTTTATAACCTTCAAAATGTTTTGTCCCATTACTTGATATCTGAATGTTTATTTTTTCCGATTTTTGGCGTATATGATCTCGAAGTACAAACAAACAAGTTTGACGATTGGATCGTTGAAACTAGTTTCGTAGAATGCATATGCCATTAAAACAATGTATTCACTAACAATTAAGAGTTTATTTATACTTTTATTAAATATAACATAAGATTTTGTGGTATCCACTAGTGTAAATATTTGAAATTGAAGATCAAATTCAGTCATTGTATTCATATAGGGTCAAGGAGTGTAGCTGTAAAAAATCATCAAAATCAGAGTTGAAATAACCGTTCGTGATTTTTTGTTTATAACCTTCGAAATGTTTTATCCCATTACTTGATCTCTGAATGTTTATTTTTTTTTATTTTTGGCGTATATGATCTCGAAGTATAAACAAACAAGTTTGACGGTTGGATCATTGAAACTAGTTTCGTAGAATGCAAATGCCATCAAAACAATATATTCACTAACAATTAAGAGTTTATTTATACTTTTATTAAATATAACATAAGATTTTGTGGTATCCACTAGTATAAATATTTTAAATTGAAGATCAAATTCAGTCATTATATTCATACAGGGTCAAGGAGTGTACCTGTTAAAAATCATCAAAATCAGAGTTGAAATAACCGTTAAATCGTGATTTTTCGTTTATAACCTTCGAAATGTTTTGTCCCATTACTTGATCTCTGAATGTTTATTTTTTTTTATTTTTGGCGTATATGATCTCGAAGTATAAACAAACAAGTTTGACGGTTGGATCATTGAAACTAGTTTCGTAGAATGCATCTGCCATCAAAACAATATATTCACTAACAATTAAGAGTTTATTTATACTTTTATTAAATATAACATAAGATTTTGTGGTATCCACTAGTGTAAATATTTTAAATATTTTAAAACCAATAGCACGATGTCATAATGTAAACATGCGTCGGGCAACCAGTTATTATTTTTATTTAATTATACATTATAAATTTTAAGATATAGTTGTTTTCATAAGTTTTTATTATTTTTTGAAAACTTTGCTCAACGAATATCAATATTTCGTCCCCTAACCCTTATTTACTTATTTTTATATTTTATATTTTTAAACTAAATTATTTCTTTATTTTTTAATATTTTCAATCGTAAAATAAAATTATTTTATTTTTTATTATTCATAAAAATTATTTTTATAAATATTGCGCTACGAACCAATTTTTCGTCGCGCAAAACTCTAAAAATTTGGGCAGGCACAAAAAATGGGAATTTTTTTTTAAAAAAAATTAAGACTTTGCACGACCAATATATGGTGTTTCGTCGTGCAAAGTATACTCTAAAAATTTGGATGTTTACCAAAAATGGGAATTTTTTTTAAAGACTTTGTGCGACCAATATGTGGTGTTTCGTCGCACAAAGTATAATCTAAAAATTTGGGCGGGTACCCAAAATGGGAATGTTTTTTATATTTTTTTTAAGACTTTTCGCGACCAATATATAGTGTTTCGTCGCGCAAAGTATACTCTAAAAATTTGGGCGGGTACCAAAAATGGGACGTGGGAATATTTTGGTCGCGCAAAGTTTTGCTCGACCAAAAATTTGTCGCGCAAAACCCTAAAAATTTGGGCGGGCACCAAAAATGGGAATTATTTTTAAAAAAAATTTTAAAGACTTTGCGCGACCAATATAATATTTCGTCGCGCAAAGTGGTACGGTTTTTAAAACCAAAATAACTCCTCCCCCATTTTCTCAATGTCTTCTACTCTTACCTCTCTTCTCTGTTTCCCTCTCCCCAAATCCTACCCTTTCTCTCACACTCACTCCTCTCACTTAATCTCTCATCTCTCTCTTCACTATCTCTCACTCTCACTCACTCTCTCATCTCTCTTTTCATCATCTCTCACTCTCACTCACTCTCTCATCTCTCTCTCTCTCTCACTATCTTCTCTAATTCTCTCACACTCACTTCTTCCCTCTCATTCTCACTCACTCAAAATCTTGCCAAAAGGTATATTCTCTCCAAATTTTAAATTTTTTTCATTAATATGTGTTTGTGGAGTTAGTTTTGAGTTTATGCCAATTTTTTGTTATTTTTTTATGTTATTTTTTTGTTATTTGAAAACATTTGTTTTTTTGTAGGGAATCGTCGAGACTTTGATGGCTAAAGTTGAGGATTTGGACGCTATCGAAACATATCCTCCGCCACTACCACCACAATAGGCTTGTAGATTTTATTATTGTACTTTGTTAATTTATGTGTATATTTTGAATATTATATATATTGGATAATTTGACCACTATTTTTCATATGTAATTTTATTTTGAATATGTCAATTTAAATTAAAGTAATTACAAAAAATAAAATCTTACAATTAAATTAAATTTAAAAAGTAAAAATTTGAAAAAATTAATATAATGAAATTGATATAAGAGAAATAATAAAACAAAATGTTAAAAACCTTGTGCGACAAAATATTTCGTGGCGCAAACTATTAAATTAGTTTATTTTAATTAAAAAAAATTAAAAAAAAACAAAGATTTGCGTGCCATAAGAATTCGTCGCGCAAAGTAGTTAATATTCATCGTGCAAAGTAGTTAATATTCGTCGAGCAAAGTAGTTATTATTCATCGCGCAAAGTAATTAATATTCGTCGCGCAAAGTAGTTAGTATTTGTCGCGCAAAGTAGTTAGGATTCGTCACGCAAAGTAGCTTTGAGCGACGTTAGTATTCGTCGCGCAAACCCTTTCTTCACAAGCTTTGCGCAACCAAATTGTACTTTGCACAACAAATTTATTTCGTCGCACGAAGTGTTTTTTGTAGTAGTGCAGAAGCATAGCATATTAAGTCTCTCATATAATCTATTAAGATATGATCAAGAGTTGAAAATCTTACCTCCTCGATGTTGCCATCCTCTGTCATAGTGTTGAGAGAAAGCATAGTTTCAGTCAACATATCTTCTAAATCATCTATGTAGAGAGATGGATGTTGAACATGGAAGGCCTTGGGTGTAACGGACTGCTAATGCATAATAGATAACTAAACTATCAATATAATCATAAATAACAAAACAAAACATATTTGTTTTAAGAAAAATAAAAATGGAGTAGGGAATTCATATGGTTGGTTTGCAGTTACTGGAGAGAGAGAGAGAGAGAGAGAGAGAGAGAGAGAGAGAGAGAGAGAGAGAGAGAGAGAGAGAGAGAGAGAGAGAGAGAGAGAGAGAGAGAGAGAGAGAGAAGATGGAGATTTTTTCTGGTCCCAGGAAAGAGAGAGAGAGGTATGCGTGAGAAAGAAAAGAGAGAGGGAAAAAAGATGGAGATTTTTTCTGGTCCCAGGAAAGAGAGAGAGAGGTATGCGTGAGAAAGAAGAGAGATTAGAGTACCAAATAAAAAAGGATACTACCAAGAAAAGAGATTACGTTTCCCAAAAAAAGGGAGGAGAGAGAATTATTTTATTTTATTTTTATGAGAGAGAAAATAAAATTAATGATTGTTTATTTAAAACATTAAAACTATTTGTCATGTCAGATTTAATCTCAACCATTAAAAGTGGAGTAATCTAATGGCCCAAAAATTGTGTCAAAACTTGTGTCAAAAATATGGTGCCACGGATCCGCCCCCATATATATATATATATATATATATTAATTATACCAAAAAAAGAAAAAGAAAAAGAAAGAAGGCAAAGAATGCATAATTGTCAAGGCATAATAGATCCGGGATATCAAAGAGGCTCAGTGAATTATACCTCATCATAGTTGATGCTTAATTACATAACCAAACAAATGCATCTTAAACCAATAGCTAAACAGCAACTTGAGTATAAAATCAATGAAAGCACCAGTGCATGAGAGAATCAAACATACACATAAGTAATATGAAAATTTTAAAATCAAAGTAAACCAACCTGTCCAATTGCAGCCATCCCATTCTTCATCCATAGTGAGAAAACAAGTGAACCAATCCTCTTGTCACCCAATATCTCAAAGATACTTTGAGGCAATACCAGAAAAGAAACATGATTAAATTTGAGGCAATCTTTAGTTAATCCATAAAAAGAAACATGATTAAAAATATTTGGATTACCGACTGCAATAGCAAAGAGAAGCCAAAAGGGTCGTATAGGTGTCAAGTGTGTTCATCGACTGCAATGGCAGACAAGATTTCTTAACAGCAAAAGAAACCTAGAGTTCATCCACATATAATTGAACTAACTAAACATGTCTTCAATTAAAAGCAGAAATTTATAAATAAAAAATTAATTGAATACCTACAAATAATGCCCCAATCGCCCACAAAAGATTAAATTGAAAAAATATAAATAATAACAATACCTAATATCACCCATATTCAGCCCCAAATTACACTCGAATGAAAAATCTTAAAACCAATACCTAGAAGCTCTGTCATGGAGGAGAACACACAAGCTCAGCAACCAGATCTGCCATGGAGAGGGGGGGGGGGGGTGGGGGGGTGGGGGGAGAGAGAGAGAGAGAGAGAGAGAGAGAGAGAGAGAGAGAGAGATGGCTGGGATGGAGCAAAAGAGGTAGGGATATTGGATTTTTCCCTAGGTTTAGCAGTGTGAGAGTGATGGGCAAACGAAAGAGGGGCCGTGAAATGTTATTCAGAAAAGAGGGGTTTTAGAAAACTTTCAAATGTTTTAACATTTTGAGAGAGAGGGAGTTCTCCCGCATAAATTTTGGGTATATTTCCTTTTAAAAAAATGAAACAATTTGACAACATCCTTTGCACGTTGTAGAACTTAAAGATATCACAACACGCATGTTTGCGTTGTGAAATTTTCTCTAAATTTCATTTTAACAACGCGCATTAAAGGAATGTTGTTATAAGTAGTGTACTACAACATACACTTGGTGCATGTTGTCAAAAGTATACTTCAACAACGTGAAAAAGACGCGCGTTGTTTGTGGCATGTTGTCAAAAGCTATTTTTCTTGTAGTGAATGTGACATATTTTAATGTTTTAATTTTATTAGGGTTTTGTGAGGTAGAGGTTGGGTTTGGGTTTGGAAGGAATCTTTGAGTTCATGGAAACCAGATGCACGAGACATAGCAGACAAAACTGGGTTACGTATACAAACCAGGTGAACTCAAGCTTACGTATACAAACACAAGACTTTGATCTCAACTTCTCAATGGGGGATGTACAATTCCAAATTCATGTTAGAGGAATCTTTCTCACCTAAAAAAGAACACAGAGGACTAAACTTTGTAGGCCCAAATATCACATTTTTGTCATGCATCTCACATGTCATGGAATGATGCATATTGCCACATGTCATAATTTCATCCATTAATTTGACCAAGTATAATGTATTCGATTAGGTATTTATATGTGTAAAATTCAATTTCAAATTTAAATGACTAGTATAATATAAGAGGTTGTAGTATTCTTATGTTTTTATCGTTGCCACTAGACTTTATATTTTATTTATAATTTATTTCAAGCATTTCATTAACTACCATAATTGTAATTAATACTCCCTATTGATAGCATATCAATCACCCCATTTCTTTTTCTTTTTTTTTTTTGTCTGAACCACGAGGTGGTCCTGGATGGGCCCCAACTATGGGTGGCACCTTTAAGCCTTAACCACAACCCAGACTAATCCCCGCTCCCATCGGGTCGGCCCGTAAGGGGTAAAGTGCTGGCCAAAGTGGTGACTCCGTACGAGAGCAGGGATCGAACCCCTGACCTCTCTTAAGGAATGAGAGTGCTGAACCACTCACACCAACCACCTTGGTTTCACCCCATTTCTTTTGGTTGTCATTCCCTCTCACATATCGCCCCCTAAAATTGCAAACCAAAAAAAAAATTCTCTAAATTACATATCCTACCTATGAAAAATATAAATATAAATATATACGTATAAAAATATAAATATATTATTTAAATAAAATATAGGTATATTATTTGAATACACCCAAAAACTTTTACAAACTCTTTTAAAATCTGAATTGAATACACCCAAACTTTTAAACTCTTTTAAAATCTTAATTGAATACACCTCCCTTAAGTCAGTTACTTTGTAATTGAAATTTCCGTACATTTTTCATAAATTAAAAATAGGTACAAAATAATTTATAGAAAATATAGGTACATTATTTACCCATAGGTAAATTATTTTACAATATACCTATAAATGTGTATAGGTACACAATAATTTATAGAAAATATAGGTACATTATTTACCCATAGATAAATTATTTTAAAATATACCTATAAATGTGTATAGGTACATTATTTGGAGAGGAAAAATAGGTCCATTTAAAAAAATACGTACATTGTTTTACTAGGTACATTATTAGAGAAAAAAAAAGGTACATTATTTGGAGAGAGAAAATAGGTTCATTTAAAAAAAATTGTTTTTCATAAAACAAATAATAGGTACTCTATTTAGAGAAAAAATGGTACATTATTTAGAGAAAAAAATAGGTACATTATTTAGAGAAGAAAAAATATTTTTCATAAAACAAACAATAAATAGATTATCAAAATATTTTTCAACATAATTAGAATGTACACTATTATTCATAAAACTATAATAAAATAGATTACTAGTAGTATAATTCATAAAAGGAAAACAACAAAAAAATTTATTAAATAAACAAAAACATTAATCACATGTAGATTACTAATACGTTAATGTTGAATTTAATATTTAATTTCAAATAAGTTTCTAAATTAATTCATACATCCATTACAACCATTTGAAGATCTTTCCAAATTCAATGTGCGTCATTAGTTACACCCCCACATAACACGTTAACTTGTAAATAGGGGTATTTGAAACCAAAAAAATAGAATAAATAAGATTTTAAGCTAGATTAGGTAACTTGCTTACTTGGATCCTAGTCATTGGGTTTTATTTGAAAAAATTGGGTATTTTAAATAGAAAAATAAAGGAAAGAGTTGTAGGTGATTAAAAATGAATACAAACACCACAAGACTTTGATCTCAACTTCTCAATGGGGGATGTACAATTCCAAATTCATGTTAGAGGAATCTTTCTCACCTAAAAAAGAACACAGATGACTAAACTTAGTAGGCCCAAATATCACATTTTTGTCATGCATCTCACATGTCATGGATGGATGCATAATGCCACATGTCATAATTTATCCATTAATTTGACCAAGTATAATGTATTCGATTACATATTTATATAAATTTATTTGGTATATTTTCTTTAATTAGATACTAAGATTTAGGTTACAATTGTTCATTTTTCACCACACATTTCTATGTTAAAAAGAATTTGGCATATTACTTTAATTAGCAGATTTTATTATTTAATTGTTTTTATGGAGAAAAAACAATTCCTTAAGGAAGGTAATTAAACCACTTTTTGGATTTCTTGAGTTTTAAATAAATTATAAATATTTACTTTGATTAGAGACTTCATCATACCCAATGGGGTCTACCATCTATCCCACTGAAACAGGGCCTTAACTTGCATATCAATGGTCTTAGGTTCAAACCTCAATGACACCTTAATATTGTTTATGTATGAAACTCCCTCCCATTTGTAATTTTTTTATAAATTTTTTTAAAAAAAAAAAAACATTGACCATGTATCATCTTCATTGTCATCGTTTAAAAAAGCTTTTATGATGTGTCTTTCTATTAATGGTTTGGCTATGAATTAGTTAATTGAGTTGGCAAAATGCAAGATTAGTTTATATTGTGATTTGCATTGTGGATAGTAACATATGAATTCTGAAGCAACATCATCTAATGACCCTATAGCACTTTCAAATCATGAAATAACATATATATAATTAACCCATCAATCAACCCACCAAAGCTTAGAGTTTTTATTTATTTTTTGGACGAAACACCAAAGCTTAGAGTAGAAAAGCACTGAGATAGTGGCCAACGCATTCACAAATACAAACAAGAAAGCATAAAATAGTAATAAGGGATAGTAGTTTTCCATTTTATCCAAAAAGAAACCACTCATTCAAATGCTGCTAATTTTGGCTTGGGAGGATCCACCAAGCAAATGTCGAGGAAGCTATCAATGGAAGTGTACTTGTAATCAGGATATAACTCGGAGGCCTCTAGGTCATTTTCTGTTAGTTCAAAACTCATTTGATCCCCTTTAATGAATATGTTGTGCAGAATTGACACCCTTATGTTGTCCGGAGAAGGGAGGGCTGCAAGAAAGAAGGGCACACAAAAAAAATATCACCACCACATTATCATATTGCTTGCTTCCATTTCCATGTCCAAGGAGACAATGAGAGAGAATTGTTCGATATAACTTCTGAACACAAAAAAAAAAAAAAGAAGATTAATTGCTTACTCTCAGAGAGTTTGATTATTTCTTCTTCTGGGACATAGCTCCTTGTAAGAGTGCATCCTGTCTTCTTCTCCCAATAAGAAATCAAATCCAACTGGGACACAATGTTTCCTTGTGGCCTATAAACGATGACACGGTTGGCCACCCTTGGATCTGTTGCTGCTTTTATTGTGTAGGTAGCAACATCTTCCTCATAGTTCAACACGGCTAGACACCAGAATTAGTTCAAACATAATTAGTAAATATATTCAGTTGTGTTCCATCTCACTCTGAATAACTATACGGCTAGACACCAGCATTTATTTAATTTTAACTATACGAGAATCGAAACGTATATGTCTGCTGTCTGAAATATTAAAAAAAACAAGGCTTAATATCACAAAACGTACCTAAGGTTTACGAAACTATCATATTGCATCCTTAATGTTTTTTTATGTCATTCATGGTCCTCAAGTGTGTGATCGTAAATGGTCCTTGCCATTAGGTTTCGTTAAAAACTCCGTTAGTTTGCTAACGTAGCATATATGTATATCACAAAACATCCACGAGATTCACGCACCTATCACAAATGGTCCTTGAGAAATTTTTTAATTTTTTAATTTGAAATTCATAAAATTTTGGTTTTTTAAAAAAAAAATTAAAAAAATATATATTGTATTTTAAATACACGTGACACTATATTTTTGAAGATGTGGACTCCACATTTATGCCACATCAACAAACTAATGAAGTTTTTTTAAAATAATTTAAAAGTCATAAAATTTAAAAATGAAAAAAACCATTTATAAAAGATTTTAACCTTGAGGACCATTTATGAACCCTAAACCCTTGGTTTTTTTTAATTTTTAAGTTTTATGAATTTTAAATTATTTTTTAAAAACTCCATTACTTTGTTGATGCGGCATTTATGTGGAGCCCACATCTCCAGATCACGTGTATTTAAAATAAAAAATATATTTTTAAATAATTTAAAAAAGAAAACCAAGATTTTATGAATTTTAAATATAAAAAATTTCGCAGGGACCATTTGTGATAGGTGCGTGAATCTCAGGGATGTTTTGTGATATATAACGGAATATCTAACGTCAGCAAACTAACGGAATTTTTTACGGAACCTAATCGCAGGGACCATTTGTGATCACACATACTAACCTAGACGACCAACAATGACACAAAAAAAAAACATTAAGGATGCAATCTGATAGTTTCGTAAATCTTAGGGACGTTTTGTGATATTAAGCCAAAAAACAAAATTATGAGCAAACTCAACTCACCTTTGGCTTCTCCAGTGCCATAAACAGTGACTTGGTGGTTTGTTTTTTCATGAGGATGAAGCAAATAATCAACAAAATATGCACCAAATGAGTTTGCGGACACATAAGTATATGGAATTCCTGCTGCTTCGATCGCCCTTCTGATCTTCCTTTTGTTGTCAAGTAAAGCCTCGAAAGGCGGCAGCCCACTTACTCTGTCAACTTCATTTCCAAATTCTGAAGGAATAAATCTCTGATTTTACAATTACATCGGTTAGATAGGTATGTATGTATACATCTATAGCTGTAGACAGTAGAAAGGTCCCTACTGTATAGGGATACCTCGTGGGACCAACTGGAAATTCTTTTTGAACTATCAAAATCATCCATGTTTTAAGTCTTTGGAAATTCTTTTTGAACTATCAAAATCATCCACGTTTTAAGTCTTCGTCAATGCTTGCGAAACATTAGATACAGTGGTAGTTGTTTTGATCAACAATATCGAAGAACACAGTGTTTCAAAAAAACGCCAAAATGACAACCATTTAATTAAGTGGTTAAATGATTTCGAATTTCAGTGATTTTTTGTAGAGATGATAATTGAGAGAAAACCTTTTTTTTTTTAAAAAAAAACAATTCCAATAATTGAAATACAATACAGGGGTGGACCCATAAGGGTATCCGTACGTGAAGCTCTCTGTAAAAACCAATACTCAGTATAATATTAATAGTGATCAAGGAGGGAAGATTGACCTTTATATTTCCAGCATCTTGCATGGCTTTGATTAGTTTCAGCTGTTCAAGATGTTGAGGGACAGCCACCGTGGATATTACAACGTCAACTTGCTCAACTGCTTTGACAAGCTTTTCATGATCATCCAGTTCACCCTGTTACATTATGAAGTTTTCATATCTTGATGAACTATGAGGAATTTGCAGCATAAATACATAAATATATGAATAAAAGTTGACTGCAGTTTGACCAAGAAATGAAGGAATTTTAATTTACTTGGAAGATGGTGGCTCCCATGGCTTCAAATTCTTTGTGCAGAAGAAGCTTGGAAGAATCGGTTTTGGGTTTGATTGGTCGCACATAGGCGTAGGTTGGATGTCCCAAAGAGACGCTTGCCTTCACCATGTATTTGCCAAGGTAACCTGTGGCTCCGATTATGAGTATCTTGCTCTTTTCACAAGCCATCATATCCCAGACAACTACTCCCGATTCACTTCTGAGATACTAATGGATATTGATTGTGATGACAAGCTTATTATGTAATCTCACATCCTTAAATAGGAAAACGAGTGCACATGCTGAAGCCAAAGGTATAATATAATTGGTAAATTAATTACAGTTTGAACCCCTGGAGTTTGGGGTCAATAACATATTAGTCCCTACTTTTCAAAACTTGGCCCACACTACCCAAAGGTTTGGAGTCCTTACAATCTTTGCCCCTCTTTGTATAACATGCATCTTTTTTTCTTTTTCTTTTTTTCTATATTGTTTTTTTTTAATACAAGCGATATTGGAGGAATAGAGAATTAAACCTAAGACCTTAAGTGCAAGGCTAAATATGTTTTTAATCACTTGATCTACAAGTACCTTGCAAGTAACAAATATCTTAATTGATATTTACAACTCAAGACTACACTCGCTTTCTCAACTTATCAAGAGCACACTTTTCGAAATTCAAAGAAAATTGTGATATTGACTATTGTCATGCCTTTTCTAAATGCTCATAAATGTACTGATGTTAAATGAAGAGACTCAAAATCCTCTTATACACACACTACCGAAGTTGAGACCATTGGTTTGCAAGTCAAGCATTTCTAATACATAGGTGATAGTTAATTTTGTTTGCCTCTATGCTTGGTTTTTTTTTATAAAAATAACAATTTATTTTTTCTAGGATTAGTAGTAGAGAAGTACATATCTAATGTATCATACAAGAATTCTATAGTGAGGGCCTTATGTAATAGGCTTAATTATCGATGTGCCCTTGTGCTTTACCGAAAATCTCACTTTGGCCCCTATAATTCAAACTAGTCATTATGTCCCCTAAGCTTTAGTTCCACGTCCCTTGTTCCCTCATTCTGTCAATTTAGTCAATAAAACTGTTAATTTGATGACGTGGCAAGGAATTTTTAGTAATTTAAGCATTTAAAAGTTTTAATAAAATATTTTTTTTGGCTAAAAGTCACTTTTGGTCCCTATAGTTTGGCACTTCAACCACTTTTAACTCTGTAGTTTCAATTCCGTCAATTTTGACCTTGTAGTTTCGTATTTGTAGCAATTCAAGGACAAGTTAGTATTCATGTCAATTTCTTTGACGATGCAAAGGGCAATTATGTCAACCCAAAATCCTTGAGCATAAAAGCTCGTCTAAAACTCCCCTAATTTCATATTGGGGCTTGAAATTGGTCATTTGAGTTTAGGGTTCTTCAAAAATTGGGATTATTGGTTGAATTTCGAGCTCTAATATGAAATGGGGAGAATTTCAAACAAGCTTTTACGCTCAAGGGTTTTGGGTTAACTAAATTTCCCCTTGCATCGTTAAAGAAATTGACAAGAATACTAACATATCCTTGAATTTAAAATACGAAACTACAATGTCAAAATTGATGGAATTGAAACTACATGATCAAAAGTGGTTGAAGTGCCAAACTACAGAGACCAAAAGTGACTTTTGGCCTATTTTTTTTTTGTCTAAATTCAAATAAAATATTAAATATTAAAATTAAAATTTTTTCTGCAATAGTTTTAAAAAAAAACAAAAATAAACCCAGCAGCCCCTCCTCCCCCATCCCCCTCTCCACCCTCCACCCGCCGCAACCACCTTTCCCCCATCCACCTCTCCACCCCTGCAACCCCTCCTTCTGCCCCTCCCCAACTCACTAATCAAAGAGATAAGTTCAGATATGGTCGAAGGACTGACTGGGATCGAACTCAAGTCCCCAACTCAAGTCCAGAGCTAATGGGGTCAAAGGAATGATTGGTTGTATTTGGTGGCGATCAAGTCCAAATCTGGTTGGGGTTTGGGGTGAGGGTACTGGGTTGTGTTGGCAAGAGGGTTGGAGGCAGAGAGAGAGATTGTGTGGGATAGAGGTTGGTGGGTGGTGGGTGGTGGGTTGAGAGTAGGGCTTGTCAATGGGCCGGGCCGGGCTAGCCCGGCCCAAATTTAATGGGCTTGGACCAGGCCGGGCTTTAAAGAGGAGAGAGAAAATAGTGGGCCGGGCCGGGCCAGGTTTTTTTAGAAAATTCAAAGCCCAAGCCCGACCCATGGGCCGAGTTTGAGAAAGCCCATTGGGCCAGGCCGGGCTAAGCCCAACGGGCCGGGCTAAAACGGGCCTACTTCAATCGAAAAAAATCATAAACTTAATCATAAGGGCATTTTAGTCCAAATTTGAGATTAAACTCACTTAATTCCAATATTTTCACATCAAACCAAATTCATAAAACACCTAATAAAGTCACACAACTTAAAAAGATTTTCTACAAAAATAATCAAACCAAGTATTATTTTTGAGGTTATTACATAATTAGACCGTAATACGTTTTAAGAAATAATTTTAAAAAATAATAAGTATAAAAAAAAATATTTTTTTTAAAGGATGGTATGAATAAATATGCAAATGTTTTGTGATGTGTTCAAAAAAAGCATGATTATATTTGGTGGTACGATTATGTTTCGTGATATGATTATATTTGGTGATATGATATGTTGTTCATCTTGTTTATATATATATATATAATTGTTGTATTAATAATTGACACAAATTAAATTAATGTGCTAATCATCCAATTATAAACTAGGAATGAGTAAAGAAAAGTAAATGAAATGAAACAAATTATATATGTGATTTAAGTGATACAATCATATTCCTAAACTCTTATTTATACATAATTATATATGTATGCGGGCCTAACGGGCCGGGCTTTTGTGGGCGGGCCGGGCTTCAAACACTCAAGCCCAAGCTTAGCCCGGCCCAAGGTGGGCCGGGCCATCTCAAAGCCCATAACGGGCCGAGCCAGGCTTTTTTTCGATGGGCCGGGCGAGCCCCCATCAGCCCATGAGCCCGCGGGCCAAATGATGAGGCCTAGTTGAGAGTGATGGAGGTGTGTGGGTGGAGAGGTCGGGTCGTTGGGAAAAGGGAAGTTGGTTTTTTTTCAATTAGTTGTGATAATGTTATTTTATTTTGTTCATGGATTTATAACTAAGTTATCAAACTAAGAATTGTTTGGATTCTAAAAAGTCAAAAGAAATTAAAACTATTTATAACTGTTTTTTTATATTTAATTAAACATATTTTTAACTATTATTTATATTTAATTTGAATTTTAAAACTTTTAAATGCTAAAAATTATTAAAAGAGTACATGCCACGTCATCAAGTTAACAGACTTAATGACTAAATTGACAAAATGGGGGAACAGTGGACACGGAACTAAAGCATAGGGGCATAATGACCTAGTTTGGATCGTAGGGGTCAACCTTAGATATTCAGTGAAGCACATGGGGCACATTAATAATTTAATCTGTCTAATAAGTAAGACTCTATCTCTTAGTCGTTAAATCAAATTAGTTAATTTGATCCAACGATAAAGAGATAAGCTCTCATTTAAGGGCCTTAAGGCCCTCATCTAAGGATGAAGTAATCGAATAATAAAAATAAAAAATAATAATAAAAGACTGGTTCTTCACTTAATATTCTTTTTCTAGGAGCAGGCTGTTGAACCAAAAAAATTCACACACAAAAAGTCATTTATTAAAAAAAAATAAAAAAATAAAAAGATGCATGGATTGTCTTTGGTTATGTGTCACGTCCAACAACCTTCAAATTGAAGGCAAAGATAGAGCACAAGTGAATCACAAATTCCTTAACAAATTACAAGTGACTTTTACACATATATTCTGTGGACATTTCAAATTGCAAGGACAAAGGTTATTCAATTCAAAAGTGGCTTGCTTCAACAAATCTTCTCACATCTTTGTAGCTTGACAATCCATACACAAGAAAAGAGTTCATAAAAAGGAGGGGAGTTTGACCAACCAATTAAACCTCTCAAAAGAGGTTGGCCACTCATGTTTTTGTGGAGCTGATTATTCAACATTTAAATGAAGAATTCTTCATTAAAGAGATCTCTCACATCTATATAGCCCGCAGGCTGCAGAGAGATACAAAAATTAAAATTAAGAAGAAAAAAAAAAAAAGGAAGCCGCAACGCTTGGGAAAGAGTGGAGCACAACCATGCTGAAGCAAAAAAGACACAAGGAATCAAAGATGCATTATGAATATTGATTGTGATGACAAGCTTATTTTGTAATCTCACAACCAACTAAGCACCCTTAAATAGGAAAACGAGTGCACATGTTGAAGCCAAAGGTATAATATAATTGGTATAAATTAATTACAGTTTCAACCCGTGGAGTTTGGGGTCAATAACATATTAGTCCCTACTTTTCAAAAATTGGCCAAAATTACCCAAAGGTTAGGAGTCCTTACCACCTTTGCCCCTCTTTCTATAACAAAAAAATACAAGCGATATTTGAGGAATTGAGAATCAAACCTAAGACCTTGGTTGCGGGGCTAAATACTTTTAACCACTTGATCTACAAGTACCTTGTAGGTAATAAATATCTTAATTAATTGATATTTACAACTCAAGACTACACTCACTTTCTCAACTTATTAAGAACACACTTTTCGGAATTCAAAGAAAATTGCAATATTTACTATATTGTCATGTCTTTTCTAAATGCGTATAAATGCATCAATGCTAAATGTAGAGACTCAGAATCCTCTCACACACACACATATTGCCATGGGAGTTCGAACTTGAGACCACTAGTTTGCAAGTCAAGACCTTTTCCACTAGACTAAACCCGGTTGATGCTCAATTGCTTTCTAATACAGAGGTGATTGTTAATTTTTGTTTGCCTTTATGTTTGGTTTAAAAAAATAACAAATTGGTTAGCCGTTGAATCAAAGTGGTTAGTTTGATCCAACAGTTAAGAGATAGGAACCTTATCCAAAGACCAAGTAACCAAATAATAAGAATAAAAAAATAATAATATCAGAATGGTTCTTCTCTTAATATTCTTTTTTTGCGAGGTGGCTAGTGATGAAGAAAAAATAGAAGGTTGCAAGTTGTGAATATGGTCGATGCATTTTATATTGAAAGAGTTAAAACTAAACCAAGGTGGTTGGTGTGAGTGGTTCGGCACTCTCATTCCTTAAGAGAGGTCAGGGGTTCGATCCCTGCTCTTGTACGGAGTCACCACTTTGGCTAGCACTTTACCCCTTATGGGCCGACCCGGTGTGAGTGGGGATTAGTCTGGATTGTGGTTAAGGCTTAAAGGTGCCACCCATAGTTGGGGCCCATCCAGGATCATCTCATGGTTCAGACCAAAAAAAAAAAAAAAAAAGAGTTAAAACTAACGCTTTAGGTGTAAAATTATTTAAATGTGGAGACGGCTTAGGCATATTTGGCTATAATAAGTAAAACTCCCTGTTGCTCGTATGACAGCCGAATATAATTGTACTAAACCACTGAGCTTTCTCAAGTCTTTATTTAACACTTGGTTTATGAGTATTTTTCTATAGTGCTTTTGTAACGAGTATTTAAATCCATCGTTTTATTAAATAATCAAATTTATTCATGAATTTTATTAGAGTGTTGTTAAACTAACTTTAAAATTAACTGAGTATACCTTACTACAAAAGTATTTATTGAATTACTAATTTACCCTAATATAAAATTACCAAAAAGGATATAAGGAATTGTGAAACAAATATAATTTTAATAAGTACACCATACTTACCATATTCAACCCTAATCAAACGTAGAAAAGTTTTCGTATAATTTTAAGGTCCTTTGATGGCTTCAAAGGCTTAGAGCTTCCTACACAACGAAAGACAAGTGTTGACGTTTCTCAATGTACTTGATTCTTCCTGATGAAAAAGATGGGCAGCCATATTTGAATGGAAAAGTTTGTTATAGTCTGACTTCTTAGCTCAACAGTATCCATACAATAAAGTTGAAGTGGATGACTTTTAAATCCCAGGGTGTAAACTTTTCTTCTAACTTGGAAGCATCCGAAATTTCCAAGGATTTTGGATTGGTGATTATGCATTTCACTAGTAATTTGATAGAGATGTTTGAGTCCCCAACAAATATTTCTAAGAAAATCACAAGTATTCACAAGAATCAAACTTTGAATTAAAGGAGCTAGCAAATCTACTCTCACAATAACTTACAAAATTAAAGATTTTGATGCAAACCCAAAATCTGAAAAGAGGGCACAAATTCATGTAAAAAGAGAAACCTGATTTAGGATTGGTATTAGAGCGTTGTGTGATAGAGTGTATTAGGATGTACCCGGGGTATTTTTGGTAGTTAAATAGGGTGCACTTAGTTAATTTTACATTTTGATTAAAATATTAGGATATACTTAAATCATAGAGTGTACTCAATTAATTTTAAAGTTCGTTTAGAAACACTCATTTTATTAACATAAGAAATTAATATATTTAAGGTCAAACTAAGAAACTTGAGCCAATGTGAGTAAAATCCAAATTCCCCAATTTAGAATTCTGGCATACAACTTTCAGTTTGCAAGGAACTGACTTGCGCTTCGATGGGTATTGGCCAACACCACACCTATGCTTTCTTACTTTCAAGGCTGTCTTTTTTGTTTTGTAAATCTTTCTGGGAATTTCGTTAGTGCCCGTTTGGTATTGCTTATTTGGGGTGATAAGTGATTTTTTAAAAATTTTGGGAAGCCCAACCCGTTTGGTAAACTATGAGAAAATCACTTATTGTTAAAAATTACTATGAGAGAAAGCTATTTGGGAAAGCAACTAATATTGTGCTTTCATTTTCTGATTTTTTTGATTATACATTAATTAGTTTCAAAGAGGCATTGAGTTTAATGATGATGCAGCAATTATTTTTTGATTATACGGGAATCTATATCAACAACACTTTTAACAAAAAGTTTACCAAACGCCAAACTGTGTTCTCTCACAGTTGATTTCTCTCACAGCAAATCTAACAGCGATTATTTTCACAGCACAGCAATGCCAAACTGGCCCTTAGTGTTTTGTAAGTCTTTCTAGGAATTTCCTAAGCCTTGCGAAATTGTATTCCAACAACATCCACGTACACCTCCACGGTTTTGCCGATTAATTCCTTGAATACTTTTCTCCATGTAGGAGGTTTATTTGCAATTTGCACCAAGACCCTTCGAAGATTGTCTTCACCAAGAAATAAACTAAATAAAAGACAATCCTTCCCCTCCCCTGTAGATAAATAAATAAAAACTTAAAAAAGAAAAGAAAAGAAAAGATTGTCTTAACAAGTTGATCTCAAGCACATGTAAGATTTATTTCTCAAACCCCAACTAAAGATTTGTCTTCTTTTCCTTCTTCAACCATTCAACAGGCATATCCCGACGGATTCTAGTAATACAACACAATACTATCCTTTGATGCACTTTAGCCAATGGGTTCCCACCACAGTGGTGGTGGATTCCCCCTTCCCCCCATGGCACCCAGGATCGAACCCCAGTGGGGTTTCTTTCCTCCAATGTAACCAAAAAAAAGATGCACTTTACAGATTGATGAATTTGCGAAAGATACACTTCATCAATGTCAGAAATGAATAGCTAGAGCTGCCCGACCAAGCTCACTGCATATCATAAAAAAGAATTGCCAAGGAGCCCAGGCATTCTCAATCATAACTTAAAGCTAGTAGTCATCCTTGATAGTTGGATCATCCTCCCTTTTACGTTTTGTGGCAATCTTACGTCTACTCTTCTTTGAGTCTCCAACCAAATCCATCAGACTTTTATGTGCTGCGTTCTTGATCTCATCAAGTGACTTCCTATCTCGGGAATCCATTCGATCTGGGGGAAATGAATCAGCTATATCTGCAATTTCTCTCATAGCAGCAACCTGTAAAGAAGTGTAGTCACATATACTTCAAATTTATTTTTAATGACTGATAGTGATAACATCAATTGACCAATCAAGCATAGGCTTACTATTCTCTGAAACTCGGATTCTAAAGATTCAGGCCTCCCAACAAACTTCCGAGTAATTCTCTCATACCACTCCATGTACTTGATTTCATCCACAACTTCCTCAACTTGTACAATCCGAAGTCGACGCTCCAACCATTCCCTAAGCTCTGCTTGATTTTTTCCTTTAAGCTGCAAATCTGTTTCCTTTGACAAGTCTGAACCCTGATCAAGAGCACGAATCTTCCTCTCCCATCGTGGAACATCCATTGGGACTGGTTGAAGCATGCCAAACTGCCTGAGGCAACGATCAGGGAGGTGTCTCTCAGCCTTGTCAAAACATATTAGCACAGTTTTTGAGGCCCGTAAAATCAAACTCTCTTTTATATCTCCCACTGAAGAAGAAGGGTCCAAATCTTTGTATGGGAGCCACTTAACCTGTATGTCAGTACCATATGAATTACTATTATCATCTTCTGATCAATATATGATCACATAAATCGAGCAAAGATCTAAATGACCTACATCTGGAGGTTGAAGGGAATCTAAGGCTTTGCGGTAGGAAACTATATTACTGTTTGATCTTGGTCCACTTGCTCTTCCTTTCCACCGAAGTGCAAATGGAAAGCAAACATCATTTGGTTCGTCATTGAACTTCGGATTTCCAACATTGAGGCGATAATAACTCCAACACTAAAAAGAACAAGAATCACAGTCACATTTTAAGTGAAGGCTATTGATATAAGGAGATGCCAGCAGCCCACTGCTACCACCGGATGATGAAAAAAAGGCAAAAATGCATACCTGCAGTAGTGTCAAAGAACCACTTATGGTGCTTTGAGATTTAAGGGAGGCATTACCAAGAGCTCTGTAGAGGAATGCCAAAGCTGCAGCACCCCATGCAAACTTTCCAGCTTCATCGAACTTTTCAAACAATGGAAGATACATTACAGAGACTTTGTTTCCAGTTGTTGTGGAAAATATTGTACAACCAACGAGGTATAGGAGATAAGCACGCGTATGACGCTCAATCTCTTCAACTGGTGCATCTTCAGGACATTTAGAAAAGCACTCTTTTAACCAAGTTAGCTTAACCATTCCACCATTTAGGTCTTCTGGCACTTTCCCTAGTAAATTTTCGCATACTTTTCCGGGTGTCCTTGTTACACCCATGACCGGTTTTCCATCAATTGGTAGCCCAAGTAACAATACAACATCTTCAAGTGTTATGCTCATTTCTCCAACAGGCAAATGAAATGTATTTGTTTCTCTCCTCCACCTCTCAATTAGTGCCGAGATGAGTGAATTGTCAAGGCTAATCGTGGGAATTGTTCTGAAGTACCCAAAACCAGCTTTCTCAACCAATCCAATTTGCTTAGCTGTGAGCTTCCATTGTTCAAGCATTGAACTGTGTTCATGGCATCTAAGCACACCACGTTCCTGTAAAGTTCTAGTGGAATTGTTACACACAGAATTATTCAAACTATCGATATGATTTTAACAAATACAAGTAAAAAAATGAAATTAAGGATAAAAGATTATTGTCTAACCTGTCCATCCCAGATTGCTGAAGAAATATGGTTATCTTGATCGTACAGTACAGAAATATCGATTGGTCCGGGATCTATAGTTGACCCCATCCGAGCCACTAACAAAAGAAATTTTAAATTAACACAGAAAGGAGATTACATTTTGAAACTAGCTCCATAAGTTCCCTAAACAATAATATATTTAAGAGGGTTTAATCATGTACTTATCCATAACTATCAACTGCAGTAACTTCAAATTATATATCTGCAACTCAGTTCAAGGTTGACTTTGGGTGCATGAGATAAAGTTCCTCTCCTGAGGTTCTCCTTTTTCTGTTAATTTCAAGTATTACCAAATAAAAATTAATCTGTTGATACTTCTCTTCCCACTGTTGGAAAATGTCTTAAGTTCGAATCTCCCCGACCCATTGATAAAAAACAATTACTCAAAACACAACCATAACACAGACAAAGAAAGTATTTATCAACATTAAATTAGGATCATTCTCTTATACATCCTTCAATCAAATAAGTTAAATGAAAACCTTTTTTATTTCAAAAGCAGAAAACTTTAGAACAAATTTCGTTTTTGAACAGTGTGGTTCTTCCAAAACCGAAACAACAAAGACTTTCATGAAAGAAAAAAAAAAACAGAATAGTTCCTACAGCTAATTTGACAAAATTAACCCAAAAAGCCAATGAATTTTTAAGGAAACCCTAAAAACAGGAATTGAATTAAAAGCTTCAATACTGTACTGACCTGAAATAGGTTTTGGAGTGTACGAGATGCTTACGACCTTGAAGACGACGGAGAAGCCAAAAACGACGACAGTTCAGGTGTCGTGCGTTCTGGTTCAGCTAACTTCAAAAGGAATTAGAATCTACAAGATTGATATCAAAGTCGTTCGTCTTTTGGCGATGGCCTAAGCGTTAGAGGAACGGCGTCGTATTTGCATATGGATAGATAACGACAACATAATACCTACCGAGTTGGCCAACGGCAAAGAGAAGAGTGTCGGTGGGTGTTTCTGTTTGTGTTTGAAAATGAAAAACGACCACAACTTATGATGTGTCGGGTTACGTTAATAATGTACACGACATTGGCATTCAGATCAATCCTTTGACCGTGTATTTTTTTATTGCTCATCAATATCCACATATTTTGATTCAGCTCAAATGAGGGGAGTATTTATAAAGAAGGACAAATTTTTTTGTATTTTGACTATAATGCTCTTATTCAGTTTTAGATTGCCTAAGAACTCCTTTTCTGCTCTTCTTATGGTACCAAAAGTCTTACTTCTTGCTGGCCGTATGGAGTCAGAAACTTGGATCACTTCTTGCTTTTTTGGATTGTCGCTGAGATGATTTCTTCACATGAAATGAGGTTGATATGGTTCTGCTATCATGAGGTCTTCATATGGAGTTATGACTTCATTATGCTTCCATCATATTGCCTATATTGTGTAGTTCTTCTTCACTTAAGCTATTCCAATATGAGTTGTCATTATCTTCTACTTCAATCTAATCTGCTATCTGGTTGTAGCTTTTTTATTTTATTTTTATTTTTTTAATGAGATAAGGGGGACAAACCCCAAAAAGAAACGACAACTAACTAGTACAGATCAAGCGAGGCCTAACAACTCCTAGTAAATCATCCTCCGAGAAAGAGCTAACCCAAGCAGGGGCCTCATCCAAATAACAAACCCCCAAATCCAAGGTAAAGCTCCAGTTAGCCATACAATCAGCTACGACATTCATTTCTCTGTAAACATGAGCAAGGTGGCAGTTGCCAATACGCCTCATAAGAACACAAGAGCTCTGAATCAACGCAGCAAGAGGGTGACAACTCAAGGTACCAACTTGCTGAACAAGGGAAACAACAACTGCAACATCCATCTCAATAAGAAGATTAGAGACACCTTTATCCTAGGCCAACTGAAGCCCAAAATACAAACCCCAAAGCTTAGCCTCAAGGATCTGCCCCTTGCCTAAATTCACAGCAAAACCATAGATCCAATAGCCATTAGCCCCATGGATCACTCCGCCAGCACCAATACAACATGAGGCTGCTCTCCTAGAACCATCCACATTCAATTTAAACATACCTAAACCAGGAGGCTCCCAACTGAGTAAAAGCTGAGCTTTAGGACTCACCTTTATGATCAGAAGTGGTACGAGGCAGATGTCTAACATGACCCTTAGGAAATAAGTGTCTCCACTTCATGTTACAGATAGCACGATCAAGCCTCTCAAACACTTTATTATTTCTCCAAGTAAAGTTAGGCCCATAAAAACCCAAGTCCATCATATTATTACCATCAAACCACCTTTTAAACCCTTTCAACCTATTCACAAAAGCACCTCCCAACTTATCATCAACCCCTAGCATTTCATTGAAATCACCAGCTAGTAACCAAGGCAATTGATGACAAGTAACAACAAAATCCAAATACTCCCAAAGCTTCTCCCTCTTAAACCCACTAGGATTAGCATAAATCACAGTTAACAACCAGGGAGAATGGTCCTTCCAAGACACACAAGCTATAATAGACTGATCAGAAGTCCCAATGATGTCCAGATACACTCTGCTATCATCCCACATCAACCAAAGACTACCATAAAACCCAACTGAATCAATGATTTCAACACAAGAAAACCCCAGAGAGATGTAGCAATATTCAAAGCCTTCTCACCAATAATTCTAGGCTCACATAAAAACAAAATATCCATATGATGAGTACAGATCAACTCCATCATATTATTTTTGAATTTTGTGCTAGCAGCACCTCTAACATTCCAACAAACTAAATTCATAATGAATGAGTTAACAACAAAAAAGTTAACTTGAGGGCTTTACCCTTTAACAACCAAGAGGCATACCTCCAACATTGTCGAAGGTATTATCTTCCAATTGCTCTTCAGGAACATTTCCTTGCCCTTTAGACAAATCCATCTGTTCAACTTTATTTGGGCTTCTAGGAATCAAGGATAGAAGTTGCTCCTCATCAACATCATAATCAGAGCTGTCCTTCAAAGACTCCTCCTCTTCCTATATGTTGGGTGGCTGATGTCCAAAGAAATAAACTCCTTTCTCTTTGGATATATCATTCTCATTAACCCAACTAGCAATCTGATCATTTACAATACCATTGGCATTAACCTTTTCTCCCATTGTCCCAAATCTCTCTTTTATAGTCGTACCTCTAAAGGGGGTTTTATTACCACCAACAATTTTCCTACCATTCTCACCACCCTTACGTTGGATGTGAATAGAATTGTTAGAAATATCATTCAAAACCGGTCTCCAGACACTTTTAGACTTTTGCGATTTAGTCCATACCTTGGGACTAAAATCAACAACAGGAGCAGAAGAACTACCCGGTTTGGAATAGTTTTGCATTGTCTCCACATCACTACCAGCTTCAGCTCTCCCAAAATCATCATTCACTTGTCGAAGAGCAGCAAACTTGGACCCCTTTGACTAAGCACCATAACCCTTACCAGTACCATCTCTAAAAGAAGCCTTGACATTCCGTCTAGGTTGAACAATCATCCATGGACCTCTTAACCCACTCTCCACAAGCATATCCTTAGCAACCTTAGTGCTAGAGTCAGTGGCCATATGATCCACTCCCCCCTCATCAGAAACCCCTGCATTAATCTCCACAGAATTCACAACTTTCATATCACAAGCCTCCCTTTTATGACCATATTTTCCACACAGAAAATTAATCTCAGGCAACCCTTCATATTCAACATTATATCAATTCTGATTAATTTGGACAAAAGCTTCTAGAGGCTGGGTTAGATCAAGTTCCACACAAAGTCTAGCAAACTTACCCCGATATTGAGATGTGGTTAGAGAATCAATTTTCAAGAGCTTGCCCAATAGATTGCCAATTCTCTTCAAAGACCACACATCAAAACATTCCAATTGTAAAGCAGACACCCTAATCCAAGCAGCCATCCTAGTAATCTTAGCAGTAGCTGGGCAAAATCTAGGCTTCCATTTTTGCATCGCCAAATACTGCCCTGCAATAATCCAGGGCCCTCTAGGGAGAACAAAATTTAGATCCTCCTCTAGCTCAAATTTCACCACAAAATAATCATTGACTAGATCCACCAATTTTCAGCCCCCTTTGAGACTCCATTTTTGTTGCAGCCTAGCATGAAGATAATTATAAGTGTGTGATCTTCCTAGCAACTTAATGATCAGATCATTCTTCCATGGCTTACACAATCGATCCATAGCTCGTTCGGAGAATTGGATGCTTGGACAATGCTCCCGACGAGAAACTACAACATCCGTCACATCATTGAGATCATCGTAATCCTCCTCAAGACTGTTCACATCAATTCCCACATTTTTGGCTAAATTGACCGTATCTATCAACTTACCCCTAAAGCTCACAGATCGAAATCCATATCTACCTTCCATCATTGGAGCATCAACAAAACCCGAATTCAGCATCGGAGTATGATCGGAAGCACCTTCCATACCATACTCAGGATCACGATCCTCCGACGCTCGGACTTGCTTCGTCAATCTGGAATTCTTAAAGAACACACCAGGCAAACCTTCCTCCATACTCGGAGAAGGCTTAGAGAACGCAGAACCAGTAACTAGGCAAGGCTAAACCTAGAAACCGCCGCGTACGACAGTTTCTAGACGACAAAGAACCAACTCTCTCGACTCTATGAAAAAAGAAATTCGCCTAAAGATATTCTTTTTTTCTAATGGCTATACTCTTCTGGTTGTAGCTTTCATAAAAAACTTGTGCTCTTGTTTTGCTTATTCTAAATTCATATGTCTCATTTGGTCTCCTGGATGTAGTCTCAGAATAGATGTTGATAAAGGTGGATTGGTAAAGAAGGTTCAGATGATCATCATTAAACAATTTTTGCTTAGCTATTGTTGCGCCTCTGTATTTTTGAATATCTTGCTTGGTAGAGATTTTTGTATTCACGAATTCTGCCGGACTAAGCAGTTCATTATGAGAAATAATAATACTATGTTGTACTCTATCTAGGTAAATACTATTTGTAAACCACTTTGGAGGTATACTTGTGAAATCTAATTTTACATTTTTCCAGAGAGGGATATAAAAACCTATAACTTCTTTTAACTTTAAGGAAAATGAAACCATATGATGACTATTTTCAATATAAAGTTGACCTAAATAACCATACTCTGCTAAAAATCCTGGAGTAATTGTGATAGTTTTTTGGGTATGCTATAAATACAATTCTCTATATTCCACCATGTTAATACTAGCTAAATAAATAGTATAATGAGAACAACTTTTAGTAATAATTTTTATACCAAGTTGTGGATTATTTTTAAATTAAAAAGAAACACTTGAATGTATAACTGAAGAGTTGTATTTTGCTCATATTCTAATCTAATCATATAACTCTTAATATCTTTTGGTAAAAACCTATACATTTCTCTAGCTAGAGTTTGAAGAAAATATGAATTTTTAGTTTTTTGCTCAAGGGAAAATTCTTTATTGTGCTCAAGTAAGTTGGGCTCATTAGCCTCTTAACCATGCTTAAATTTTGACATCTTAAATTAATTTTGCTCTTTTATAATCATAATTATAAGCTAAAAATTGTTCGTGGACTTTGATAAGTTTTTCATGTCCTCTTTTCATACTTTCATTATTAGTTCTAATGTTCTAAAAATTGTCTAAAAGCACTTTTGGTTTTTTGCTAATGATGCTTCAGTGTGATATTTTGAAACAAGATTTCTAATTTCCTGTACTGAAATTCCTTTATAATAATACGTATTTACTACTAGTCATGCTTGACTAATTATGCTTAGTGGATTACCACCTTGTGATGGTGTACCATTATTTTTGCTGCCACAAGATGATGCTCCAAAATATTACATACCTGTTACTGAATAATACGAGATAAGATAGATGTCTCCTAAAGTATTATCCATATCTTTAATATTTTCATTATGTAAAAACAATGAAAATGCTTCGAGAGATTTTATAACTCCTAAAATTTCTAAGTCTGTGGCTAGAAGTCTAGCATGTATATCACTAAATTTACCAGATGCATATCTACAAACTTGTTTGTCAAATTTTCGGTCTTCTTTATGCTTCTTCTGATATAAAATTCTTGCCCATCCTATTGATGATGCATCTATTTCAACTATTTTAAAATTATTGTGTAATGGTAATGCTAAAGGCTTAAGTTGAGTTATATCTTGTTTAATATTTTGGACTAATTTAATATCTTCACTATTAAAATATTTTTGACATGTTTTACCATGCAATGCTGCAATCTTTCTTCCTAAATTAGGGATACAACTTCTAGCATAATTTAATAATCCGAGAAATGCTTGTAATTGTTTTTTATCTTCTAATTTATCTAGAAATTCTAACACTTTTTTAGCTATGTGTTCTTGTAATTGTACAGTTCCTAACTTAATATATGTCCTAAACATTCTATATCTTGTTTTTCAAGTTCACTTTATTCCTACTTATAACTATACCATTATCAATAAATTATTTCTAAGTGTTTTCTATGTTAATTTTTATTTTTACTATGAACAAGTATATCATCTACATATATACTACAAAAATTATACTTCTTAAAAATTTGACCCATCTTTCTTTGAAAGATCGATGGTGCATTTTTCAATCAAAATGGCATAATAAGCCAATCAAAATGTCCTTCTGGACAAGTAAATAATGTCCATTCAATTGATTCTTCTACTAGTCTAATTTGCCAAAATCCTGATTTACAATCAAATTTACTAAAATATTTACTTTCTTGAATTTTATTCATAAGCTCATCTTTATTTGGTAGTTTGTAACTATCTTCATATGTATTATCATTTAGTCTCCTATAATTATACACTTTTCTAGCTTTACCTCTTTTAAGCTCTGAATGTTTTCTAACTACAAAGGTTGCTGATCTATGTCTAGATTTTGAAGGTCTAATTACTTTTAAGTTTAAAAGCTATTTTATTTGTTGTTCAAATTCTTGCTTGTCTAACAAGTTACATGGCATATATGCTGTTTTAATTATTAAGTCTAGATTAATAATTTCTAATTTTGCTAATATCTTATTATTATTCCAATGTAATTAGGGATCTTCTCCTATAATTCTAGTTTGTTCAACTAATTAAACATGCCTCTAATCAAAGAATAAATTTTGAAAAATTGGCAGCGGTGTTCAGTCCGAATACCGATCCAATTATGAAGCAATTGATCTCTGCTATGCTTGGAGTAAGGATTGTGGATCATCACGAATTGTACTTAGGTTTGCCGACTATGACGAGAAGAAACAAGGCGCAATTGTTTATCCATTGTTTATCCATGCTCTATAGTTGTGTAAGTATAGTAGAAAGTTTTGGCGATGTTCTCCTTTTTTACATAAGTTTTCGATTACTGGCAGCAGTTTTGCAGATTTTTTGGAGTTTGCCTTTCATAATTTTTCATTTGTTGAGTTGGAGAAATTTGTTGTGTTGACGCCAAAAAGTGGTTGAGGACTTTGACGGTCAACTTAGTGATTTAGGGCCTTCGGTATCTTGATGGCCTCGGCAGGGAGTGTTATCTGCAATATGAGAAAACGCTCGGTAAGACCTAGGGCACCGGTGTGGTACCGGCCGAAGGCTCTCCGATGCTTAAGTAAGTTCGGATTTAGTAAATTAGACTGACAGATCAATAGGCTTGTATGCCGTTCGTTCTGATTACCTCCATTTTGGGATAGTTGGCCTCCTTTATAGGCCTTGAGAGGTATGCACTTTGTTGGGAATTTCGATGTGGGACTGTGGACGTCGATTATGAGCATGCCACGTGTCCCAGGAGAGGGCGTTGCCCTAATGGATGGATCGGCAGCCTGGGTGCCGAAGGCAATTTTGACCATATACTGGATGCCAAAGGAAACTTTGACCAGACTCGAGTTTGTCCACGTGTTCTATTCTTATAGGCTGTTCATTCGGGTATAAACATGTTGTATGTCTCTGGTAGGTCGCGCCCGCATTCTTCAGGCGGAAAGGCATGACGTTGTAGTAGTATAGGCCTTTATCTGTTATGAACGCAGTGTGCTCGCTATCGGCAAGATGCATGAAGATCTGTTTGTGACTAGCAGTGGCGTCCACTAGCTGATCGATGCGGGGAAACGGGAAGCTATCCTTCGGGCAGGCTTTGTTCAGATCGGTATAGTCCTGGCACATTCACCATCCACCCTTTGCCTTCCGAACCATCACAGAGTTCACTAGCCACTCTGGGTACGTGGCGTCCCGGATGAAGCCTATAGTCATGAGTTTGTCCACTTCGTTCTTCATGGCTTCATATCGTTTGGTATCGTAGGATCAGCGTTTTTGTCTGACGGGTTTAAAGGCGGGAAAAATACTCAGCTTGTGGCTGATGATGTCAGGGGATATGCCCGGCATGTCGTTGTAGGACCAAGCGAAGACCTCCGAAAGGTGACGAAGGAACTGGATGAACTCGGATCAGAGTTTGTCGTTCAGCATGGTACCGATCCTCACGCATCGATCCGGCTAGCTTTCATCTAGTGCTATGGTTTCAAGTTCTTCGGCAGGTTGTGCTGCCGGGGTTGGTGCCTCTTCCCTGGGATCATCCACCGGGTCACTGCCGTTCGACGCCCTCAACCGTGAAGGTCTCTTTCTGCTTCTGAAGGGCCACGGACTTCAATGCCGTGGCATAGCAGTTCCGAGCACTCAATTGATCGCCCCGGATTGCCCCTGTGCTGTAGCAGGTCGGGAACTTCATGAGTAGCATGTGGGGGGACAAGTGGGCTTTTATCGCAGTGAGTGCCGTTCGGCCGACTATGACGTTGTACGCTGTCGGGCAGTCCACCACAAGGAACTGGTCGTAGACCATAGTTCTTCTTGGGGCCACGCCGAAGTCGATTGGCAAGCTAACACTGCCGATTGGCTGGACTAGGTCTCCCAAAAGACTTAGGAGGGGCGAGAGTTGGCGATTGACTTGGCTGTCATCTATTCCGAGCTCTTTAAATGCATCGACAAAGAAGACATTTACTGAGCTGCCGGTATCGATCAAGATTCGCCCGACATCGACATCGAACTCGACAATCTCGGCTCGGATGATCATTGGGTCGTCATGCGGGTAGAGGATCCCCTCTTCCTCTTCTTTGGAGAATGTGATGCTTTCCCACCGGACCTTCGACATCTTAGTGTGCCGGCTATTTTCAATGCCGAGGACCTGGGGGTAATGGGCCGCCCTGACATACTGCTTTCTTGATCGGTTAGATGTCCCTGCGAGGGTTTGTCCCACGCTAATCATGCTGATCATATTGATTTGCCGATTGGCGTTCAGCACTGGCGCCTGTTGTGGCCTGGCTATGTATTGGTCCAGCTTGCCTTCCCGAATGAGCCACTCTATGATCTTTCGCAAGCTTATGCAGTCCTCGGTATCGTGGCTGTTCTGCTGGTGGTATCGGAAGAACTTCCCCGTATCCCGATTGTCCTGCCATGTCGGCTTTCAGAAGGCAGGCTTCGGGATGATCTCGTTTTCGTTCATCAGTACTGCTTCATAAGAGGTATTAAGCAGGGTGAACACCTCCGTCCCTCGGTCTTGAATTTGTAGCGGTGCTCGGTAGCTTTCCCTCCCGTATCTTCCCTTATTCTTCTTGGGATACTCTTTTCGGGAGCCTCCGGCGTCCTTCCGCTTATGACTCCTGGGATATTCGGTTGGTTTTCCCGTTGATGCATACGGCAATCCTTGTGCTGTAGGGGTTCGTTTTGCCGAGCCGTTGGCTCGGCCTTCAAATTGAAGTATTCGGCTTTTGTGTGAATTGCCGCATGTTTCATCAGCTCATCATATGTACGCCAATTGCTGCTATGTACCAAGTACCAAAAGTGCGAGGACCGAAGGCCACTCTTAAAGCCGTCGTAGGCTGCCCTATCATCGGTATCTTGGCATCTTGAGTACTCATGGCTGAAACGTGCAGCATACTCACGCAGAGGCTCGTCGTCTCTTTGCTGGATGGTGTATAGGTCATCGGTAGAGTACAGTCTGTCCGTTTGAATTATGAAATGGTTCAGGAAGATCTGCTTCAGCTCATCGAAGGAATCGATCGTCCCTAGTTCCAAACGGTAGAACCAGTTCAAGGCCGCTTCTGTAAGCGAGGATGGGAACAGCAGGCACTGCCCTTCGTCGCTTAGCCCTCGGCATCCTACGGCAGATTGGAAAGAGTGAAGGTGCGTCAGGGGATCCTCTACACCTATGTAAGATGATATTCGTAGGGGTTGTACATCTCTGTCCTACCGTGAGCGCTTTATGCGCTCGGTGAAGGGTCCCGGCCGAAGCTTTCCCCAATCGGGCTCTTGCGAACGAGTCTTGTCGTCCTCCATCTTCTGCATCCTCTGTAGGAGGAGGTGAATGACCGGGTCTCGGCTCGGGATTTCCTCTGTGGTGGGGACCTGATCGGGTTGATCTCAGAGTGTCTCGTTGGCATTGCCGAACGGTAAGTTGATGACCGATAAGTGGAGGGGGCGTATTCGTGGTCGGACTTTGCCGATGATTCCAAAACTTGTATCTTTCGTATGGGTGACTTCCTCCCTAGGTTTCTCAGTCGGGGATCGTCTACGTGTGCGTTTATCCTGACTAGCGATCTTTGCCGTTCGGCTTCCCGATCCAATAGCCTATGGCGATAGTCGGAATAGACTTTCTTCGGCACATGGGGCTTGTCTTTTGGTGCCGGGACTATCAACCGTTTGGAGGGCGCAGGCGTTGCCTTTGCCACCTTTTTGCCCTTCTTCTGCCAATTGGGAATCTGCAGACTTTGTGACGATTTGTTAGTCTGAATATTTTGTGTATGTTGCTGATTAAGCAACTATTGCGTTTTGTCTACTTTGGACGAGAGGAGATTGTTGTGTTCATGTAACTTAGCCATGTCCTACCGAAGAGACATGACTTGAGCTAGAAGCTCTGCCTCGGCAGTGGTTTGGAGTACAGGGGGGTTGCTTTCCGGTGTGTATGGGGGCGATGCTGGGCTAGCTCCGCCCGGCCTGCCGAACGGCAATCCCTCTTGTAGTAAGAACGTAGTTTTTGATGTGGTCCCCATTTGGTAGGGATAAAGGGTCGATCGTTTATCGTTTCCCACAGACGGCGCCAAACTGTTGACGCCAAAAAGTGGTTCAGGACTTTGACGATCAACTTAGTGATTTAGGGCCTTCGGTATCCTGATGGCCTCGGTAGGGAGTGTTATCTGCAGTATGAGAAAACGCTCGGTAAGGCCTAGGGCACCGGTGTGGTACCGGTCGAAGGCTCTCCGATGCTTAAGTAAGTTCGGACTTAGTAAATTAGACTGACAGATCAATAGGCTTGTATGCCATTCGTTCTGATTACCTCCATTTTGGGATAGTTGGCCTCCTTTTTAGGCCTTGGGAGATGTGCACTTTGTTGGGAATTTCGATGTGGGACTGTGGACGTCGATTGTGAGCATGCCACGTGTCCCAGGAGAGGGCGTTGCCCTAATGGATGGATCGGCAGCCTGGGTACCGAAGGCAATTTTGACCATATACTGGATGCCAAAGGCAACTTTGACCAGACTCGAGTTTGTCCACGTGTTCTATTCTTATAGGCTGTTCATTCGGGTATAAACATGTTGTATGTCTGTGGAGTGTATGGCATATGCTCAATGAAGTTGTGCATGGGAAAATCGTGGAACCTGTGGAGATGCTGGTAGATAAAGCAATGGAGTGGCACGCTAGTTTTAAAGTCTGTAATGCTAAACCAGAGGTCGTCACGCTCGCTAGATCAAGCCACCTGCAAACTCCTTTATCCTCAATTGTGATGGGGCAGTTAGCAAGGATGGACGAGCTAGAGGTGTGGGGGGCTGTCTTCGTGATTATAATGGGTTCTTTCTTTGTGGTTTTGCAGGAGATGGGCCGTGTGGGTTGGATGTCAGCAGCTAGTTTTTATGCACACTAAGACAAAAGGCACTAAAAATATGCACAAACAAACAAAACACTATTGCTGACACTATTGTCCCTTTTAAAATGTCAATAAAGACAAAACATTCAAATGCTGTTTTAAGCTTAGGACTTGAATGTCTTTGGTGTTGAAGATGAGAGGTTTTTCTGTCTTTTTGAAAATATTTTGGGTTTATTTGATAGCAAGCTGCATTTTTTAGGTTTTTCACTAGATTCCCAAAAGTAAAAACCAAATTATATATCCAAAAATGAATCTAATAACCTTCTCTTGCAATCCAATGTAAATCTTCTACTCATAAAGTCATATTTCTAAGCATCATGAGTTCTCATGGATGTTTAGAAATTCTAATAAATAAAACGGGTTGATAAATTTTCATCGTTTGATATATATTATATATTTTTTTGATACAAGTGTTAGTCTAAATTATTTTAATTATCTAATTTACAGGGAGATGTCTTCAAACTTCGGTGCAAAAGGGTGAATACACTGCCATGGCAATCTATGTATGCATATCTTTTTAATATTAAAATCGTATCATATTGAATTTTAACTTTAGTCATTTAATAAATTATTATTTTCGAATATATAAATAGATGCGAAAATAAAGATGCATTCACATTTGAGTTATAATATTGGGAGATGTATACAATTTGTCTATATTGAAACTTTTATTGTGTAGAAATTAAGAGATGAATTGTGTTCGTCTCGTTTTGTGTAGATTTGATTTAGAATTGGCTTGATGCCCTTTCTACCAATTAAATTTAGGGCTTCTTAGATCTAGGTCCAAAACGATTAGCTATAATTGGGTTTAGTCCTCGCGGTTTTAGTTTTAGATGTAGGTCCTTTGACATTTATTACTTTTTTTTTTGTGTCAATTTTACCCTTTGAGGTAAATAAGGAAAACACATTGAAAATCTAAATTTAATACATTATTTCCTTGTAATTGAATTCCCTAATTTAAATTTTGAATTCTTTCCTTGATAATATTCCTAATATATGGATAAAATACAATTTAATCAATACAAAGTAAAGACCCGCAAATTATACCAATCGATCAGACAAGCACCCACATTAGATTATATACCTGACATATAGGTAAATAGTGTTATTATTAGTAACGAAAAATGCTTAGTGATAAATCATGTTACCTATAAGTTAGGAACATAAATTAGAAGACTACCTATAAGTCAGATAAAAAAATAGACAAATAAAATTGTATGTTACCTAAAAAAGAGGTAGATAAAATACTACTACACATTGTCGAAAATAGGAAAAAACATATATATACCTATGCAATAGGCAATAGATAATATGACATATTATACCTATGCAATGGACAATAGGACAATATATCTATACCATAGGATAACTGAACAAACCACAAAACATCTTACCTAAATGTAAGTTGGAAAAATAAACAAGGAGAATATTAAATTACCTATAACTTAGGTGCATAAAAACATAAGTCGGACAATATATGCTACCTATATCTCCGGTACATAAAAAAGATAAGTGGTAAATCGTATGTTACCTATAACTTAGATTCATAACACAAAAAGACAAAAAAGTGTGGTATCTATATCTCACGTATGTCAAAACACAAGTCAATTAATAACTTTTTTTTTGTTAAAGGAATATGTTAGGTGCTTTACTTACCATAAATTTAGTAATTTATTATAAAACCACCATAAAATTTGCTTGCAATTAATAACTTCATTATTCCTTACGTTTTATGTGCTCAAGGGTAAATTGGATAAGGAAAGAAATATAATATTGGCTAAGTATCTCATTAAGGTAAGTAATCTAAGATAATGGGCAATATTGGAACAAAAAATTATTTTAAATATATAAAATAAAAAGATTACATCAGACAATATTAAAAAAGGAATGTAATCCTATGTGGCACAAAAGTCAAAGGACTTGTATCAAAGTCACCAAATCCGAGGATTAAACCCAACTTCTAGAAGAGAAATTGGATCTATATCAACTTTTCTATTAAATTTAAATGTTTATATCCTAATTTCAAACTAAAGATGATTACATCGACCAAAAACACCTTCATTAAAAACTCCTCCTTCACCTGAAAAAGAAAGCAAAACAAAACAAATACAAAAAAACAAAAAAAACAACTTAATTAACAAGACGGCAATCGCCAGTTTGCTTCTAGTCTTGAAAATGCGAAGTAACTGATGCACCAGAGAATCCTAATAATATCTATCCTTCTTCTTCTCTTGCTATTATTTTTTGAAATTACAATGACAAAAACCCCCCAAACCTCGCCACCCGACCTTCCATGCAAGATCCGCCTCTTACTCTCCCTCCTCACCGTCCTCATAAACACCGTCCGCCGCTCCAACGGCACCATCAACCGCCGTCTCATGAGCCTATTCGACCTCAAAACCTCTCCGTCAAGCAAACCCAACAACCGCGTCAAAACCTCTGACGTGATGGTGGACCCCACTCGCAACCTCTGGTTTCGCCTCTACGTTCCCGCCGCCGCCACCACCACCACCGCGAGCAGCCCTTCCGCCAAGCTCCCGCTCATAATCTACTTTCACGGCGGTGGCTTTGCATTCTTTTCCGCCAACTCAAAACCTTACGATGACCTTTGCAAAAGACTTTCCGCAGAGCTCCCCGCCGTGGTCGTCTCCGTCAACTACCGCCTCGCTCCGGAGCATATTTATCCCTCCCAATACGAGGACGGCTTCGACGTGCTGAAATTCATCGACCAAACAACAATTGACGGGTTTGATCTCAACAAGGTTGACATCACCCGGTGTTTCCTCGCCGGAGACAGCGCCGGTGGCAACCTGGCCCACCACGTGGCCGTCAAGGCGAGCGATCATCATGAGTTTGGCAAGATGAGGGTTGTAGGACTTATAGCGATACAGCCGTTTTTTGGTGGGAAAGAAAGGACGGAATCGGAGACAAGGCTTTCGAAGGCTTTTGCACTTTCTTTGGAGCAGACTGACTGGTACTGGAAGACATTTTTGCCGGAGGGGTCGGATAGAGACCATGCGGCCGCGAATGTGTTGGGGAAGGAATGGAAGGACGTCTCGGGGGTGAAGTTTCCGGCGACGATTGTTTTCGTGGGAGGGTTTGATCTGTTGCAAGACTGGCAAAGGAGATACTACGAGGGGTTGAAGAAGTCTGGGAAAGAAGCTTACTTGATTGAGTACCCAAATTCGTTTCATGGATTTTATGCTTTTCCTGAGCTCAAGGAGTCTTCTTTTTTGGTTAAGGAGGTGAGGGATTTCATTGAGAAGCTCTGCTATGCTCCCTCTGGCATATCTTTTTAATTTAGATTGCTCAATTTGATCTCTAAACGAACATTATAGCTTAATCATTTTTGTTTTTGGGTGTCAAACAATGTAAATTTGTCTGTCTCTATAAGTCAGTATTGTTTCATAGTCTGTCTTGTTTGATTCTATGTATTCAGTTTTTGTCTGAATAGAACGCGTTAAGATGCAGAGCAATGATAAGGTGTTGATGATATCATTGTCCATAACATGTTGATAAAAACAACATTATCCCATAGTTGTAGGTGTACTGGACAGAGTGGTTGGAAACGAATTGGACATCGCATAATTGCGCCGCCAAAACGGATAGTTGTTCTATATAGTATGTAGTTGAGGGTCACATTCCTGAGTCCATGAATAATTTCGACAAAACTTATGAATATCTATAGTTGAACTCATTGTCAGATTCCATACTTCATAAAGATTCAGTTTTTTCAATCAAATAATGGCATGTTTACTAATCCGTAATTGGATTAGGAGGAATTGAATTGAGGAGGAGTTGGATTGAGGAGAATTAGATTCTTGATTCCTATTGAAGTTGTTTACTAAACCACATGGATTGGGGGGAGTTAGATTCCGAATTCCTATTGAAGTTGTTTACTAAACCATATGGAATTAGGGTAGGAGTGGTTCTAATTACTAAAATGTACTCGTTGTTTGATTAAAGTCGATGGCAAATTTGGAATTTTGAAAATTGTGTGAATATATAATGGGTAAAAAAGATGAATTCATAATGGGTTAGTTCTCCAAGAATTAGACTACCACCTGTCACTCAAAAATTGAATTCCTCCAAAATCAGGAATTCAATTCCTAATTTTGTGTGGGTCCCACTTACTTTCAATTCCTTGATGTGAAGTAAACGTAAGAATCCTCCACAGGTGGAATTCAATTCATGATGAGAATTCCAATTTCTGATTAGTAAACACATCATAAGAGTTATCTTCTTGGGCTTTAAGTAGACAGCTCTCATTCTCACTCGCATATAGCAAGAAAGATGAAGGTTTTTTTTTTCTTTCGTTTTTTTCAATTTTGAGTTGGAGAAGAGTATGTTAGTAACAAATGTATGTTCTTTATTAAAGGACTGACTGTGGAAAGAAATCATAAGGTGTCGCAATAAAATGTCAATAACATAACGTCTAGACATGTTATCGATACATTACTGATTATATGGCCAAAGTTCTCACAATGGAATTGACAAAGGTGTCGTTGCTAAATAAACATGAGAAACCTAACGAAGGTGTACCGGTGTGTGCCTTTCTAAGAACCTTCGATGGTCAAGTTAGCCATTGCTTAAGAGAGTCTGGAAGAAAAGTATGGTGGACAAGCATGGGTTCAAATTGAACGTACTTTTGGTGTATAGATCATTTTACATAGAAAATAACCACCTCATTAATATGGTGTTAATTACCTTGGTAGTGGGCGTTAAAATTGCCTCAAATTTTCGGATCATTTTACATCCTTGTGTGACTTCAGATCCTCTCTCCATGTTTTTGTCTGTCTCTCCCTGTCAGTGTCTTAATTTTTTGACTTCTAGCATCCCACTTAACCCTACTTTAATAGAGTTATTCCTCTCTTTCTTCAACTTCGACAGTCATCCCACTCCACAAAACCCAGACAGCCACCACCAACCCCACCCAACCCATTCCGACTCCGACCTGGACCCCATCCCCAAATTCTGTAAGGTTGTAATGAACCAATTGGTTTTCAGCTTTCCTTGACACTTGTATTTCTCCTTGTAATAGCTTGCTCAAAAGGTTTTATTACATTAGTGTTTGTACCATATTTTGTAAATGGACCAAAAATGGTCTATCTCTCAAAAGAATGTATTTGTGAAGCCCAGGCCCAATTCTTCTTTTCTTTTCTACAAAGACAAAAGAAACCCCCTTGGTTAGTGGGCCGTCAATGGATAAAAGAAATTAATAAAAGCCCACAAAGACAGAAAGTACAAACCTTTGAGTCGCACTAAAGTTAAAAGATCGATAACCGTTGTCCATTGACCCAAGTGAGGGTCTGAAGAAGATTGTCACCATTAATGACGACTTGACCTCATTCTCGCCCAACAAGAAAGCAAGCTGGACAAAAGCCACAAGAACCAGAGGATGCCAAATTGCCAACCAAATTTCCATGTGCAAAGGACTCAAGTCAGGGGAATATCGGGAAGGACTAGCGGTTTTGTCAAAAACATCTTATCATCCCGCCTAGGAACTGGTCGAGATCAACAGATCAGCAACTGACTTTGGATAGCAGCCAAATATCCTCTTTCAGCTTTCATCATTGAAGCTCGCTCTTTGCCTATAAATAAAGAACCTCCGCCATAGAAGAAGAGGACTCTCTCTCCAAACTAGACGCAACGTCTTGAAAACAGTTGAAAAAACTCAACATCTTTTCAAACCAGCCTGCTTAATTTCCAAATAACCAGTTGACAACTCTTGCGTTCATCTTTTGTTGCTCTTCCATCTTCATGGTATGATTTTCTTTTAAACGATCAGTTTGAATTCATGTATCCATCTGACTGGATAGAGAAATCTCCAGTCCTTCCTTGCTTTGTAATTTATATTTCGAATTAGTTAAATGGATAAATTTAGAATTCTCATCTTCATTTTGTTGTCAAGTTAAAATCAGATAAAGAGATTTCGGAATTTATTTTGACTGTTTCATTAAGCATTTGTCATTTAATTGCTTTTATATACTATAAATGTTTCAGTAGATTAATTTAATTTCCCGCTCTCACGCTATTTTAAATTCGTCATTTGGACCTTAAAAAAATGGGTCTAGGCCCGAATAGGGCTATATTAGTCCAAAAATAGAAGGTTGATTCAGGCCCGAATTACCTTATTGGGCTTGAATTGACTGGAATATTGACCCTGTTTGAGGGTTGTCGGAATTTGAACTAGGTTTTTAAACCCGAACAGGGTATCATTAACCACGATCTTGGTTCCCTCCTTGTTTGATTAGGTATTGCCCGTATCTGTCAAACTGATACACATGAATTAAAGAATATTGAAGCCCTCTTAGTTGAGGCATAGAAAAGAACTCATCCAAGCCAGTACCCCTCTTGGAGCACAATGGCTTGAGCAGAGGTCTAGAACAAGCGCAAACACAACAAATCAATACACTACACCACTCACAACCAGGTCCATTGGGCTAGTCTCATACCCAATAGTGGCATGCCTACGCGATCCCTGGATTAGGATAGAAGGAACAGACCGACAACGCCCTACCCGAGTTCGCCCATTCCTGTCAACTTGATTCAACTTTCCATTTTGTCTAGAAAGTTGAGAGAATCCTCCTCGTGAGCCAAAAAGATCCAATCGGGGCATTGTTGTTGATCCAACGACCTCCTCACTCCGCAAAGCAATCTGATTCTTCGAAATCACCGAAAGGAGTGTTCGCGGGAAAAAGGACCAACATATTTTTGGCACGCCCAGTGGGACTTTCATTCATGCATGGTGAGGAAAACTAGGAAGAAAGTCTACATGGCAAATTCCACTCTAGTCCCTAACGAGAGGAACAAAGGAATAGCGGAGGCGGAGTCATTAGAATCTTCCTCAAAGGATCCTTTCGATCGATTCGAAAAGACCATGAAAGAAGGTTTTCAGGCGATGACTAATTGAATGAATCACAAGTCCCAGAGCGTCACTCAGAGTGTTGAGAAGGGACATCTGAACACAACCTTGCAAGGAAACGAGACAAGGGCATATTTGACGCAATTCTTTGAATAAGTCATGCAAGCTGCACAAGAAGATAAAGCGTTCCGAAAAGAAGATGAGATGTTGGAAAATATCAAAGCATCTATAGAAATTCCAAAGTATTCACCAGGGCAAACGAGTGGCCATGCTAACTCATCATCTCCAAAATTGGTGATCGGGGGTTCGTTCGGAATGCCTTTTTAGGCAATCCAGACAGTTGGCTCTGATATGACTCCCATTCCTCCAGTTGCTACGACGGTGGTCAACCCAGCCAGAGAAACAGGAAATCATCAACTCGTGCCTTTTGGAACTCCTTCCAAATACTAGGCACCGAAAACTGGTGAAGCTGCCCTACCCCCAGAACCTATCCGAAGGAGTATGCTTGTCGAAAGATAGCGACAACCAACAGGCTTTAACGTCCATATTGCCCATAATAATGGCAATAATAGGGGTAACGGATGGGGAAGACGAAATCAAGCACGATTACCTAAACATGTTCAGGATTTAGACGATGAAGATGAAATAAGGCAAGAGCCTCTACCTGCCAACGTTGAACCTATACCAGTAGTCAACCCAAATATGGCGATACGAAACGAGGTAGAGGGATTAAGGCAACTCTTCCTCAATGGTCAGGCTGGAGTAAGAAGACCATCCCGACCTACGTATCAGAAACCATATCCCGCCTATATTGATGACTTGCCTTTCCTGAGAGGTTTCAAAGTGCCAAGCTTCAATTTGTTCAACGGTGAGGATTTATATGCATCAGCCTTGGAACACATAGGGCCAAGATTGGCTCAATGTGTGGCTTTCGAAACCCATCCCCTGCTAAAATTGAGATTGTTCAAAAGTTCACTTTCGAGCCAAGCTTTCACTTGGTATTCGAATCTGAGTCCAAATTCTATCCCAAGATGGAATGAGATGGAAGGAGCTTTCATGGAGCAATATTATAGGCCCGAGCCTGAGATCATTATCAATGATCTGACTGATAGGAAACAAGGAGATCATGAAACAGTGCCAGATTTTATTGCACGATTCAAAAAGCTCAAAATGAAATGCAAGATTCCTATGGACGAGAAGCACTTCATCAAGATGGCACAAAACGCTCTCAGGCTATCCATTAGAAAGAAATTCGATGATTTGGAGTTCATAGACCCACAAGATGTGGCTCAACAGGCTGGGAAATACGAATTATTGTTAAAAGAGGAAGTACAAAGAAAGAATAGTTCCAAGCCAGCTTATTTCAAAAACCTAGTCCACCAGGTGGAAATCACTGAAGAATCCGATGAAGAAAACATGGAGAATACATGTCCTAAAGTATCAATAGTTGAGATTGTTCAAAACAAGACTCCTATCACCTGTAAAGTGGTGACGAGACCAGGTAAAGAGCAAAGAAACAATCCTCCCCCTACCGGAGGATTTGTTCCTTTCAAGCAGAAGCATAAATCACGCTCCTTCGACCTTTCCAAGGCCGAAAGTATCTTTGACGAGCTGTTAAGAGGAAAGGTGATCAAGTTCGATGATAAGCACGTATTCCTTAAACAAGAAGAAATGAAAGGCAAAATATTATGTAAGTGGCATAACTCCTTCTCCCATGCTATGAACAACTATGTTTAGTTCAGGGACATAATTCAAGATCTTATCCTCGAGGGCAAGATCCTTTTGGATAAGCCTACCTCTATGAGAGTTGATAATGAGCCTTTTCCTGTACACATGGTTGGAGTCAATTGGCCCGAAAGACATAACAAGAGGAAGATCATCGTGGATATTGGAGAAGAAGGAGCTAGAAAAGTCACTTTGACAACTCCAAATAGACCGAAAGCAACCATCACAGCCGGGATTGTGATGTGTAGCAAATGCAAGTGCGAATGTGAGCTGGAAATACCAGCTAAAGGTACAAAGATTAACGAACAACTGGTCAGACAAGAAGGTGAAACAAGTTAAAATTTCAAAAAATCAGCAGTTTAATCTTATAGACCTTTTAGTCCGAAAGAAGGTCCGAAAGGTTTGTACAAGGTTTTCCACAGAATAAACAAAAAGGCTGGAAAATAGGTCCTTACTAAGAGATTTTATGAACCTATGAGACTGGAAGATTAAGACAAATGGCGAACGAGGTTAGCTCCACCCAAATATAGGGCATCTCCCTCACAGCCAAGGGGTTTATCTGGCCAGAATATAAGCAGCAAGGTACCCATCACTTCTAATCAAACCAATGCAAGACTGGCTAATCCTGGTAAACCCGCAATGGTTCAAGATGGAAAATGGTACCTGGTAGGGAAAGAAGGTAAACCAGAAAGAGAGTTAACCAATACTCAAGCCCGAAGGATCAAGAGACAATATGGAAAAGCCAGAAGAAATATGGAGAGCCAGATAGCCAGAAATGGTCCAAAAATGGCACATGTAGATTCGAGCTACGAAGCACAAAGTGAAGGCCAATCGATCACAGGCGTCCTCAGAGTAGGTTCCTCATCAACATCTGTTGGTTGATCAACTATTGCTACCTTACACAGCCAGTTTCCGGACATTCGAGAAAAGAATGAATCGAGGGAACAAAGACTTCCTTATAGGTCATACAATGACCATTATCAATCATATTCACAAATGACGAGGCTTGGAGTGGGCAAAACCATTCTAAAGTGTCCAACCGTGATTGATACCAAAGAAGCTCCTCCTCTCCAAAAGGAAGAACATTTTGACTCGACAACGCAAAAGCTTGAATCAAGGCCATCAAAGCCCAATTTGCAAGTTATAATGTCGCGAAAGCTAGTCGAGGCCAAACTTTCACTAAAGTAAGAAGAAGCAGATAATCTATTAGATGAAGAAAATGAAGACTGGCGGAATTATGAGCTCAATCATGAAGAATTTAAAGCCGCTCTGGGCTTAAAGGTCAAAGATGATGACATTTCAGTAATCAAAGACAAACAGCTTAATCATACCCCAGCCTTGACCTTTGGTACCCTGGAAGTAGTACCTGAAGCGGCAATTGTAAGGCCAACTCTAGCAACAACAAAACCAAAGGTCCAGCCGGAGCTTATGCAGTTGGATCAAGAAAAAGGATGCAAAACCAGATGCACAAAAAGTCATGCCAATCAACATGGTATACATACTCCCAGCCTTCTATAGGTCAAGAGAAGGCCAGCCATGTAGCATGGAAGGTGATAGTCTAATGGGAGATCATCCGATCGCATTAATCGGGATAACGAAAGACTGCGACGAAAGACTTGATATCTTGCGAATCAAGGATGCGTAGTTACCACGAAAAAAGATGCTCCTAAGGTATTCTTTACAAAACCAACCAGGTTAATGACCAAACACTTGAGGCCATTGTTCATTTATGCTAGAATCAATGGAGTACCTTTCAAAAAGGTGTTAATCGATGGTAGAGCAGTGGTCAATATTCTTTCTTACAATAGGTTGGAAAAGTTGGGAAAGAGCAAGACAGATCTCATTCCTACTGATATGACCGTTTCTACCTTCGCGGTAACCATTACTGCCACTCATGGCATTTTGATAGCAGAATTCGAAGTGGGCTCCAAAAATCTAATGGTATCCTACCTAGTAGTAGACAACACCTCTTCCTATCATGCACTGAGGGGCAGAGATTGGATACATCAAAGTATGTCCATACCTTCTTCCCTCTAGCAAGAATTATTGATGTGGAATGAAGAGATAGAAGATTATGAGATGGTAAAAGCTAACCCGAAGTCGTTCCTGCCATTAGCCAATAACATCGACGCTCGTTTTTACAATGAGGATATTGCTCCTCTAACCATTCAAAATTAATCAAGAACAGCCACTCTCCTGTAGTGATGGCCTAGAAGTTCATCCAGCAAGGTCTTACCTTATCAGCAAAAGAATGATAAAGACCTCAAATCCATTTTACTAGTTCTCATGAATAGAGAAGGCCCACAGAAAGAGGAGCCACCTCTAGTAGTCACATCCCTCGTGGATCAGCTATAGATAGATGGGATAGAAGAACAAACACTAGGGACAAACTCAGCCAACTATATGGCAGAATTCATCTCCGAAGATACTTCGACTGAATCAAGAGAATTAGAAGAAGAGATTCAACTTGCACCAGCTAAGTTAAGTGAATCCCCTCCAGAAGTTCAAGACCCTCTCGAAGAACTCAACTTAAGTATTGAAGATGATCCGAGGCCACCATTCATAAGTGGCCTTTTAGACCAATCCATTAGGAAAGAGTTGATTGCCTTACTTCAGGAATTCAAGGATTGTTTTGCTTGGCATTATCATGAAATGCCGGGACTCGACAGAGGATTGGTAGAACATAGATTGCCCATAAAAGAGGGCTATAAACCGGTCAAAGAATTAAAGTGAAGGATGCCTGTCGAGACCAAGTTGAAAGTAAAGGAGGAGATTGAATGCCTGTTGAAGGTGGGATTCGTTAAACCAGCCCGATATGTTGAATGGTTAGCAAATATCGTCCATGTTTTGAAGAAAGTAACTAAAGCTGTAAGAGTCTGTGTATATTACAGAAATCTCAACGAAGCTACTCCAAAAGATGAGTATCCTATGCCAATGGCCAACATGTTAATTGAAGGAGTGGCTCATAACTAGATCTTGTCATTCATGGATGGTAATGCAGGGTATAACCAGATTATGGTCACAGAAAAAGATATTCACAAAACGGCATTCGGATGTCCAGGAGCAGTGGGTGTATATGAATACATTGTTATGCCTTTCGGACTAAAAAGCGCAGGGGCTACATATTAGATAGCAATGAATGCTATATTCCATGACATGATCGGACATACCATGACATGTTGAGGATCTCCGCAAAGCTTTCATCAGAATGAGACAACACCAGCTGAAAATGAACCCGAAAAAATGCGCATTTGGTGTCCAGGCAGGTAATTTCCTAGGTTTTCTGGTGCATTAGAGAGGTATCGAAGTAGACAAAAATAAAGGTAAGGCAATCATAGATGCACCGGTTCCTCGAAACAAGAAGGAACTGCAAAGTCTGCTTGGGAAAATCAACTTCCTAAGACGATTCATCACCAATTCAGCAGGAAAAGTACAACCATTCTCATCTCTGCTGAAGATAAATGAGGGTGACTCGTTTGCATGGGGTCTGATTCAACAGGAAGCGTTCGATTAGATAAAGCTGTATCTGAGTAATCCACCAGTCCTTATGCCCCTAAAGAAGGGCATACCGCTGAAATTGTATATTTCGGCATCAAAAAATTCAATCGGTAGCCTACTGGCCCAAGAGAATGATGAAGGCAAGGAACAAGCTGTGCTTTATCTAAGTAGAATATTACAAGAAGTAGAGACTCGATACACAGCTATCGAAAAGCTTTGTCTGGCCCTTTACTTCACTGTTGTAAAGTTGCGACACTACATGCTACCTTTTACAGTTCATATCATAGCTAAGACTGATCTCATTAAATACATGATGTCTAGACCTGTACTAAGAGGACGACTAGGGAAGTGGATCCTCGCTTTATCTGAGTTTAGCCACAGATTTTCTAGCAGCCCACCCTTGTGTCGAGATCGAAGACTTGAGCACCATGGAAATCGCTAATTTAGTATTTCCATCCGAGAAAGAGCCCCGAATTTCGAATTCAAATATGTTTCATGTAAATTACAGAATCAACAAGGTTACGTTCTAATTTCTGTCAAGACAGTTCAAGTCAAACCATGGAAGCTGTTCTTTGACGGATCTAAGTCAGAATCATCAGCT